>OY728155.1:1120543238-1120880738 GCA_963277665.1 Viscum album
TTCCAGATTTCTTCATTGGTACAAACTACCAGGGCACACAGGGACCTCTTTCACACTTATCTGTGGGTATACACAAGGGTAAATGATTGTTTGAGTAATGATATCTTGTATCCTTCAGTTTGATGCAGGAGACAAAGTGTGTTATTATATAGAAACACACACCACTCAAAAGTTAACAAAAATATACACAATAGAGTAGAAATATTGAGATAGGTTTAGAAGTTCTATGAGTGTTGGTCTGTGTAGCTCTGGACTTTTGAGATGAAGCAGATACAGAATTCGAGTCCTCGTCTATAAAACAGAGTGTTGCGATTCAGCATGTGTTCTTCATGAGTTTTGATAGTGTGAAGATTTAATATAGGCTTCAAATATGCTTTGTGTGTTCTTCAGCAATGTTGAGTTTCATGCAATGGGCCTTTATTTTAAAAAAATTATCTGAGTGTGTTCTTTGTTATGGTTCTCAAGCCCGCTTTATTTTGTTTCTTACGTATATCTTATTTCTAGGCAGCACTTTTATTTTATCTTGGAAAGAGTGTGTTGGGGCTGACAGGTTGCATGTATTCTGCACCTCATACCTCGTAATGTTAGATGATATGACTACAAAGAAACATTAATTATGTTCGTGCATTAATATCTTCAAATATGACCTATAGAGATTAAATTGAAAAATGAAAAAACATATTAGGAAACAGTGTCTCCTTCACACGGTGTCTAAATTGGTCATGGTGTCTGAATGTCACGGTGTCCCATGGTCACGGTGTCTCGTGGTCATGGTGTTTCATGGTCACAGTGTCTCAATATTTATGGTGTCTGATTCACTATGTCTGCTTCACGGTGTCTGCTTCATGGTGTCTGCTTCACGATGTCTGCTTAACGGTGCCAGAAAGACATAACCAGGGGTAGAATCACAATGTCTTAGACTTTTCCAGATAACTATATTTAGACATAAGCAATGATGATCATAGAATGGATAAGACTTAATCATTTATCAGAGAAATAATTATAAAGTGAGTCAAAAGATAGTATAAAGTAATTAAACTGAATATAGAGTAAAGAATATCTTAAATGGATGTTATAAGAACCTGAGAATACTTAAATAATAATACAAACTATTTGATATAATTTACAGGATTTATCCTGGTTTAATAGGATTTGTGATCATTAAAACATGATTAGTACATGAGGAGTCCAACAATCTCCCCTTTTTGATGATAAAAAATCATGTAGATTTAGAGTGAATATTTGAGTCAACTATAGAGATAGAGATAAGATAAATGTATAACATATAGATATTTGTCTAACATATAGCAATTTCTCTAGCATATAATGATTTCTCCCCCTTTTGGGATTATAAAAAAGGATGGAATAAGAGGAGGCATGAAAAAATGCACATTTCATTAAAGAAAATTAAGATCAGTACAAACGAAAAAGTGAAAAAAAATAAATAGCCTCCCAATAAAAAGGAGTAATCATTGTTTTTCTTCATGGTGTGGCCCTCTATTTACATTTAGCAGCAGTTTATAAAGAGGAATACATTGGACCAGAGGTCGAGGTAGAAGAAGGGAGTGAGGTGGTTGATATAGAAGGTAAAAGAAGGCCTTCAAAAAATAGATGGAGCCAGAGAAAGAGTCGTAGAAAATTGAGTCAGTTGTTGATGAAGGATCACAAGCCAAATCTGACTTGGTGCTTGGCTAACATACATAGTAGTGGAGGCCAGGACAGAGGTGATGGTAGGCAGTCCAGGTCTCAGAGGTGTAGGTGTAGGAGCAACAATGGTTGTACTCTATACATGAAGGTAAGGCCTCAGAATCTTAATGTAATACATAATGATCTCCCCACCATACTTCATGGAATTCTCAAAATCATCCTTATTTTCCTTACACATATCCAACAATCGAGTAAACTCAGTTATCTTTTGGACTTGCATCTTGAAATCTTGAGTCACAGGAGGAATTATCAGATTTTCCACAAGATACTTTCAATGATTTCTCATATCAGTCTTTGAGAAGATTCAGTTGAAGTAGAAATCCACTTTCATGGAAATCTCTTTTTGAGCATCATTATCAATTTTTGAGTGGATTTGGACTATATCAAGAACTCGGTCACTATTCTTGATAACTTCAGAGAGTGAAGCTGTGTTGAAACCACTAAGTACATTCTAAAGCTCTTCTTTGACTACTGTTCTGAGTAGTTCACTATCTAAAGAGGGTTTAGAGGAGTGACCAGAGGCTTTATAATAATTGGCAGTAGTGGTTAGAGATTTCATTTGGTTCAACACTTTTTTAAGACACCTTGTATATTCATCAGTGAGTTTGTTAAGATTTACAACAAGATCTCTCATCTCCTTCATGATTTGTTTTTTTCTTTCAAAAACCATTTCATCTAAGGAATCTAGATAAGGTTGAATCTGAGACACAATAACCTGTGGGGTTTGAGTGACAGCATGGTCTACAGGAGGAGAAACAAGATCTGATCTCTTGTGCATCTCTTTCTGGATGTCCTCAATCATACCCCTCAGAGTCTTCACTTCATCCCTAAGTAGCTGGTTTTCAACTCTGTCTTCCTGAATCTCATTAAGAATTTTAGGTTGAATCTTCAAGATTATATTCTCCAACAATAGTGAGGAATATCTCTCACTTAAATTGGTCATAGGAAGATGTTGGGTATTTAGGATTTTCTCAACTCCAGACAAGAGGGTAGCACCAAAGTTCTTCGGATCATCCATTCTCACCAAGGAAGATTGGTCTGATGAAGGTTCAGAAATAGGTACTTATACGGTTTCAGGTTCCTTTGCAGGGGAAAAATTAGTGGCCGATTTCAACTGGAATAAAGAGGAAATGTCAATGCCTTTTTTTGAGACTTTCTAAGAGTCATCCAAATCATACAAGCTAGGGAACATATATTGAGTTTCTACAGAACTTGAAACAACTAGATTTGGTACTTCAGCAGATTCCAGGTTTGGGGGTTGCTCCCCCTCAACAGTTTCATCCTTCTCAGGACTAAGAGGATTAGGGTCTTGATCTAATTCCACAAAATTAGCCCATAGTTCCTCACCCATTTCCTGTCTAGAAAACTGAAAAGCTAGATCCATCCTCTCTTCATCTTAAGGGATGATTTCAGGAACAAATTTTTCCACAGGGAGTTCATCAAGGTTAGCTTCTTGGATAACCAGTATCTTCTCCACTATATGTTCTTCCATGGAATCATTTTCAGTTTCTTTGGTAACATATTCTGTTTCGATCTTTGGTTGATCTACCAGATTAAAATAATCTTCAGTAGCATGACCTTCTTCTTCAATAACTTCATGAGGAATAATAGGATTGTCTTCCTCAATAGAAATAGTTTGTCTAGGAGGCACAATAGCCTCTTCTTCTTCTTCTTCTTCAGAAGAGTACTCAAAAATCTCATCTGGTTCCAAACCTGGATTAGAAATATTTCTTAGTCTGGAGGGATATTCTAATGGATTGAATTTCACATAAATTATATCATTGTGTTCCACCCACTCTATTTTCCAAGGATTCCAATTTATCTTCATTCTCTTGATAGTGGCTTTTGAGAGGCATAATTCACAATCCTTAATTACTTCTTCATTAGGTCCAACCATAACTTTGGAAATAAGCATGGCTTAGATTAGCCGAGAGTAAAACAATTAAGTTGACTTGGATGTGACTTTGATCTAATCACACATATGGTGTATGATATACTTTTACAGGTTGATTTTATGGTAATTTTTGATAAGGTGGATTAAAAACACATCCTGATATTTCAAAACAACAAAATCAGATTTTTTGGGACTAACCAAATTCTGTATAAACTTGAACAGAATCCTTGATTCTACATATAGTTTAGTAGCAATGTCTCTCCTATGGGTTCCATTTCTAGTTAAGGCTTTCAAAGAATCCTCCATATCAAAGAATTCAGTTGAATGTGGGGGTCCTCTATGATAATCCTCAAAGATGACTTCATGAGGTATCCTAAGGCATGTTTCCCATTACCTCGAAGAGAATGAGCATCTCTTCTCATTGATCCAGCTTCTCATGACATAACTATCACCAGAATCAAAATATAATTGTACATACTGATAAAACTGAGCTACTAACTTAGGGTAGATAGGTCTATCTTCCTTTGAAAACCACTCTAACCAGCCTTTCTGTTATAAAACATTAAAAACCAAAGACATACTGGACAGAAGCCATTTGGGGAAGACCTCTTTCTCAAGTACGACAACTCAGTTTGCTAAATTTGGATTTAGAGGTCCTTTGGGTTCTAGCTTAGGGGAAATCTTCTTCTTCTTTGAGTTGTGCTTCTCAGGAGTCAACGACGTAGGGTGCTTCATCCTGGGCATCCACCGAAGGTTCGAGAGAGAGAAAAGGGTTGTAGGGTTGAATAAGGGTTTGAAATGAGTGAATAGAAAAAATCCCAAGTGAATAATCGCATGATACTTTATTTATTTTATTATTTACAAATTCCAAACTTCGTAAAAGAAAAAGTGCGGGAAAACAAAAAGGTGAAAATGATAATTACCATGATATGGGTTTTTACTTAAAAAAAGCATAAAGAATTTTTTTGGTGAGACCGTGTCTGGTCATTATGATGAGACAATAACTAATCATTATGGTGAGACAATAATACGGTGAGACAGTAATATGGTGAAATAGTAACTGAGTGTTACGGTGAGACAATAATTGTCAGACAGTGATCATGAAACACTAACTTAGAAATTGTAATCATGAAACAATAAATTATAAAACAGTAAGATATCGAACATTAAGACATGAAACAGTAAGATATCTATTTGAGTCTTATCATGCCTAGTTCATGTATGATTTATTCTATTCTTTCATAAGTTAACAATTTGGTGAATATATCAGCAAGCTGATACTCAGTACCAATGAATTACAAAGTGATATCACCTTTTTGATTATGATCTATCAAAAATTGATTTCATACATTAATATGATTTTTAATAGAATGTGAAATAGGATTTTTAGAGATGTTAATAGCACTTGTGTTGTTACAGTTTATAGGTATGTTCCTAAATTGATATCCATAAACTAGTAATGTGTGTTTAATCCACAAAATTTGTGCACAAAAACTGCCAGCAGTTATGTATTCAGCTTCTACAGTAGACAATGAAATTGAATTTTGTTTCTTACTACACCATTATACTAGTGACTTGAATAAGAAATGACATGTTCCAGAGGTGTTTTTTCTATATAACTTACAACCACTGAAGTTAACATTATAATAATTAACTATTTCAAATGATTATCCTCTAGGTTAGAATAATCCTAGATTGGATTTGTGCTTGAGGCATTTGAAAATTTTCTTTACAACATTTAAATGTGATTCCTTTGGATTTACTTGAAAATGAGCACACATATACACACTAAACATAATTTCAGGATGACTAGTAGTTAAGTAGATTAAACTTCCAATCATTCCTCTATAAGTGGTTTGATCAAAAAAATTTCCATCTTCATCAAGGTCCAAATTAAAAGTGGTACTCATGGGAGTGTCATTATTTTTAGTGCTATCCAATCCAAAACGTTTTATAAGATCTCTAGTATATTTAATTTGAGTTAAAATAATTCCATAATTATTTTGAAAGATTTGAAATCCAAGAAAGAATTTCAGTTCACCCATTAAACTCATTTTAAATTCATTTTGCATCATTTTAGAAAAATCAACACATAAAGAATTTTTTGAAGATCCAAAAATAATATCATCTATGTAGATTTGAACAACTAAAACATCATTAGAAATTCATCTTATAAAAAGGGTAGGATCATCTATTCCTTTTATAAAACCTTTGTAAATAAGAAAAGTACTCAACCTATCATACCACGCTCTTGGAGCTTGATTTAAACCATATAAATCTTTTTATAATTTAAAAAAATGATTTGGAAAGTGGGGGTTTGTAAAACCAGGGGTTGTTCCACAAAAAAAATCCTCAGCTATATACCCATTTAAGAATGCACTTTTAATATCCATTTCATATAGTTTGAAATTCAGATGTGCATTATAGGCAAGCATGATTCTGATGGCTTCAAGTCTAGCTTCTAGTGAAAAAGTCTCTTTATAATAAATTCCTTCTTCTGGACTATATCCTTGTGCAACTAATCTTTCCTTGTTTCAAACTATGTTACCAGCTTCGTCTACCTTATTTTTAAACACCCATTTAGTGCCTATAGTGAATGTGTCCTTAAGTCTTTCAATAAGTTTCCAAAATTTGTTCCTTTAAAATTTATTACGCTCTTATTGCATAGCCATCACCTAAAATTCATCATTAATAGCATCATTAAAGCTTTTAGGTTCAAGTTGTGACAAAAAGGCTTGATTTTCAACATGATTTCTAAGAGAAGATCTAGTTTGATTTTCTTTGTCTAGGTATCCTACAACAACATCTAAGGGACGATTCTTAAGAGTTCTAACTACTCTAGAAAATAAGGGACTATTTATTTCAGGTTCATCAACATATTGAGGTATATTGTGTCTTGATTCTAATGAATTTCTAGAACTAGAAGTTTTCACAGATTCTTTCACAGAAGGGTTTGAAGATTTTGGATTAATGTTCAGATTTAATACATTATCCTCCAGGTTCTCTAGAATGGTTTCAGGATCATATGGATCTGTTTCATCAAATTTGACATGAACAGACTCTCTCTCACATTTAATTCTTTTATTGAACACTCTATAGGATTTACTAGACAAGGAATATCCTAAAAAGATACCTTCATCACTTTTGGATGCAAATTTTTCAAGATTTTCCTTATTATTAAGGATATAGACTTCACAACCAAAAACATTGAAGTAGTTAACCTTGGTTTTTCTATTGTTCCATAACTCATAAGGATTCCTTTTAAGAATAGGTCGAATCAACACTATATTGATTATGTAGCATGCTGTATGATAGCTTTAGCCCAAAAATAAATAGGTAGGTCATACTCACTAAGCATTGTTCTAGCAATCCCTTGCAGGGTTCTATTTATTCTCTCCACAACTCCATTTTACTGAGGTGTTCTTGGGGAAGAAAAATTGTGACTATAACCATTTTGTGAGCAAAAGGATCCAAACTATTGATTTTCAAACTCACAACCATGATCACTTCATAAGGATTTAATTCTAAGCCCACTAATATTTTCTACAGACTTGGAATATTTAGTAAAATAAGAACAGGCTTCACTTTTGTGAGCCATAAAGAATTTCCAAGTATATATAGAGAAGTAATGTACAAGAACATAGAAATCATTCTTTTAATTTAAAATAGAAACTATAGATGGTATAAAAACAATCCATGTGAACCAGTTTGAGAGGTTGAGAAGTTGACACT
The DNA here is from genome assembly GCA_963277665.1 of Viscum album. Classification (NCBI taxonomy): domain Eukaryota; kingdom Viridiplantae; phylum Streptophyta; class Magnoliopsida; order Santalales; family Viscaceae; genus Viscum; species Viscum album. The sequence continues at coordinate 1,120,550,572 of OY728155.1, forward strand.
TATTTCTTTGGTTTTAATGAAACTTGGTGTCGTTTTCCCTTTTGACAAGGATTACACACTTTTTCATTTGGAAACTCAAGTTTGGTTAAGTATTTTACTAAGCATTTTATAGTTAGATTTATAAGGGAGTGAACAATACAGTGTCCTAGTCTCCTATGCTAGAGCCAAGTCTCCTTATGAAATGCACTTAATCATGAAACATTTTGAGAAGCTAAAGAATCTATGTTAATAGAGTAAAAATTTTCACTTCTTAATGAAGAAAATACTTATTCACCTTCAAAATTAATTATATTGAAAACATCATTTTCAAATATAACATGAAATCCATCATCACATAACTGTGAGTTAATAAGCAGATTATATTTTAATCCATCAACAAACAGTACTTTAGAAATTAAAACTGAGTTAGAGTTAACGATTTGGCCGAGGCCAATAATCTTTCCTTTGGAATTGTCACCAAATGTGACATGTACTCCATCTATTTTTATTAGGTTCTTGAAGCTTGAGTATTCTCCTATCATGTTCCTTGAACATCCACTATCCAAGTACCATAGACTTTTACAGGAACTCTTTAAGCAGCTTTCATAGAAAAAGATTAATCAAAAAGAGATTTTGGTACCCATACTTGTTTGGGTCCAGTAATATTAGTGATAAGTGCTTTAGGAACACATATTTTCCTCATAGGTTTCCTATAATCATTACATAGATTAGTTAAAAAATTTGACTCTATTCGATCCAAAAAAACTTGAAACAGTAGAATATGTATCATGACTTGAACTATATGATTTGTGTCCAAAACTGGGAGTAAAACTGTATGTCCTAGATTTTGAAACAAAATTTTTTCTACCTATATTTCTTTTTCCAGGTTGATAACCAATGCCAGTGTTGTATTTAAGAGTAATTTGTTTTCCTAGAATTTGAGTAAGGGTATTTTTCCCATTGCTAAACTTTTTTAGGTCACTATTTAATTGCTCATTAAACATTTTTAATTGATCGTTTTCTTTGAGTAGTTGAACATTTTTCTTTTTTTCAGTTGTGGGTTCATATTTAATAGTTACGATAAGAGCATGTTGTTTCTTTAATGATTTATATTTGTCTTTTAGTTCATTTCATGTTTCCTCAAGAATATTACAGTATTCAAACATTTCTATATTAGTAATATTTTTAGAGTCACTTTCATCTCCATAATAGTATGAATTATGTACAGAGGAGTCCAGTGTTACCTCAGATGTTTTTGTTATAAAACAAATATTGTATTTGTTAGCATGTTCATCATGTGATGTCTCTGAGTCACTTAAACTGTCCTCAGAAGCACTCCAGGTTTCTTTCATTGACTTTTTATACTTCATGTCCTTGTCCTCATATTTATTTTTATATTTGAGATTTATATAGTCATCCTTGATATTTTCTTTACACTTACATTCATAGTAGACAATTTCATCAGTCTTGTCACTTCTTTTACAGTCCTTATTCCAATTTCCTTTTTGGTCATATTTTCCTTTGAAGTTAGGCTTTATGAAAAAGTTTTTCTTCTTGTAAAATATTTTAAATCATCTGGCTAATTGATCCATTTCTTCATCACTTTCGGATGATGATTGTTCATTACTAGAACTTTCTACAGAATCTTATAGTTTTACTTTGTCTTTGTGCTTAGAGGTGGTGGTCTTGAATGCAACAAATTTCGTCTTTGGCTTATATTCCTCATCCTTGTTTACTTTCAGCTCTTCCTCATACATCATCATTTTTCCAATGAGTTCTTTTACAGGTATTTTTCTGATGTCGCATGATTTTGTAATAGAGATAGAGGTTCCCCTCCATTTTTCAGGTAGACATCTGAGAATTCTCATGATCTTTTCCTTGGCAGTGACTTCTCTTCCAAGAGAAATCATTATGTTGACAATCTCATCTAACCTAAGATACAAGTCAGAGATAGGTTCATCAGATTTCATCTTAAAATTATCAAATTAAATATTATATGTATTAATCTCATTTATTTTACACTAAATGTTCCTTCATGTGAGACAGATAGGGTATTTCAAATTTCATGGGTAGTTTTACAAGCAGAAATTCTATTGAATTCTTCATCTCTTAAGGGGAAGTATAAAGAATTCTTCGATTTTTAGTTGTTATTGTAGGTAGTTTTGGTAGGCTCATCCCATGTGATTCTATCAGTATCAGGAATATTATATTCATCTATAATGGATGACCAAATTTCAAAACTCATACTCTCTAAATGAATTTTCATTTTAATTTTCCATTGAGCATAACTTGTTCCATTAACAAATAGTGCTCTGTTGGTTGTATCACCTTCCAATCTATTATCCATAATAATGTATTACTTTAAAAGAGCTAGAAATTTAGAATTACTGTAAATTTATAGATCTTTAAGGTTCAACTACAATCACAGATGAATAATATTAAACAGAGTCTTAATAAACTACCTCTGATACGAAATGTTGGTCGGAGTAGATTACTCAAGAGGGAAAGAGAGAATTGATTAAATATAAAAATTTCTGTAAAAATTATTTCTAAAAGTTTTTTCCCAAAATGATTAAATACATCCCAGTTAATCAAAGTTATATTGTTATAAGAGTTTTACTGTTTAAATAACTTATTAGAAGATTGATTAGTTCTCAATACTCTTAATATTAATTATTAAAACTACTTTTCAAGTTATTCTACTAAGAAAAGATAGTTATAACTTCTTTCCAAGACTAACTATCAAAGTGAATTTAGTGATATCTGAGTTATGAATAAAATTAGTAAAATGGAGAAAACTAAATTGACCAACATAATGGATATGAAACAAGTGGTTCAGTCTCATGCCGAGACATAATATAGTCCACTTAGTGATCATCTGCAACCAAGTAGTTTATATAAATAAACATTGATCCACACCTTGGATCGGGGCTAACAATAGTATGTAGGACTCTAAAGGCCACACAAGGACCTCTTCCATAGTTCTTTGTGGGTATAAACTACCAAGCCACACAGGGACATCTTCCACACATATTCATGGGTATACACAAGGGTAAATTTGTGTTTGAGTAAGGATATATTGTATCCTTCAGTTTGATGTGGGATACAAAGTGTGTTATTATACAGAAACACACACTACTCTAAAAATAATAAAAGGATACAAAACAGAGTAGAAATATTGAAATAGGTTTAGAATTGCTCTGAGTGTTGGTCTATGCAGCTCTGGACTTCTGAGATGAAGCAGATGCAGAACTCAATTTCTCATATGTAAAAAAGTGTATCGTGATTCATCTTGTGTTCTTTGTGAGGTTTAACCATGTGAAGTTGTTCTCTAGGCTTCAAATATGCTTTGGGTGTTCTTCATCTGTGTCGAGTTGCATGAAATAGGAATTTCTTTAAAAAAATTGCTCTAAGTGTGTTCTTAGTTATGGTGCTCACACCCGCTTGTTTTTTTTCTCGTGTATATCTTTTTTCTAGGGATCAATTTTTTTTATCTTGTAAAGCATGTGTTGGGGCTGACAGGTTGCATATATTTTTCACCTCATACCTCGTACTGTCAGATGATATGTCTACAAAGAAACATTTATTTTTTCAGTGTATTAATATCTTCAAATCTGACCAATAGATATTAAATTGAAAAATGAAAAAACATATTAGGAAACGGTGTCTCCTTCACATGGTGTCTGAAATGGTCACAGTTTCTGAATGTCACGGTGTCTCATGGTCACGATGGCTCTCTTTCATGGTGTCTCATGGTCACGGTGTCTCGTAGTCACGATGTCTCATGGTCACGGTGTCTCAATGTTTATGGTTTCTGCTTCACTGTGTCTACTTCACAGTGTCTTCTTCAAGGTGTATGCTTAACGGTGTCTGCTTCACGGTGTCTGCTTCATGATGTCTACTTCATGGTGTTTGCTTCACGGTGGCTGCTTCATTGTGTCTACTTCACGGTGCCATAAATACATAATTAGTGGAAGACTTGCGGTTTCTTAGAATTTTCAAGATAATTGTATTCATACTTAAGTAATGATGATCATATAATGGATCAGACCTAATCATTTGTCAGAGAAATCATTATAATGAGAGTCAAAAGATAGTATAAAGTAATTAAACTGAATATAGAGCAATTAATATCTTGAATGGATCTTTTTAAAACATGATAATACTTAAATTATAATACATATGATTTGATATAATTTAAAGGATTTAACCAGGTTGAATAGGATTTGTGATAATTAAAACATGATTAGTACATGAGGAGTCCAACATAGTTGATTCTCAATAGCGATCAACTCAAGAGTAATATCACCTTTTTGTGCATGATCTCTTACGTAATGATTCCTTATGTCTATATGCTTAATTTTAGAATAATTTATCATTTTTTTTGAATTTTTAATAACACTAGTGTTATCACATTTGATTGTCACATGATTATAATTTAATCTAAAATCCATCAATATGTGTTTTATCTATAATACTTGTGCACAACAACCACAAAAAACAATATATTCCACTTCAAAATTATATTGTGCAATATAGTGTAGATTCTTGCTAGATAAAGATTCAAGGGATTTACCTTGAAAATTAGAGTTTCTTGAATTACTCTTCATATATGGTATAAAACCCCCAATGTTGGAATCTAAATATGAAGTTAGATGAAAATAAGATTCTTATAAAAAAATTATTGAAAGAGAAAATGTTCCATTTTAATACATTAAAAATTTGCTGGCAGCATTAAATTGAAAATCATTGAGATTATCTTAGAATATATCACATAAAAATAATGCAAACATAATTTCTGGTCTACAAGATATCAAATACAATAACCTCCCAATTATTCCCCTGTACAAATTATTTTGATTTGGTTTCCCAGCTTCATCCAAGAAAATCTTTTCATTAGATCTCTTAAGAGTTTCATGTTCTTTAACACATTCAAGTCAAAACATTTTAAGTAATTCAAGTATGTATTTTATTTGATCCATAAAATTCCCAAAGTCTTTTTGATAAATTTTAAAAACTATAAAATAATTTAACTCTTTCATCAGGATCATAAGAAATTATTTTTTCATATGTTTTGAAAACATTTACCCAGTATTTTATTTATATAACCAACAATAACTTCATCATCCTATATCTTAATTAAAGAAAGATCATAATATGATGTTTTATTACATATATTAGGGTCTTCAACTCCAACTAAATAACCATTTTCTAAAGAAGAACATAAACATTTATACCAATCATAATGTGCACATTTATGATCATAAAGAGATTTTCTAAATTTTAATACATAATTTAGAAAATAAGGTTTTGAAAAAACAATATATTGTTCAACATAAACTTCCTCAATAGTAAAAAAATTAATAAAGAAGTTTTAAATTCATCAAATATAATTTTAAATTCATATGATATTCATAGGATAGAAGAATCCTAATCGATTCTAATCTAGCTACAAGTGGAAAGGTCTCATTATACTCTATACTTTACTATTGATTATTACATTTAATTACTCATTTATCCTAATTTATTATTATCACACCATGATCATCCTATTTATTCCTAAAACCCATTTTTTATTACAAGATAGTCATAGGGTTTATAAACTATTTACCAGACCTTGTTCATCTTTTTTAGGTTTAACTCTATTTAAATTTCTAAAACCCCTCTCTCATCAACCAAGGATTTCTCTATAGTCTTTAAACCTAGTGTTTTTAAAAAAGATATAAAATTATACAATATTTAATACACTTTTTATATTCATAATACCTACATATAAACTTCTTATAATAGTTTCTAAGGGATGTTATTAAGGGTTCTAGGCTATCTAGATAGTACACTTTCTTATTCATTAGTATGTAACCTTTCAGAATTTGGTTCTAGAAAAAAATGTTTCAATTCATCATGATTTCTATTACTAATGAGTGGTTCGAGTATCATGTCTTCAAGATAATTTTTTAGCTCATCATATTGAGTCATTTAGTATCAAAAGTACCAATTTCACCAAATTTCACATGAGTTGATGCTTCCGTAATCTTATAACATTTTTGAAAACTCTGTATGCCTTGAATGTAGTAGAATATCTAACGAAAATTTCTTCATTATCCTTTGGATCAAAAATTCCATGATTATCCTTGGTTTTTAGAATAGAAATCTTAAATCCAAATACTTTAATGTAACTAAATTTTTTGTTTATATTAGTCCATATTATATTGTGTGTTTTATCCAAAAAAACCTAACTTAAACTCTGTTTATGATGTTAAATTCTTATAGAAATTTTTTATAAGGACCCATTCCTTATTTCAAGAACACCATTCTATTAAGGTGTCCTTAGGGAAGAAAATGTATACTTGATACCATGTTTTGAATAATATTAATTGAACTAATGGTTTTCAAATTCTTATCCATGTTAAGTTCATAATTTATTAATTTTTGTATCTTTCAATTTTTAAACTAATTTATAAAAATTTATTAAAATAGTGTATGATTTAACTTTAATGCTTAAATATAAAACCCATGTAAATATTGATAAATAATCAACTAATACATTAAAAATATTTTCCAACAAATTTTGTGGTTTTATATGGCCCAAAAAATCCTTATGAATATGTTATAGGGGTTTTTAAGTAGAAACCTATTTAATTAGTTTAAAAATTAATTTTGATGCTTTAACATGGGGAATGCATAGAATAGTTTTTTTATTCAATCTAACTTAAGGTAAATTTGAAATGAAATTTATTTTTGAATATTTTCTCAAAAAATATACATTATAGTCTCTGATTCTTATATTTTGTATGTAATATTAACTTTTTTAATCATTTATGTTGTTCACTCTCTATATTCTCAAATAATTAAGATCTAAAGTAAATACATTTTCAGTTCTAGGTTCCTTAAATTTATGAATTTTTTTCAGAAAAATGAACACGAATTAATAAAAAAGTCAAAAAAATAACCTTCCTAATTTTTTATGATATAATTATCATATTATGCATTAATAATTTAAAATAAATAAATTTATTTATGAAGACTAAAATTGGATTATTGACTGACCAAAATATAATAATCTTATCTTTGGAATTATCACAAAAAGTGACATAGCCTCCATCAATATTTGTTAAGGTATGGAAATTAGATAAATATCCACTCATATTTCTCGAGTATCCACTATCAATATACCATTTTTCATTAATTATCATGGACCTTTTCCCCTCTAATGGCAAATAAAACAATAAATTGTTTTGGTACCCATATTATCTTAGGTTTTAAAATGTTAGTAACTTAAGATTTCAGAACCAAAATCTATTTATACTATCTTGAAAATCTATAATTAAATTGTGAAATTATTTTTCATATAAAATCATGTTTGACTCAAGATAATTGAGGATTTATCAAAAAAAAATATATTGGTGACCCAGTTCTTTATAGTGGAAACAGGTACCTTTGGAGAGGTTTTTGTTCTTAGAAAAGATCAAAAAATAGTTTTTAAAATGTTTTGGATTTTCATATTGACTTCTCATTTTGAAATTATGTTTCAGAGATTTATTGTTTCCAAGAATTTGATTTATCTAGTTTTCACCTCTTGTGAAAACACTTGAATAATATTTAAATTCATGAAATTCTTTTTTCAATTTTTCTATATCATTACAAATTTTTGAATTATAAATAATCGAAATTTATAGATTTGTTTTTAAATCTAATTTTTTTATTTATGACATATTTTTTATTTACAACAACATCATAAGAATTTTAGGTGTTCTATTATTGTTTTTCAAGGACTCGTTTTAAGTTTATAGTATGATATAATATTCATTTAATTATTAATATGTGAAATTTTAATTTTTAAATTAAATCTTCTACTTAGAAGAATACTAAAAATATACCTCATATGTGTGTTCCATAATACACACTTTTAACGTTTTATTATATATTTTATCTTCTAATTTTGAAGATGTATCATACCTAGAATATTAATAATCACTATATGTTTCTTCATTTTCCTTCTTGAATATCTTTTTGTATCCAAACTTTCTTAAATTAGTTTTCCCAAAAAGTTTGGATATCTTGTAGTTGAGGACAATCTAGTTTAATGGGTCCAATCTTCTTGCATTCATAACATCTTACATCTTTAGTATTTTCAATATTATTATTGAACTTATTGAACGGTTTATTGAAACCTATTTTCCTATTATAGAAATTTTTGATCTTCCTTGAAAATTGAGAAACTCACTTTCTAATGTAGAACTACTTGAGGTGTCTTCATATGATGAATCCTTTATTTGTATCTCTTTTCTTTTCTTTTCATCCTTTGAAGTTGAAACATTCAAACAATCATTATCATTGTTAAAAAATCCATTTTCTCTATCTTCAGCCTTCATTTTATCCACATATAAAATAATAGTTACCAGAAAATATTTTATTTTAAAATTAGTTGCCACTATTTATTTGCTAATAGCAGCTGGGATTCAACTGCATCTAAGTGGTACGATTATAAATATTTTCAAAGCATGTACTGGTTTTGGAATAGGTTTTCCTAAAGTAGAAAAATTATTTAAAACCTCAGTAAGTCCTTCATTTAGTTGAGCGATGTTGTCTCCTTGTATTGTTATGATAGTAACAAATTTAATCTTGGTAGTATAATATCCAAGTGCTCAAATATTTTCTAAAACTTTATAATCTACTGATATATTAGTCCTCATTTTAGGATTGGATTCATATTGTGAGACTATATTAATCTCATCTAGACCTAGTCTATATATTATATCATTCATATCTTTAGTGTTTAGATAATCACTATATTTAGTATCAATATCCTGTGTTTTAGGATGACTTTTGGGAATTTTATAAGGATTCACAAAATTAGGATATACCTTCAAACCAATATTATTCAAATAGTTTATCATTGATGCCTTCCATCATTCATAATTCTCACCATTAAGGTAATGTTATCTTACCATAGTAAAACCCTCTATTTTTTCCTTAATAAAAACCATTTTTACAATGATATTTGGACTTCAACATTTTAAATCTAGGAATTCAAAAGTCACTAGCTCTGATACATATTGTTTTCCTTAGACATACATCACTATGACTAAGGAGGGGGTGAATTGAGTTCTTGAAAATTTCTCAACACAAAAAACAACCTTATTTAATGATATGGTTATTTTAGTTATTTTCTTATCATAATAATTCATAAAAATATAATCCCAAAGAAAAACTTTTATACATAGAGATTTATAGTGGTTTGGGGAACAAAAATCTCAAAGTCACCTTCACCAGTGCTCAACACAAATATATTGGTAAATATTACTAGTCAAATACTTTTATCAGGGAATAACATTCATTTTCACAAGGACTACATTAATGAGTGAAGTAATACACCACTTTGTACACAAGAATAATCTTTCAAATAAGATCCAACAAGTCTTTACAAACAAAACAGATAAATATTATTTTACTGTGAACCATCATACTAAGAAAGATAATAGAAAAAAGTTTATATGCTCATTGTTGTATGGTAGAAGTGAAAAAAGAATCAATTTCTTAGAGATATGACACAAAGAACCTAAATCTTTAGGAGAGTCTTATAGGGAACAAAAACGATTAACTAGATATTATATCTATACAAAGAATATTATTCATATTCTTCTTTACATAAAATAGAGCACTGTAAATATATATTTTAGAGTGATCTTAAATGGTTGTGCAAGCTATTATATTCTTAAATATATATCTCTTATCTACAAACACACAAACACCAAAATATTTATGGATAAGACTCTATTAAACACACCTCATTAGATCAATAATATCTTTGGTTTGGAACATGAAATTCATATGTTATTTTCATTGAAATACCTTAGAAATATTACGAACTATTAAATTATCCTTGTATTTATTTATGCTCTCAATACATGTACATTTTTATAGTAGATTTTGTCATAAAGAGTTAATATAACATTAAATGGATGCATGGAAGAATTAATTCCCACTAAAAAACACCAACATTAATAAATTGTTGGTTTCAAGTCGATGTAGCTAATTATAGATCCACATGTAACTGAATTTTAAAAAATTTAATTCACATTGCTGAATAATCCATATAACTATTTTTTTATATCCAATTTTTCCACATACCTGAATTTGTGTATGTATTCTTCATATAACTGAATTTATTCACATATAATTCTTGATCATATAACCAAATTGGATATAGTATAATGAATTACTTAGCTGATTGGAATCATGTATGTTATTCACCACTTATCCAAATTTTGTAGTCAATTCCTCCACATAACTGATTCTTATAGGTGTTTGACCTATGTAGATGATTGATCACATAGGTGACTCATCAACATAAGTGATTTTTATATATCCTATTTTATTATGTATCCGATTTACATAGGAATTTCCTTCATATAACTGATTAACGTTTCTTATTTATTGATTTGGATAATTCCCTACACAAATGAGTGCACTATTTACCCTGTTTTCCACAACTAAGAAATTTTTTAGAAACAATATAGAACATTTATATTTGAATAAAATGAGAAAAGATAAAGATAAACTAGAAGAATACACATAAAAACAAGAAAATTAGTAATATGTGAAGGGTATTTGCGATCAGGAAGACCTAATGTAAATGAAAAATATTGGAGAAAATTAGTAGAACAACAACACAAAGCTCAAACAGCTTTGAAATTCTATCACCATGTAGTTAAACACACAACCCACTCCCTTTGGATCTCCTTACACGGACCTATGTGACCCATTTACTCTACTTCTTATTCCGATACCCATTTGATATTTTTCCAAAATTCCACCCAAGACATGGCAAGAGATATGATCACCCTATGATTTCTTGTCTATTTTTTTTGATTTAATGTTTTATTTCATATATTATAAGTTATAAAAATTAATCACACAATCCAAATCCCACCCAATTCCAATTAGAGTCAATATGACTCTTTTTTCCTTTCTTGTAAATTACCTCTTACACATAAACACACAAGATGAATGGCTTAATAATATAGGGACAAAACACCTCTTCTTGGATTTAATCATCTAATATATGCACATAAATATTATCTTATATGACTACATCTACCATCAAACATTCCATAAGCTACTAACTCAAGATAAAAAATCCCATTAATTAAAATTTAAGCATTTATAAGAAATTTATTATAATTATTAAAATAAAAAAACCATAAAACCTAAATGGGTGGATATAAATTTCTGAAACTATTATAAAAAATATGGGAATTATTAATGGTACCCCCAATACTCCTAATATTAAAATACATATCAATATAGAGTCAAATGATCATCCATTTTCAAATAAATTTATGAAATCCCATAAAAAACATAGTTTTAAATTTTTATGATTTTGTATCGATGTTTTTTCTATGGAATTTTATGTGGTTTAGTGTAGTTTTTTTGGTTATCGCATAATCAAAATGTATATTTATTTAAAAATAAAATAATTGATTAAAAGGTTGAAAACCCAATGGGTTATTTAACTTTATTTTAGAGAAAAGAGATTATGTGATTTTATTCTTCATCAATATCCATTAACCCATGCAAAAAAATCTACTTGATAATTAAATGATTTCACTAAAAAATTGAAAAATTTATAGATAACCTAAAACAAAAATCACAAAAAAATCATAAGGAACCTATGAATTTTGGATATTTGAAAGGAAAGAGAGTGCCTTACCTCAAACTAGTGATAAAAAATCCTCAATGAATCTCAAATAATTAGAGGGGATTAGTGGGGAAGGAGAGGCGAAGGAAAAAATTGTTTTTATAATTTAGATTCCATAACCCCAAAATCCCCAAAGATTGATTAAATGAATACTCTTAAAATACATAAATTCTTTTTATTAGGAAGACATTTTTGATCCACCACCTGAACTACAAGTGGGGCCACATTGGAATTTTAGTGGGTTATTCGTTTCTTGGAGACTAGCACTAGGTTCCCAATGGTAAGGGTAGGGGAATTTCACCCTTAAATAATCTCGTGGGATATTGGTGGTCTTTTATTGGGAATCTGATGGGCTCTTTAATATTCGACTATAGTTAAACCCCTTACTTAAACCTTGATAATTCTCCCAGTATTTTTCTATGCCCGTATTCACATATGAACCACCATTTTTAACTTCCAAAACATTCTTAAAACTATTTTATTTAAATAGTAATTTAAAAATAAAAATTTTATTAAATATTGAATATCTAATACTCAATGTTTTTTCCGAATCCTATTTAGAGGTAATGACATGAGTCATTTTAAAGGAATCCCTATTGAATTTATTTATCTAATATATAATGAAATATAATTATATTAAATGATATTGTCATAATAAAATGGATTTTATAAATTAAATATCAATTAATTTCTTTGTAGATGAATATAATTAGAGATGAACTTCTGAATTAATGTTTTGAATTAATGTGGAATTCAATGGATTTAAACTAATAAGATAATTATGTGTTATTAATTCAATTTATAATAATTATGAGGGTTAATTATAGACAATTGGTTTGACATAATAATGATGTGAATAATATATAGAAAAGATTAATGAATGTAATTATAAAAATGTAATATTTTAGTAATCAAATAATGTATCCATGGTTTTTTTATGAATAATTAGTGATTGAAATAATTATTTTGAAGATGATGACATAATAAAGCATTAGAATTATTAATTGAGGTAATTATTATCTTAATTTATTAAATTATATAAAATGGATTAATGGTGTGAGAATAATTTTTTAGATAGTCATAATTAATTGAAAATAATTATAAGATGTAAATAATGATATTATTGTAATAATGATGTGATTTTCTAAGAAATATAATAATTTAAATATAATTTTTATTGGATTTTAATGATATGTGAATGTAAAAATTCATAGAGAATGATATAATGATGCTATAGAAAATCATATATAAATTTTCATGTGGATATAGATAGATAATTTATTAGGTTGTTCGACTAGTTTTTTTCTCATCAACTTCAACTTGTAATATAGTCTACTTACTAGTTGATGCCAATAGTGATAATATTCTATACCAACTACTATCATAGTCACACCCCCCATATTATGGAGGTGTTACATGAAAATATATGAGTATTTATTTTACTCACCAACTTTTTTTGTTGATGTTGGTGATTACCTATACCTCTATTTATTATTATTCAACAATATTTTTAGGTTATAGCCTACATATAATACATACAATTGAGATATACAATCATCCAATCAAGTGTTTAAACATTTTCTCTACCCTAGCTCTATGATCACAGTGGAAAATAATACACAATTAAAAGTTTTCATTTTCACCCAAGGATCTAGTTTTAGGTATATTAGATATACAAATACAGCTTTGATATGAGTTTTTTTAGAGGTATCACTTCAATGTTTAATGACAGTTAATATATGGTGAATCATCATGTCTGAAAAATTATAGAGGGATGAAAGATTATTTTAAAAAAAATTAAATGTCATTTCTATCTTGAATCAATCATATATACATATAGTGGATGAGTTCCAACATACACTAATAGAGGAATATTATGATGTTTTGTGTGGATAGTGTGTTTCAAAAATTCTCTCCTCCCCAATGATGAGGGTTTGGAGAAGAGATATTAGTACATAGTGACTATCTTGAAGGACTTATGTTTCTAAAATATAATATATTGGGGTATAAATTCTTGATTTCTTTCTGTGATTAAACTACATGTGGATAATTTAATTCACATACCATTGACCTCTTAAACATTGACATTTTTGATTTGATACGAACCTTCATTCTAAAGGAAGGCTATCATTGAGACTTTACTAGTGACACCTTGGAATATACACTAGTCTAGAGGATGCAGGTTTTGGGTTATCCACACTTTTTTAGGAATAATTTTTCCCAATCATGGACTCTCTTAAAATATTTTGAATCATTCATGATTCCTTCCAAAATCATAGCATGATACTGGATACCCCCATGGTAATGATCTGATCGAATCCATGTGTCAATGTGAACATTTGTATGTATTAAACGATATCCATAAATAAGATTATTTTTATTTATCATTTGTTCTATTTGGATTACACCCTTTACACATATTGAATTTTTTATATCCTTGTTAGTTGATTATGCTACCATTTAAATCCATAAAGATGGTAACTATAGAATTTATTATTATCCACGAAGGTGGTATAATTCATGACAATGGTACTGGGCCCATAAAGTGGGCTTCCAATATTTTCTAGTAGATTGATTCAAAACCAATGTAGTTTTGTTCCACTTTATATAAAAAATCATACCTTTTAAGGGCATGTAACAATGACCATCATATATCCTTTTACAGTCATATGACTATGATTTAATGAAGTTCCCTTTAAATTCATGTGACTAGAACCTTTCCAATAATTTTATTCTTATAATTAGTTTAATCTAATCGATAGAGTTCCTAAAAATTGTTGGTGTGTGATTTATGCATGAGAGACCCTTTTCTGAATCTTCTCCAAGGGAATATAGACCTTTAAGGATGAAATCATATATAGGATTATAATCTGGTGAGGATATGGTTTGGGGTTTTTTATCATGTTCGCATTAGAAATATAGCCTAACGAAAAGGGTTCATAGAGAGTATGACCCTATTGGATGTAGAAGGAACCCATTAAGAATATTGAACAGCATAAAAACGATTTTTTTACTCAAAGGGAATATTAACCGATGAGGAGGATCTTCATAGGGAGTATGATCCTATGAAATATAGTGTGAGGTTTTTATAGAGAATACGACCTTGTAGAAACAAGGATTTTTTTATTTTGGGTTTGAACCTAAAAGAGGAATCTTATTAATCCTGGTTAACAGAAATCTAATCCTATTTAGTTTGAGTTGAATAATTTAAGGTCACATCACAAGACCATTCCATGAAATTTTAATACATATTGTAATAATTTTGTTGTGTAGTTTTATATTATGTGAATATGATGTCTACGTTATGAATGGGATGACTATAGAGAAATGAAAAGGGATTATACACATGGGTTTCCTATATGTGTCTCATATGGAATATGATCATTTTAAAAGGATGATTCATATAGGATATGTACCTTTGAGATATGAAAATGGGCTTACACCTATCTAGAGGAGGCCCATTACCCCATAGATCATGGAATAGTAAAGGGATCCACTAGCTTATGGGGATAATGAGGTGTTATATCTTGGTAATTCCAAAAGGAATACATTATTATTTAGGTATTTAATATATCATTCTTATGTAGACCCTCATTTTTAATTGTATACTTGGTTTTATACCCTCCTAGGGACCTATAAGTTAGGATGGATAACTTTGGAGCACATTTTTTCAAGGGAATACACAATCAGTGGTGGAAACTCTGGTGTACCAACTAACTTGATCATGTAAGTCTGATAGTTTTGAGGAATGTTGTGATTTCACCAATTCTTCATGTTGACATTAGTGTAAAGTGGATATAGAGGTCATTTTTGTTGGAGTGATCATTGTAGAAGACCTGGGTGAAGGATATGACACATGAGAGGTCCATTAACCTACAATTTGAGTGTTTCATGAAGTGTTCATGTAAGGACATGGTTCTATGAAAGTGGGGGGAATTTCAGAGAGGCTAGTGAGTATCCTTAGTCCCACTCAATTCAAATAAGGATGGGTAATATGTAAAGTGGTAAAAGATCTCATACTGTATGTAATAAAGGATCACTATGAAGGGGCTTCTCATTCATGAATGGGGTCCACTTTTATAGAGAGGACCTATATTAATAGAGGGGATTCATATACCTCTTATTTGTGAAGGGACCTTACGGGACTCTCATTCGTGATGGAATCCTTATGGGATATTTCATTATATCTTTATTTTATCCCCTTAGATTTCCTAGTGATTTTATTGTATATGAAAGATCTAGATATCCATAGATTTTCTAAAAATGATAAGTCTCTCTTCAAGGGGGATCTTCCCATCAGAATGTTGTGTATCTATTCATAAATGAGTTTGAGTTTTTTATAGGTGGTATTGGATAAAATTGTCCCAAGGTGGTTGGATGTTTGGGGAGTATGTGGTCACATAGTGAAACCACAGTGGATAAGGACCAATGAATGGAACACATAGTGGTTATGAAATTAACACCCTGAGGATGCTAATGATGAAGACCTAAGATGTGATTATGAGATTCCCTAAAAATAATCATCTCATAGATATAAATTATATAAGTATGTTAATAATTAAAATTCATCATGAAAAAATGGGTTCTTTTTAGATGGTTACTTCATAGACAATGTGACGCTTCATAAACCATTTAAGATGCTTTATGAAATCTTTGGTATTTTTTGACTCCCAAAAAATTCTCACTCAAACATGGGTTTCATAGTGTAAAGAGAAGATAATTATAATTAAGTAATGTGTCCCACATAATTTATGTGTTGTAATTATTGAGGATGCCCCCTATTTAAATTAATTATGACCCCTTCATTTTTTGAGATATATCAATAGTTATTCATGAATGATCCACAACTCATGACCTCTAAATCACAACACATAATGGAACTTCTTTATAGGTATAGTTTTTAAAACTTATTATAAGGATCTTAAAAAATTCATTACTAATTTGTGTAGTGTTATATGACCTGTATAACGCCTTTGTGATTCACTCACATAATATATGAGGTGAATAATTTTTTTATTTTTCAATGTTTATAATTTTGTTTTCTTTAGAAACCAAATTGTATTAATTTATTCATAGAAAATGATTCAAGAGATATCATTTTAATATTCTGTACAGGGAGGTAAGAAATTGTTGACAATACTGATATTAACAAATAACACATTATTATTTGAAAACAATATTTTCTATTGGAGTTGTAGGTTAGGAATGAAGTTTTGTAATATTTTTATATTTGGTTCTTGTATTGAATTTTCCATTATAATATTCATATCATCCCAGACATGATCTCCAGAAGGATCCTGACTATGAATAAATTTAATCTAATTCATTGAGAGGTATAAATAAGCCTCTGGGGCATGAAAATTGTCAATGATTCCCTCATAATTGGTAATATGTGTATTGATTTCTTCCCTATTCATGTTCTTTTGGAGAATGTGGAAGGTATTTCTTTGATTTCAAAGGAGTTTCTTTTGATGGAAAAAATGTCATGGGGGGGAGAGCTCCACTCGAAGATCAACATTTTTTTCAGAACATAGGATGAAATATTCGCCATGTACAATAGTCAAGAGGCATAAGTAAGGAGACTAAGGACCAACCCAATGCATAGAAATCATGAGATTATTGATTAAATCTAGACAATAATTAAATAAGGAAACTACACATCATGGGGTTGGGAGGCTAAACTTGAAAATGATTGACTTGTCATTCCTTATGGTTTTCCTCACTATATATTTCCTTCCAATGTCATAGAAACATACTAAGGTCAGATTTGGAACATTTATGATGATGGGAAAACATGAAACTAGGAGGTACACTGAAATATCGGTACTAGTTATAGAAAAGCTTCACTGCCTCTTCAGAAACATCAATATAGGAAGGGCCCCATTTATAATCTTAGGGCCCTTCTATATACCATAAGGATGGATCAAAGACCATATGGGGGGATATGAATTTATCGATGAATTACCCATTCTAGATGATCATTTTGGAACCTAACTCCAATTAATTAGTGGAGTTAATCTCCTCACATTGAATGAAAAATACATAGAGGCTATGTTGATCTAAAAAAATTATATTTTCACTATATACAAAACATACTTGGGTCATTAAAGATAATGAAACTATAATCCATGAAGAAAGAGAATATCTAATATCTTTAATAAAAAATATATTGACTGCTATTATTGATGAGTTTTTATTCTAGGAGTGTTATATTACCTATTTATTCGGAGAAACAAAATCTATTGTGTATAGAAGAAATTATTCCCTACTAAATGTATATGAACTGAGCAAAATCCCATGGTAACATGTTAGTTATGGTTAATTATTAATTGAAAGGAGGTAAGTATTAAAGTCATTCTCCTTCCATTTTAGGCCTCCATCAAGTTCAAGGATTCATATGTTAAGACTTGTATTCAGTTATACCCAAATGCCTAGTTTTCCAATCTAAAACCTAAACTTTTGGGTCTATTAGAGATCAAAAGTGAGATGGAATAAGAGAAACATACATTGGAATAAATAAATCATAACATGTTTTCCATAATGATTCCTTTAATTTAATTATTTCTAGTCGATATAACGAATCTTGATATTTCTCCCTACATAAGCATGGTGTCCACCAGACGATATATCCTTATTAAAGCTGCATTCTCGATGACTTGGATGGAATTTGATTCTTTGAGGTACACCATACCTACATAAGATATCTATGGGTTTCTATAAGTGGGGGAAATAGCCATAATATGGTATAGATGTTTATCTACAGCCATGGTAAGGTTGTACCAACCCATTTAATTGGAATCCTATCTTTGGGATATTTATACTATGATTTATTCACTCAATGGAAATGTATCCCACATGGATCCTTTTTCTAATATGTAGAGGTTCGATCCAACACCACAAAAGAAGGAAGGTCTAGTCACAATACCTCTTGAGTAGAAATATGAAATATTATTATTTATAGTCATTTCACTTTTCTATAGTTAAAAAAAACTTATATAACTCTTATTTGATGGTGAATAGGATGAGTTGAATATTTAATCACACAAATACTTTTGTAGGGGAAAAATATTTACCAAGGGTTCTAACACTAGTGAGGGATTTAAAGATAAATGATCTACATATTTAATGACCACCATGAAATTGATAATCTCTAATCCTATCAATTTTCAACTGATTCCACTATCAATGGTTCCTCCTATGGGTCCATCTATAGGTGAAATTGAAAAGAAAAAAATCAAACAAGTTCATCGAAGATACATCTATGATTGGGACTGATGAGTATTCATAATATTTACACAGATATATTTCAAGATATTCCTATAATCTTATATTAATATAATTGTTTGTTTAGTGTTAAAAATGAGTTCCACAAACTCGATGGTATCAACAACCACATAGTATATAAACCAAACATTACAAAAAAAGGTCATTCATAGTAGCGGTGGTGGGGGAAGTTAAAGGATGGTCAGATCCAATATAAGACCCAGCTGTATTATCCATTACCCCATTATACCCAAGTCTAGTAAAAGATATCATAGAGGTTTTGGATTCATGAATATTAGATGATCAAGAAAAAAAATCTCCTGTGATTTTAGAATAGACCTCCATAGAGGCAGTTATAGAAGAAATTCTATATGGATCAGAGATGACACATAAAACATATGTTTTGTCGATTATCCATGTACATCAATGGACAGTTGATGACCTTATTTATATCCATAACTAGACTAGATATTCCACATCCTATATTTCTCTAATATATAAATCTACAAATGAAGTTGAATGATGTTGATACTTATACTTCTTATCTGAAACTATGATGAAACATGTTGAGATTTATGTTCATCCTTTGATGGTAATGATTTTAAGAGGTTTAGGTCTAATATAACCTCTATAATCTCTACTTATATAGATTGTGTGATGTGATTATAAAGGGGCAGTGTATCATGAGTCCCAATACATGAATTTACAAAATTAAACCCTATTCATTCACCTCCCAATGGGTAAGTAACTGTCATGGGTTACTAATGATCCAATTAATGAAGCTAAATCCTTAAACCTATTATCATCTGATCCTTCTCATACTTATTTACTAATACATTCTAGGTGTGAAATATATAAACCCTAATATAATTTATAGAATCATAGAGTTATATTATTCACATATCTTTATTAGAAGAGGTCATAGATATACAGGTTGATTCGGTTCTATCACACTATATATGTGTTAATACTTGACCCTATTTGAGTGATATGATTTGGAATTATTATCAAATAATTATGAATATTTTTTATTTGGATCAAGATTATCTACCATTCCATCAATTGCTATTTGAATGGGCATGGAAGATGATCTTATCACTCGTATATGAGATCTATCTTATAGAAAACATTTTTTTCATATATTAAAATTATATAAAATTTTCAGAATAATTAAAACATTATACAAATAGACACCCAAATACAATATTATTCTAGTGCCTTTGGAAACACTGAAACATAAACTCTGGCACATAAGTGAGTTGTGTTGTCTCTCACATGGTTCTTCTTAACTAGCACCCTTCTTAGACACATCAAACCTAATACATATCTTCATAACCTAGGGGAAAGTAAACATAAAAAGGGGTTAGCTCAAATGATTAGTAATGTTAAATAATGGGGTGATTTAAGTATAATCATGAGCATATGGGTTTGAGAACATGATCCTGAAAATAGAAGATCATACCCTGTATATCAAAGACCATAAATAAGAATCATGACCTAAATATTGACAGTTCATAAGACATAAATCATAAGAAAATGAAGAAAATAATCCATGAAAGAATAAAATAAGAATAAAAAATGGAATTATTTCATAAATATAAGCATGTAATATGATTTCCATAGTATCCAAGGAATCACTGAGAAAACCCATCTTGGTATTATGGGTTCACACCCTATACCATATTGGTAGTCATTGTTCACACCCATGGACATATTAGTAGCATGACTTCACTCCCCATAACATCTTGGTTGTCATGGTTCACTCCCATGGCTATATTAATAGTCAAGTTTCACTCCCAAGACTATATTATTCTATCTCATGCGATATAAATCTTTACATAATGCATTGGAGGGAGATATAGGTACCACACATCTTATAATGAAATCATACATATATGATTCAAAAGATCATAAATAATCATATCTGAACCCATAAAATGAAACGGGAATCATAAAAATGTAATAATATCATAACCTATGGAAAAATATACATGTTTCATAATCATTTATTCAAAAGTATAACCCACAAAATGAAGTGGGTTTCAAATGCATATAACTGGTGAAAGAGAAATGAGTTTTATAAACATAGAAACATAAACCATACATTGAAATAATATGAATTGAAATATTTAATCATTATCCTAGAAAGGAAATAGTAACACCAATGTATCTCATCATAGATGAGAAATATTTTTTAGATATCTATTAAAAGCATTTCTTGAAGAAAATATCCTTTCTGAACTAAAAAATAGTTTTTAAAATATAAAACATTTTTGAAAAACTTTTTATTTGAAAACTGATCTTAAAAATTATAAAGTAATCTTTGAAAAAAATGACAAGTAAATTTTCTATAAAAATGATCTTCAAGGATCATTTGAGAGCATTTTTTAAAACATTTATTAAAACCTGTTTTTTGTAATAAAACAGATTTTAGACTAAAGAAGGAAATACAATCAAATATTTCTTAAAAACATTTTATTAAATATTTCATGAACCAAGGAGTGTAAAATTTGTACCAATACATTTAGATAATTTTAATTAATAGAGTATAAGTAAACCCATGAATTTTATTGAGATATTAATCATAATATTTCATCAATGAAGGAATAATCTTAAACAATTTCCGAGATGCTCCACATGTTCTAAGAGATTGTTGTTTTGAACCATAACCTTTCAAGTGATCACCCTATGAGATGATCTCCCATCTCTACTGGAAATGATTCCTTCCTAGAAGGGGCTCTCTTCAGAGTGATCCATTCATGGGGAGGGGGTTTCCTAGTGTCTATAAATGATGATATTCCTTTAATAAACTCATACCACTTGGTAAATTTGGATCATACTATCCATGTAACAAAATGAAATTATAGTAAGTTTAAAATATCATGAAAAGAGTCAGATTCATGATATAACATGTCAGATGTAAGTGTATACTTCTTAAAAAAATGTTGGTGTATAACAAAACATTTGTCTCAAAGAAGTAAAATTAAGACAAGACTGTGTTACTGATTTGGTAACTTTTGAATCATTAAAACCATAAAAGAAAGAAAATACAATTATTCCTTAAATACCCATAAATTTAATAATAATAATAATAATAATAATAATAATACATTCAGGGGTAGTATATACACTACAAAAAAATAGTGGTGTCTAATGCATGTATCTCATGGAAATAAAAAGAGAGATGAAATTTCCCATAACTTATGTCTTGAATATCTTAGTATTCATAAAATATTACTAAATAATTAATTTAAGTTTATTATAAATATATTAGAGAATAATATTATTATATCTAATATCTTATATGTTTTTATTATTAATTTATATTACTCTCTTGTAAACAATTTTATGTTAAGGTTTCACTTAGGGTAATATTTTATTTGTTCTTCGAATGTATCTTAATTTGTTATATATTTGGTTCTTATAATTATTTAATTATTTAAAAAATTTAAATTTTTTTATAAATTTCATTTATATTAAGTATTTTTGTAATTTAATAATATATTTGATATATAAGTATGAAAATAAATACACCATTCATGGAGACAGTAGGCTATACGTACGCATGAACATTGTTTCCATTTTTATTATTTTACTAAAAGAAAGAATGAAAATTAAATATATGTATATATGTATATAATATCATTAAATTATAATTATAATTTCGTATATATAATATAAGTTCACTATACACTTCATTAATACATTCCATGTAGCATGTGAACAAATCACATCGCTTTGAGGGGTGGTAGTCCATACTTCCTTAAACGAAATTATCTTATTTAAACCAAATGGAAAGTATAAAGATATGTTCTATAAAAGTATTAAATAATATTAAATACAAAATAAATAGAATATAAAACATATATAAATAGATCATCCATCATTATGTCCACTATGAGAGGTGGTAAAGGAATAATGAACAATCATCATTTCGTGAGGTGATAAGTCACTGTATACGTAAACATTATGTTCTTAACCCATTAGATGAAAGTGTGTGTGTGTCTGTGTTAGTAGTTAGGACCCTTATCATAAAAAATATCATTATATTAGGGATAATAGGTTTTCTTAATAATATAACAAGGATAGTTTAGGGGTGGAGAAAGAAAAGAAATGAAATGAGATTTAGGGAGGATGTTACCTCTTCTTTGGGTGACTTGTTTTGGTTTTCACCAAATGGATTCCTTGGGATGATTCTTGACAAAATGGATGATTCAAGGAGTTAGGTAGGGATTTGGGGAACTTTATTGGGAAGATATTTCTTAAACCTAAGTGGTTTGAGAAGTGTGAGAAAGGGGGATAGTTGGTGCCCTTTTATGGGGGAGTAAAAGGACTCACTTGTTATTTTTGAAAACAAGTAAGGTGTACCCATGTTTTTTCCAGAAATAAATGATAAAAAACTAAAAATAACTAAATAATTGAAGTTTTATGGATGAAATAATTCAATAAAATGGGTTTTGGAAAAATGGATAGGTTATTTTGTCCGTTATGTTTATGTTTTATTCCTTTGTTAAGTTTAATTTTACCTTAATCTCTGTAATTAATTTTAATTTCATTCACTAATATTTTTGGTCAAAGATTAAGTTGAACATATTAGAAATTATAAATTATGAATATTAAAAATATAAAATACATTTTTACAAATTCTAAACACATACGTGGGATAAATTAATTTAAATTTAATCCTACAAACGGGACTACACTATGTGTTTTTAAAGTAGAAATGACCAAACATTTTCTATGTTTTTATATCCAATTTCAATTTGAAATTGGTTAAAATACCCTATATTGTATTAATTGATAAAAATATATTCTAATTAAACTTTTAAATCATGTTAAAATATAATTTATGATTATAAATGAATTTTATGAAAAAATAGTTCTGAATTAAAATTCGGTATTTTCAGTATTCATCAAAAAATGAAGTTTCATAGAAAAATATAAAAAATTCATCCTAATCGAAATATGAAATTATAAATTAAAAAATGAAGTTTATTTTAACAAATTAAATTTATAAGTGTGTCAAAAATTAATTTTTTTTGTTTTTCACAAAAGGACATGAAAAGTAGTTTATTCGAGAAAATAGTGTTTTTAAACATATAAGAACTTTAACAATAATATATTTCATTAATAATATGTTCTATTTATATAAAAAAAATATTATAAAAGTTTTTATTAAGATTCATACTACTATTCTTAATTTCTCGGTTATAATTATCTCATTTAAATAATTATTTCAAAAAAAGATGTCTAGTAGAAATCAGGTGTTGCGGGTAGCGTATTCAATGTCTATATTGTGTGTAACGTACACAATGTTGATGTTGCATGTAATGTAAACTAATTAGGTTCCATGTGAAATGATTTTTTTAATTATTTTAATGTATTATATCAATTACAGTAATTTCATTTAAAAATGTTCACTAAAAATTCAGGGGATTACATTCTACCACACGTAAAACGAATTTCTCCATCGAAACTCATTACTCAAGGAAAAAAACAAATGAGGATACTTATGATTCATTATATCCTCAACTTCCCATGTAGCTTCTAAAACATGTGATTTCTCCACAAAACATTGACCAGATGAGTGATCTAGTTTCATAGATCTTTCTCTATATGATCTAGAGTTTCAACTTGTTATTCCTCTTTGGAAATATCATGCTCCAGCGGCATGAACTATGAGTTTAGTACATGTTAAGTTCCAGGTATTTACTTTCTTAGGAGATATACATGGGATAGATAATGTACTTGAGAGAGATTTGGAGGATGTTCTAAGAGATAGGCTACTGTCCTGATACAATCAAGAATTTCATAGGGACTAATATACCTAATGTTTAGTTTACCTTTCTTCTCGAATCTCATAACATTATTCTAGGCAGTAATTTGTAGAATCAAATTTTATCCAACATAACATTCTATATCACACCATCCATTATTTTTATGATTTTTTTCTAACTTTGAACTACCTAGGTATGCTACTGAATGGTTCTAACCCTCTCATCCATTTATTCAGTGATCTTAGGTCCCAATAGGTTTCTTTCTCCAACATTATCCTAGATTATGAGAGTTATAAATTTATTCCCATATAGGTCTTAATAAGGTTCCATATGCATTTCTGAGTGAATTATATTGTTTTATTAAAACTCTACTAGAGGAAGGTGTTGTGTCCAACCACCTTTGAAATCCAGAGAATAGGTTCTCAATATATCCTCTAGTGTATGAATTATTATTTTAGACTGACCATATATCTGAGGATGATAAGCAGTATTAAAACTCAATTCCATATCAAGTTAATTATAAAGACATCACCAGAAATTAGTGTTAATCCTCATATCCTGATCAGATACAATATAATTTGGTACTCCATGAAACCTTACAACTTTATTTATACGTGGAAGATGATATAGAGAGAAATATTATCTGATAAAGATTATGTGTGATGACTTAGTAGGGTGATCAGCTACCACACATATAGAATTAAATCTTTTAAATGTTTTGTGTAGTAGAACAAAAAAAAATATTGTGATGTTCTGTGATTTCCACTCTGGTATGGGTAATGGATGAAACATCCCCCGTAATTTTTTTATTTTATCCTTAACCTGTTGGAAAACTAAGCACCAAGATAAAAACTTTTCAATATCTCTCTTCATTCCATCCCACCAGAAGTATTAATTGAAATAAATATTAATCTTAATACTTCCATGATGAATGGAGAATGAAAAACTATAAGAATCATCTAATAGCTCATTCTTTAAATCTTGTATTGATGGAACACAAAAATGGTTCGTGAATCTTATCATCCCACCCTGATCAAGGTAAGACTCATGACCATTTCTTACTTTATTTTTCAACTCTACATCTTCCTTCTCCACCTCCTAAATCTTAAAATGGATTGAGGTTTGTACATTCATTTAAGATATATAATATTTTTCTCAATTATTTAAGATTTATAGATCCATCTTATTCAAATCCAGGGATATTGGATCTTTTATGATGCTCATCATATATAAGCTAGCATGATCCTTCTGACTCAATTAATTAGCCACACCTGGTGACTGAGATCCGTAGATTTCTGGGGTATATCTGCTTTATTTTGACCCTCATTTAATTATATCTAGAATGATGAAATACATTAGAAAAGTATTGATCTATTCATATTTGATCAAACAATTCATCAATATATGGAAGAGGATACTTATTCTTGATCATGATTTTGTTCAACTCATGATAATCAATGTAGATATGAATTTATCCATGTTTCTTTTTCATAAATAGAATTGGTGTACCCCTAGGTTACACACATGGGAAAATGAAGCCAATATCAAGGGTTTATTATTGTTTCTTCTTTAATTCCTATAATTCAATCAGGTCTATTCTATAAAGAGTCTTTGAAATTGGTATGGAACCTGGTATGAGTTCTATAGAGAAATCACCTACACATTCTAGTGGAAGACTAGTAAAATCTTGTAGAAAGAAAATCAAAAATTCCTAAACAATAGGAATATCATTGATGTGAATTTTATCCTGACCCATTTGAGATAAACAACCCGTATTAATGGAAATTATGACCCATGAACTAGATGTAATCTCCATAGGAATTTGACACATAGAATCAAATTGATGAATAATCATAGGAGGGTTTGAAATATTAAATGTAACTTCCCTTTCTTGAAAATTTATAGGGGATTTGTGCAGATAAATCCAATACATGCCTAACATGGAATTAAATTGAACCAAAGGAAAAATGACAAGATTTGTTGAAGTACATTCCAAGAAACTTCAATCAGAGAGGAATCATATATTTAGGATTCAATCACCATACCATTAGGTGTTTTCACTTCCAATTCCACAAATAATAATTTTGTTGGAATCATAAAACCCTTAGAAAATTCTTTAGATATGAATGAGTGGGTAGATCTAGAATCAGATAAGACATCAGTGGGTCTATAGTGGTTGGTAAGTGTACCTTACACCACTTTGTTAGCGTACCCCTCTTCAAAGATAGATTTTTCTTGAGATTTCTCCTTGTCACACTGCTTAAGAGGTTTCTGATTTTGATCATCATCACCATCCCTTGGGGTTGGGTAGTGGTTATCATAATTCCCATTCTCCATACACTTGTAGAACAGAATTGTGGGAGGTTCAGTTTGTGGAACTTTTATCCATTCACATCATTTGCTCACTTCTTCCCATTATGTCGACAATCCAATTCCTGATAAAGTTCCCTTCCACACATAAATCATTTATTAGGCCACTTAAGTCAATTTATTCTATTCTTCTTCCCACACATAAAACATAAAGGAAATCACATCTTCTTCTTTTCATGATTTTTATATTTTCATTTAAACTCCATCTTCCCTTTCTTTTAAAAACAATATGATATGTACATGAATCTAACTTCAATTTCAACCTTGATTTCACAACACATGATATCTTTATAGCTACTAAATTCTCTTATGGAAAATGAAATTATGAGACTTGGATTTAAATACACTAAAGAACCTATCAACTTTACTTTTAGGATGAATGATAAATTATAAATCCTACCTCACAAGTCACCTTAAATTAGCATCATAGGTACCAAAAAAATTCATCAATCCTTTACTTCATCTCAAGGAACTATTTATCTATATTGGTTCAAATAATCCAGGAAAGGTACTTATTAAAGAATAATTTCTTCAACTCATCTGAATCCATGGATTTTATCTCATCTTACTGCCTCTTACTCTTGATTAGAGTCCACTAATGGTTTTCTTCTCCTTCTACCTGATAAACAACTAGAATTAATTTTCCATGATCTAAACACTGGAGAATAGAGAATATATTTTTAGTAACACTTCTCCATTTTTTAGCAACAAGTGGATCATTAGACTCTTTGAAAGAAGGTGAACATTGCCTCATGAAATAATCAATAGATTATTGTTCTCTCTTTTTCTCATTTGGAAGACTTCCATGATTCATATCTTGAGAAATATTTCTAAGTAGAAGAACAATACTTTTCGTTCTAGATCACATATAATTCAGTTTCTCAAGAGTACAATAATTTCATTATCTGTCACAATCACCATTAACGTAGTTCCTTTTGGTTCCATCCATTCACCGAAAGCATAGAATAAGAAAAATTTATCATTTCAAGGAACCACATAATCATGTTAACTCACTTATAGAATATCTAAATTATGAAACCCTGCTTAATCTATGACACTTTAGGTTTATCCTAGTTTATTCATAATCATATTATATTAAAATTATTCATAATTTTTTTGTAAAGAGTTTATGAATTTCAAAATAATATCCCATAGGAGAGTCAAATTGGTGTGCAAAAAAATCCCATTTTAGCGTACCAGATTACCCTATGTTACGCCCGTGATATCTTTCCAAAATTCTTACTCCTAATTACATCTCATTATGAGCCACATAATCTTGTAGTATCCATATATGGATGTATTTCTAGTAAACCACTCACTCTATCCTTTACCAATATTCTAGGACATTTTCCTATTCTTTTCCTTATCCATAGACTTATCCTTATACATGTCCATATATTTCTCACTAATGTTTTCTCATCCCGGTTTCCAAAGGATAAATAAACCTTTTCTCTGATACCAGCTATAAAGACCCTCTATTTTCATAAATTAACATTACAGAACATTTATAAAGTAATTAATACAATATAAAAAAAGATTTACAATGACCATATTATTTAATTTCCTTTTGAAATATGGAAACATAAACACTAGTACATAAGTGAGCTATTTTATCTCCCATTAGGTTCTTCTTGATTGGAACCCTTATTAATCACATAAAAAATAATACCAATCTTCATAACCTGAGGGAAAGTAAACATAAAAAGGGGTGACCTCAGATGCTCAATAAGGGTAAACAAGGGAGATATGTAAGATAAAACATGAGTGTCAAGGTATAGGAACATGATCATGAAAATTGAATACCATACCCTGCATATCAAAGACCATAAATAGGAACCAAGAAATAAATATTAGTAGTTCATAAGACATAAATCATAAATAAATGAAGAAAATAGTCCATGAAGGCATAATATAGTAATATAACATGGAATTGTTGAAAACACATAATTATATAATATTATTTCCATAGTAGTCAAGTCATCACTGCCAAGGCCATCTTGGTAGTATGTGTTAACTCCCCATACCATCTTAGTAGTCATGGTTCACTCCCATGATCAGAGTAGTAGCATGAGTTCACTCCTTATACTATATTGGTAGACATTGTTAACTCTTATGGCCATCTTAGTAGTCATGTTTTACTCACAATACCATCTTTTTCTATCTCATGAGATATTTACCCAATGTATTGTAGGGAAATATAGGTCCCACGCATCTCATAATGAAAGCATAAAAACAAGTGCCATAATATCATAAACAATCATATCACAACCTATGAAATGAAATGGTTATCATATACACGTAATCTTATTATAATATTTGTAAATAGGTACACGTTTAATAATCCTTTCATAAAAATAATAGCCTGTGAAAAAATTTGGTTTCAAAAGAAAATAATCTATGAAAGAGAATTGTGTTTCATAAATATAAAAACATAAACCATTCATTGAAAAAACAAGAATTGAAAAATTGAATCATTTCCCTAGAAATGAATGAGTAATACCAATAGATTTCATATTATATGGGAAATAATTTAGTGATATCCTTTAAAAATATTCCTTGTGGAAAATATCCTTTCTGAATTTAAATCACCTTTTAAACAGTAAAAAGTTTTCAAAAACATTTTTCCTTAAAAATATATTTTCAAACATATAAAGGTATAGCGAATCAGGTATTTCCCTATAAAACATTGGAATATTTTGTTGAATATTTTTGAAGCCAGACACTGAGTTGGCGTGAGAATCAGGGGCCCAAAGATCCTTGACGTAGTGATACTACAAAAATAAAAAAAAATATAACATGCTCATATTTTCTTCTGGAAATAGGAATAACTCCATATGAGAGTCTTGAATCATATTTCTAAGATCGCAGTTGGGTTCAGAAGGATGCATTTACACTAGGTGATACATAAACTTTGTCGGCACCATGAGTCTAGGTAGAGGCAAGTCGGGTGGCCATGAAGTTAGATAGATGGTTGATGATTTAATTAAAAGTAAATCCATCTCCCCTCCACAACCTTATATGCATAATGGAGGATTCGACAACCCCTCCCCTCTTCACCTCTTTAGTAAAGAATTACCCGAGTTCTGGATCGACTAAACAAAGCATCATCGGTTATGTATCTTGACAGTTATCTCTCCCAAATCATGAAATAGCATCTTACGAGCACCAATTCGACCTCAAAGCTTTAGAATTTATCCCTATGGTTGGAAATTTGATTTTTATTCCCACATCCCATTTTTTATGTATTATTTATTAGTTTAATATCCCTTAGAAACTTTCTAGGGACCCCTTGAGAGTAGTTCTTTGTGTTTTGGGGTGAACTGGTGGGTGATCTGGGCCATTAGAAGGAAAATCCTGATGGATTTTTCCATCTACATGATGTGTAGACAAGAGGGACATGCCGCATGTTCCTTCCATTTGGGGACTACATGCCATGTACCGAGGGTACACACTGTGAAGTGAACCCAAGTCATGTAGCCTAAGAACATAATAAGGGAAGTCGTGTGAATGTACCTAATTGTTTAAAAGTACACAATCAAAGTAAATATACATGAGGTGTTGGACATAGACACATGTATACCACATGGCTAGGTGGTCTTGCACCAAACACCACAGGTAGTATGGGATACATGGTGTGTAAGGGACACTATTGGTTAGGTCGTGCGATGTAGGAACATGACCAGGGGTTGGGTGAAGCGGGACACATCGTGTACCACCTCAACATGTATTGTACCCCTACATGGGTTTATAAACTGTGTTGATAGGATACATAGCTGGGAGCTTCAGTGGTTTTACATTCCATGTGGACTACAATTCACATGATGCAATCCTTGAAATTCTTCATGAGATCTTCCAACTTTCATATCTTCTTCTATGGGACTCAGATTCAGGCTTGTTAATAGCCCATCTTGAGTATTTTCCCACATAGAACATGATGGAGGTATTAGTTTGGGCATAAAAGATGTGGTGTATAGGAGATGTTGTATGAGTTTCTCGGTTTAGAAATGCCTAGGAAAAGAGGATTTAGTGGGTCCCCCTTGTCATTTTGTTAGAAATTTTTATATTGGAAGGGTTTAGTGCATCCCTACCTAGTTCTTTCGGAAGGAGGTTTTTAGTATCACGTACTCATCATAGGATAGTGACCCCTCTTCGAATGATTCACATACATGCATTGTTGGTGTGTTCACTCTTTCTAGAGTGAGTTGATCGATCCAATTTGTTTACATACTTAGTGTATTTAGAGCACATATTCCCTGAGAGGCCAGGCATAATTCTCACACACCTTTGTGTTTCCCTTGTAAGGTTTACGGAAATTGATGGGACAAATATTTTACCCGAGCATAAATCCTCTACCCATGACATTGTTCTAATGGTGGAAAAAGCATTAGTAATCCATGGACACATACCCTCTAGGTGTGTATCGATGCATGTTCTTTCCTTTGTATTTCCATGAAGTGTTATAGGGGTAAATATTTTGGAATAATTGCTAATAAAATCCCATACTTCATGAGTTCTCCCAGATTGGGTTTGTGGTATTGTCGTGACCAAAACTACATAGAAAATAATCCTAATTTTAACAATATGATCTATAAGATTTTAGATTAGGTTGTGGTGTCCCCCAGTTGACCCTGGGTTTGATCCCCTATCTGAGCGAGATCCTTGTGGTACCAGTTTGGGTTTGTGGGGTCCTCTAAGATATTCTTGGAGGGATCCCCTAACTAAGGAGTTCTTGGTTTTCTAGTAGGGTTTGTAGCATCCCCCAATGGATCCCAGGAGGGATCCCCTTCTGAGTTTTGAGATATATAGAGTTATAGTGTGACCTGTTTAGAGGAGATATACAAAGAGCGTGTCCTCTCAAATATATGCCTTTGGAATGGCAGTGTTTCCATAAACTTGTGATACTCGATTGAGTGGTATCTATGGGATTTTCCATTAGTGATGGTTGAATTGTACCCGATGATGTGTATCTCTTGGACTTGCATCATATAGGATGACTCTTCTTGTTGATCGTGTGATTCCAGTTGCATTTCCTTAGAGCCTCGAGTTGGAACATGTCGCAATCGATGAGGTCGGAACCTTATGAGGCTTGGTTATATAGATGGGTATATCTATTTGTCATTTATGAAATTTATTATGGTGTTGTCACACATTGGATGACACACCATGTGTTATAAACTTATTAGTCATGTTTATTTGAGGATTGTCTCTATATGAAGTTTCTTAAATATTTCTAGATCCTCATTATGGATAAGCTAGCATGAGGATCATAAATTGAGGGTCAAAAAAGAGGATACACATAAGACAATATTCCTTAAAAGGTATGGACACTATAAATATATATTGATTCCTTTTAGACTCACTAATTCCCCTTCTATTATAATGAATTTAATGGATAGAGTCTTTAGAGGTTTCCTCAACTGGTTTGTGTTAGTCTTTATAGATGATATTATTATCTATTAAAAGAGAAAGGAAGAGAATGAATATAACTTGTGAATTGTACTAAAGGCCCAAAGGATGAATAAAAAATATGAAAAATTTATGAAGTGTGAATTCTGGTTGCAAAAGGTTTCATTTTTGGGTCACATAATCTCATGAGATGGTACAGCTAAAGATCCATCAAATATGAAGTCTATTGAATGTTGTCCTAGGCCAAACACGGTGACTAAGTTCTATAGCTTTCTTCGGTATATCATCTTTTTGGACCCCCAATTGATGATATCTATAATGAAGTCCAATATTAGAAAAGTATTGATTTATTAATAGTTGATCAGACAAGTCGTCCATATAGGGAAGAGGATACTTATTCTTGATCATGATCTTATTCAACTCATGATAATCAATGTATAGATGCATTGATCTATCATTCCTTTTCACAAAGATAATATGTTCACTTCAAGGTGACACACTTTTACGAATGAATGCCTTATCAATAGTTTCTTAGTGTTTCTTCTTCAATTACTACAACTTAATTAGGGTCATTCTATAAGAATTAATTGAAATTGGTGTGGAAACTGGTATGAGTTCTATTGATAAATCAACTTCACATTTTATTATGAGTCTAGGAAACTCTTCCAGAAGGAAATCCAAAAATTCCTAAACAATAGGAATATCATTGATGTTAAGTTTATCCCAAACCATTTGAGATAAACACCCCTTATGAATAGAAATTAATATCCATACACTTGATATAATCTCCATATAAAGTTGAAACACATATGAATGATCATAGGAGGGTTTGAAATATCAGATGTAACATCCCTTTCTTGAAAATTGATAGGCGATTTATGCATAGAAATCCAATCCATGCCTAAGATGACATCAAATTCAACCAAAGAATGACAAAATTGGATGGAAGCACATTCCAAAAAACTTCAATCGGATAGGAATCATAGACCTAAGATGAAATCATCATACCATTAGGTGTTTTCACTTCCAATTACACAAAAAAATAATTTTGGTAGAATCATAAAATCATTACAAAATTCTTCAGATATGAATGAGTGGGAATATTTAGAATCATATAAGACATTAGCAGTTCAAGAGTGGTTTGTAAGTGTACCTTTCACAATTTTTTTATAAAACCCCTCATTAGACATAGATATTTCATGTGATTTATCCTTATCCATCATCTTAAGAGGAAAATTACATCGATCATCATCACCACCTCTTGGGTTTGGGTAGTGGTTAGCATAATTCTCATTCTTCCGACACTTGTAGAACTGAATAATGGGAGGTGCATTATGTGTAACCTTTTTCCATTATCAGTATTTTCTAACTTATTTCCATCATTTCGACAATAAAATTCCTGATGGAGTTCCCTTCCACACTTAAATCATTTATTATACCACTTAAGTCAATTTACTTCATTCTACTTCACACACCTACAAGATAAAGGAAATCCAATATTCTTCTTTTTATGGGTTTTAGATTTCCCTTCAAATTCTATCTTCCTTTTTGTTTCAAAACAATTAGATTTAAATATGAATCCAACCTCAATTTCAACCTTGATTTCACAATGAACAATATCTTCATAGATACTAATATATCTTATGGATACAGAAATTATTACACTTGGCTTTAAGACATTGAAGAACCTATCAACTTTACTTTTAGGTTGGATGATAAATTATGAAGCATACATCACAAGTCTCCTTAAATTTGCATCGAAGGTACCAACAAATTCACCATACCTTTTCTTCAACTCAAGGAACTATTTGCCCATCTTGGTTAAAATAATCTATGAAAGGTATTTTTTGACAAATAATTTCTTGAACTCATCCCAACCCACAAGATTCAATCTCATTGTGCTGCCTCATACTCTTGATTAGAGTCCGCCATTACTCTACTTAGACTTCTAAATAAGAAACAAACATAATTAATTTTTCATGCTCTGAAAAATGTATAATAGAGAATATATTTTTAGTATTATTACTACATTTTCTATAAATAAGTATATCAGAAGACACTATGAGTGAAGGGGGTTGTTTCCTCAGGAAAGAATCAATAGAATGCTTGTAAGAACTCGACGCCAGTTGCACTGAGTCAGTTCCTTATTTTATTACATTGGTATATAAATAAATATTATTCATCCCAAAGATAGATTAGTTTATTAGCTTTGGAAATCCATAACATACATAAGTTTGACATTGCAACTTGAAAATAAATACAACATAGAAACTCCTTTGACACCATCCATAACTCTTAGGTTATTTCTGCATGTCATTCATAATATACCTCTTCATTTCTTATGAAAATGAAATATAATAAAGGAGTGAGCTCAGATGTATAATAAGGCTATGAAATATAGTATAATATATCATAAATATTAACATTAGGCATGTATAATAACTAATAAAACACATGCCTTTAAAATTGAACTTGAAAACATTATGGAAAGAATAAGAGCGAAATAAAAAATTCTACAATAAAGCATAATCCAGTGTATTATACTAGTCTAATGACCCCATAAACATTCAATTACTAGTTTCATAATGGGGGAAATTCATATTCCAAACATTATAAAATATAATTTCAAGGCCTTGACCAAGACATCTAAAAATTATTAAGTTCTTGGCCAAAACCATATCTAAAAATGGGCAAGGCCTCAACCAAGTCCATATCTATTTGTCTCATGAGACCTACTGATGCATCGATAGGCTATAAAGGGTCACATCCATAACATAATAAGTCCATTGCATTCCTCATATGAATGGAGAAAAACATATACAACATACGCATTCATATTGAAACTAATATATGAAACGTAAATAACTTTCCCCAAAATTAAGCATAAACACTAACCAATCAGAGTAAATTGGTGAATGTTTTTAAGATATAACATCCACTGTCAACTAATAATAAATAATTAAATTAAATATGGAAGATGATATCATAAATATTTATCCCAATAATACATAATATTCAATAGTATTGTTGAAACAGATGAAGATAATCTTATAAAATCATCGAGTAATTCTTGAGATAAATACTTTTTTTACTTTGAAAAGAAGAGTTTATTTGGAAAAGTAATTTTATAAAACCAAAAATGATGTTAGATAGTATTTTAATCAAAAATTTACGTATTTTATAAAGATAATGGTTTTTAAAAACATATTTTATATTTCCCATGAAAATAGTTAAGAATTTGAGAAATTCCCTTGAGTCGGGCTTGTATTTTGTGAAGAATTTTTTAAAGATACTTTTAAAACATATAATTCCCCATAAAGGAATGTAGGATTATGGTTGGTACACATATATAGGAAATTAAAATATAATTTATGAGGATTAAATATTAATTAATAAAAATTTAATTGAGATAAGTAGATAATAATTGTAACTCGAATGAAAATGGAGGTTTGGGTGGAAAACCCTTACCTTAAGTCCAAAGGTGTTCCTCACTTGATCTTAATGACCTAAATAATAAAATTTAGGTTCATAAATTAATGAGTAAATATCCTAATATACACTTAAATTAATTTTATAGATTTATTAGGTTCATTCATTCTCTTTTGATGGCTTAATAGATTCAATTTCATTGTTTGGGAGTGTTTTGTTCCTTGGTTTTCATGATCAGTTTACTTATATTCATGTATAGATAAATATATGGAATGAGAATGGTTTTTCAGAATTTTTGTTCTGTGTTATTATTTAAAAACCATAATATTACATTTTCATAAAATAAATTTGGTTATTTTGAGTGAATATGAATCTTTATATAATACTTTAATGACAATTGTTTGGGTTCATTGGCGGTTTTTGTTAACAACTAACACATTTTGATTTATAAATCATTATCATGTATTATAAAAGATTCTAGAAACTTTAATAAGTTATAATACATATATTATTTTCTATTTCAAACATAAAAAAACTTTCATGACCATAATTGAAGACTATAATATAAATTTAAACCCCATCATCCATAAATGTGATAAATTAACACATCTCAAATAGTGTTTTCATTTCAAGTATAAAAGAAGGGGAAAGGATAGATGATGAAGAATTATTCATTTATCATGACTAAATTATAGTACATTTATGTCACATGATTCATCATAATATTTTTATGAATGTATGGTAGGAAAGAAAAATAATAGAAGGCTACATAAAATAAAACAAATGAAAAGAGGAATTTACTTCTTAAAGTAATCTTCCTTGAGAGCCTCTTTAAGGAAGGGGTTTTGGTATTTTTATGATTCCAAGGGCTACTGGGTGATTTAGAGGAGATTGGGAGGATATTTGGTTAGAATTTACGCTTGATACAAGGCTTTAGAGGAGTGAAGAGAAGAGGGGGTGAGGGGGTATAGTGGAGGAGAGGGGGGTTTCCCCATTATTTTACTCTTTATTTTTTTTATTTTTCCAAATAAAACCAATAGTACTGATTCTTGTGACCATGAATAGTAATATGTGCTTTTGAGTTTTATCCGAGAGTTATTACATCATCCATGATGCTAAGAATTATGAATTTAACTGATAATGTGTATATACGGTAGATTACCATATTTTACTATTCAAAAAAAATCGAGTATTTCAGAAACATCCAAAAATTAACCCTAACCATTTTTTGACTTGTATAATTAAAATTTGAAATCAATTTTTTGAATATAATTTTATAAATATTATTAATTTAATTTTTTAATAAAATCATAATTTATTTGTAAATAAAAACTTTAAAACTATACTTTATTTTATGTCATCTTAAAAAATTAATCAAGATCACATTATCTTATAACATTATTAAAATAAAATAATAATATGATTTATTATTTATAAGGGTAATATTAATATTCATATTACAATTTATAAGGGTACGTTACTATTCACTAAAAATTCTTTTTGTCTTATCGACACTAAATATCTTACTAAACACAGCTATGTGTGTTAGTTTTTCAAAATTCAAATCAGAGTGGTGGAAAAATTATGTTTACTAGATAGGTTAAAACAAGCTGGTGCTTTTTAGACACTTAGTGTTTCATGAATTTGATATTAAATCTATTATCAAAAACATTGGGTGTTACTTTATCACCTCCTTACAAAAAAAGTTTATCCTTGAAATTACTAGATTGCTACCTCACAAAAAGATTTGGGTGGTTTCTCATCAAAAGATCCTCAAGCTCCCATATTTCCTTTTCAATATTAGGATTTTTCCAATGTATCTTTACTAGTCAATTCATTTGATTCCTCAACATATGTTCTTTAGTGTCTACAATCTGTATAGGCTCTTCACAGTAAGATAGGTCAGGTTCCAATTCTATACCTTTAGAAGTGAGGACATGCATTGGGTCTGGCTTGTACTTTCTCAATAATGAGACATAGAACATATTGTGTACATTTAATAGTCTAGGAGTCATATCAAAATGATATTCAACAACACTAATTATCTCCATAATTTCCAAATGGTCTATGTACCAAGGGCTCAGTTTCCCTTTCATCCCAAATCTTATAACACCCTTCCATCGGGATACTTTTAAAAAAACATGATCTCCCACTTGAAATTCAAAATCCTTCCTTTTATTATGAATATATCTCTTTTTTTTACATTGAGATTGTTTGATATGACCTCGAATAGTCTTTACCTTCACTGCTGTTTCCTCTACAAGCTCTGGGCCCACAAGCTTCCTTTCTCTAACTTCATCACAACAAGTTGGTGTATAAAAACTCTTTCCATACAATTCTTAATATGGTTCCATTTTAATACTTGAATGGAAACAATTATTGTAGTTAAACTCCACTAAAGGTAAATATTTATCCCACATACCTTAAAAGTCATGTGAACATGATCTCAACATGCCCTAAAAGGTTTGGATCATAGTTTATGATTGCACGTCAGTTTGTGGGTGATAAGAAGTACTCAATTTAAGCTTAGTATCCAAAGGTTTCTGAATAATTTTTCATTATTTGAATTTAAATTTTGGATCATGATCATTCAAAATTGGGATATGTTCTCCATGAAGTCTCAAAACTTTATTGATTTAGGGTTGTGATATGATCTCCTGTTGCAAATCCTTCTTTATTGTGAGGAAATGTGATTATTTTTTATGTCAATCAACAATTACCCATATTGCATCATTCTTTCTCAGAGTTTATAGTAATCCAGTTAAAAAATCAATGGTGATGTCATCCCATTTCTATGTAGGTATAGGTAGAGGTTTCATGACTCCTCTTGGATGTTGTCTTTCGGCCTTCACTTTTTGAAAGACTAAAATTCTTGATATAATCAAAAATTTCCCACTTCATGTTGTTCCACAAGAAATGTTCCTTCAAATAGTTATACATTTTAGTGTTATTGGGGTGTATAGAGAAATTCGAGCTATGGGTATCATCCAATAAATTTCTTTTTATCTCAGTTATAAAGGGAACCCATAGCCTCTTCCCTAATTTAAGGATTCCATATTCACATACAAATTTGTCCAACATCCCCTATTTCACAGAATTAATATTCTTTCGCAGGTTCTCATCACCAGATTGAGAGATTTTACTCCATTATAATAAATATGGTTGGGAAACCAAATGAAAAAGTAGTGAATTTTCCCCTTCTTTGAGAATTCACATATCCATCCTCACTATATCCATGTACAAAAGATCCTTGTAAATCCACATTTGGTTGATAACTTCATGATCCTTCTTTCTCAATGCATTAACTACCTTATTTTCCTTTCCTAGTTGGTATTGTATAGAAAAATCATAATCCTTGAGAAATTAAATCCATTACCTTTTCCTCATCTTGAATTCTTTCTGTGAGAAGATATATTTTAGACTCTTATGATCTATATATCTCACATTTTCACCATAAATATAATGTCTCCATATCTTCATAGCAAATATTATTGTTTCTAACTCAAGATCTTGAGTAGGATAGTTCTATTCATGAATTTTTGACTGCCTTGATGCAAAGAAATAAATCCATCATTATACATAAGGACACAACCAAATCCTTTATTTGATGAATCACTATTGATCAAAAACATGTCATTCCCGATAGTAGAGTTAGGATTGGTGAATTCACAAATATCCTCTTCAATTCTTTGAAACAGTCCTCAAATTCTTTTTTCCATATGAATGTTTCATCTTTACATGTATGCTTGGTCATTGGATTGTCTAAAGAGGCAAATTTCTGAACAAAACACTGGTAATAACCTGCTAAACCAATAAAACAACGTGCCTAGTTTTTTCTCATTGGGGTATTCCATTCTTGCATAGCCTTTGTCTTCATAGTATCAATAGATATTCCATACATAGAGACAATGTGGCCATGAAAGGAAACTGATTGAAGCAAAATTTTATTCTTTCTGATCATCCCATGTAATTCATTTCTTCTAAGAGTCTTCATAATAGTACTGAAGTGATTTTCGTGATCCTCATAGATTTTAAAGTATACCAAGATATAATCAATAAATATAACCAAAAATTCATTACAGTATTCCATAAAAACTCTATTCATTATACCCATGAAAATAGAGGGTGCATTAGTCTATCAAAAAGGCATTACTGTAAACTCCTAATGCCCAAACCTGGTTCAATATACTATTTTTTGGAATGTCTTCCTTCATCACAAGCAACTGATGATATCCCAATTGGAGGTCATTATTTGTAAAATATTGAGCTCTATAAAGTTTATCAAATAGATCATCAATGCAAGGTAGGGGATACTTTTTCTTTATTTTTATATCATTTGTCTCCGTGTAGTCAATGCACAACCTCATAGATCCATCTTTCTTTTTAACAAAAAGAACAAGGTCTTCCTATGAAGAAACACTAGGGTCTTTGATATAGGCCTTGAATCAAGAATTAAGTCAATGGAAAACTCAATTTCCTATTATAGAGGATGTCTAGGTAAATTCTCAAGAAATACAAAAACATATTCTTGCAAAATAGGTATGTCATCTCTCTGAACATTATTTCCCTCACCCATAGTTTTTGCATTCTCATACTCCCCAATAATTTAATTTAGTAGAGATACTAGGGGTGGATTTAGATGAGAATCAAATAGTGATGTTTCCTCCCTAAATATAAGGGATTCCACATCATCCTCAAAAAATGTAACCTCTTTCTTATTACAATAAATGTTTACATCATGATTCAAAATCCAATCCATAATGAGGATTATTTCAAATTTAATCATGGGTATGAAAATAAAATCATCAAATAATACACGTTTATATGCCATAATGGGGACTACCTAACACAACTTTTTTGCAATGATACTTTCCTTAGGAATTTTGACTGACAACTCCCTTATTAAATCAAATAGGAAATATCTAATTTTCGTAGAAAACAGAGAATATACGAAAAAATGTGATGATCCAGAATCAAATAAATAATTGCATAAGTTTAAGAAAATGATTAAAGTACATGCCACAATGTCTTTAGAAACTTCAATATCTACAGTTGTGATCGCATAAGTTTATCCCCTCTCCCTTGGACTTTTCTATGGCATGTTTCCTTGACGCTTTAGACAATAATTAGAATATTGTCTCATCTCCCTACAATTATAGCATTGAAAATTAATAACATCTTTCTTCCCCTTGAAAACACTATCATGATGGCCTTTCTTTCCACACTGGTAGCACACCCCTTTTCCTTTTAAGTAGGCACCAGGATATTTTTTTCAATAATTTTCATAGGGATGAAAGTAAACTCTTCCCATCTTCCCCATTTCCTTATTTACTTTTCTAGAGTTTTTAACAGCCCTATTATTCTCTTTCATTCCTTTAATTTCATAAGACTTATAGATCTAATTTTCTATCTTGATAGCATATGATACTATATCTTCGTATGATTAGAAAGTTTGGCAGACAAGTGCCTATAAGAGAAATTGATTTAGACCATAAAATAATCGATACATATTGCTCCTTGGATTGCATATATAGTCCACAACATTCCTTTCTATCCTTGTGATGTTCGCTTCATATATTATAACATTCTTATCTTCCTTTTACCTCAAATTTATAAATTGCCTTTCCATATCCACTTGTTGTTTACAAGGAAAGTATTTCTCTAAGAAAAGTTCTTTAAATTCACTCCATTGCAAGTTTTCTATCTCTTTATCCTCCTTTGTGTGTTAAATTAGTGACCACCATTGATTAGCATCTCTCTAAAGACGATAAAATGCCATGAAAACCTTCTCCCTTTCATCACTTCCAAATGTGAGAAATATATTCTCTAAGTAAATTTTCCACTACTCAACTATGAATGGGTTTGTAGTCCTATTAAATGATAGAGTCTATTGTCACATAAAGAGATCTAACATAGATCCTCCACATTATAGATATGGATGCTCCATACGGGTAAAGTTATTATTCAGAACCTAAGTAAGTTGTCCCAATATAGTTATAAGTTGGTCCGCACTAGTTGTAACTCTAGAGCCAACATCATTATCCTACATAGGATAGAATCCCTAAAAGGGATACGCTCATTCATATAGTTTTCATTCTTTCCACTAGATAACATTTCTAAATAATGTCATACACTATATTAGGTTAGGAATCATAATGTACTATCTCAGCTTAGAATAAAAATACTTAAAATAAATCTAAATCCTATGTATGGATAATCTGTTAATCGTAAACATGGTTTCTTTAAAGAAAAAATTACATTTATATTCTCCATAATTTCTTGTGAGGAAATCATGAATTATCCTAAGCATATCCCATAGGAGTGTAAAACCAGGTTCTCAGTAAGGGTCATTGTCTAAAATACCCATGTTGGTTCAAGTCCCCCATTAGACACCCATTTAATACCACATACATTTACCTAATATTGAATTTATCTAAGAGCTTATTAATTTATAATTTAATTAATATTATAGGATTTTAACCTGAGGGTTATATCTAAGGCATTCTTAGTTAATGATAGTTGTATAAGGTATTTTCAAATGCTAAGGAATTTTAGACTTAAGAGTTAAAGATAAATCAAGGTTGTCATGTATCTAAAGCAATGAATGAATCCAAGTATGTTCTTGGGCTTGGAAAATATATCATTTATTTATTTGGAATCCTAATCACATCCAAATAATTCCACATACAAAACCCATGTATTTCTCCTGGTATAATATAAAAACTCATCACCTTTGGATTCCTTCCAAATAATTCCACTTATGAATCCATGTTTAAATCAAGGCATGGTATAAATGAATTTACCTATAATATTGTCTAAGGAATTCCTTAAAGGTTACCCAAGTTTCACTCAAGGAATAATGTTAAATCACATTTCAGGTGGGCCCATCTAAGGTATTCTACATTAGAATATATGTGTCTCCCCCAATGTGATATAATCCATTTATAATTCATTTAGTTCAATTTACCCAATGAGCCCATATAATGAAATTCAAGTTATAAACTATGTATCACCTTTAAAAATACATGTTTTCTGGTCATGAGAAATGTATAAATCCATACAATTTATAAATTTACATAATTTAATTTTTCCATTTAATTTATAAGGTATAAATCAATCATAATCAAGAAGAAATAAGGTCAAAGGGACATGGAATCACCATTCCCCTTTTTCTCGATTCTATTTACATTTAATGTAATTCATATTAGCATTCCAATTAAAAATGGGAGAATTAATACACCTTAATAGGTGATTTAATTACTTGAGAAAATCGTTATTACTTTATACTGTTTAACAACACCCCCAAGGGGTGGTTCTAATTGAGGATTTCATCATCTATTGGTGTTAATGGGTCTCATGGGTCATGTAGTCTTGGGACCATGCATTTAATTAAGGAAAACTAATTTTAGTATATGAAACATTGAAGGCCCGATGTGTGGAATAATAACACGTAATAAAATTGAATTTACTTTTACAGAAAATTAGTAGACCCTCTATGTGATATAAGTAGAAAAATACACATCCACTATTGGCCTATAATCTAATCTAGAATAGTAGAAATTAAACAAATTCATGTATTTCCTAAAAATATGTCATATAATATCAAATAGAAATAATATTCAATTTGGTGAGATAAACAAAGAAATGAAGTAAGAATAATGAAATACTTCTCATTGGCTATCCAATGTGATAAATGATGATTGAATTAGATGTTTTATGAGAGAGGATACAAAATCCTAGATTCAGGGAGAAGAAGAAATCTTAATGTAAGGGTGGATATATGTTTGAGGGAATAGAAATATTGGAGGAAATGTTAATGTATTTGGGTAAATTAAGAAAAATACAACATATATGAAGGGGAAAATGATTGGTTTCATGGTTGGATAAATCATGTTCCAATCATGTGCCTCCACTATCTATTTGCCACACCACCTTTCACAGTTTTGACATAGTTTGAAAAACTAACTTAAGACCAAGTGGTTCCCAACTACAATATGTATGCAGTTCTTATATCATCGTGTGTCCTCCCTTGTATGGTTAAACTATCCATATGGGACCTATAAATGTTTGTATAGTTTAGGATAACTGTTAGAACTAACCAGCACCAC
Organism: Viscum album; assembly: GCA_963277665.1. Lineage (NCBI taxonomy): Eukaryota > Viridiplantae > Streptophyta > Magnoliopsida > Santalales > Viscaceae > Viscum > Viscum album. The sequence continues at coordinate 1,120,594,605 of OY728155.1, forward strand.
ACCCTTCCCTCCTAAAACTCATAACTCAGTGATCTAAATAATCGTAAACTCCTCTGATTCCCTCCATTCACTCTTATTATAATGTATTTAGATAAAAAATTGGTTTAAGAAAATTTAAAAGAATCTATACCTCTGTAAAAATCAATGATCTTACAACCTCCAATCCATAAATCTATGATCTTATAACCTCCTCTATTTAAAGAAAATCAACCCTGAGTTTCCATTCTAAGGGTGGTTTATTATAATATAAGAATAATTCTAGCCCCTGAGCATGTATATCAAACACATGCCCCCATGTCTCATCTTTTCCATGACCTTGCATCTATAGCACCTATATTATAGGAACTGACCTTTTTTGGAGTGATTTTATGCTTCAATGAATGATACATATAGGATACTCTTCAAAATAATAATCAATACCCAAATCAACTTCATCAGGATGAAGTGCTTGAGATGGGTCTAAATGATAATGATAAAACTGAAAAATGCGAAAAACATCATGCATAGACTTATATCTCTAAGGTGGTGCTATTTGGAAAGGCATCGGTCTGACACTCTCCAAACCCTCCAAAGGACTGATGAATCTAGGGACTATATTACCTTTCTACCTAATCATTTGATGCCCAGTCTAGGTGAAATATATAAAAATACTAAATCCCTGACCCCAAAATCTATAGGTCATCATTGTCGACTGGAATGAGACTTATACATGGACTGATATGTAGACATATATTTCTTTATAGGTTAGGCCTGATATGATGTCTCTTGAATGAGATGTGGTACCATTATCACTACCTCACCTACCTCTAACTAGCATATGAGGGATGACATGAGCAACCATATAAGGCCTTATAAGGATCAATCAAAATTGTACCATAGAAAAAATTATTCTAAGAAAACTTTTCTAGATATAATTGGTTCTCCAAATAACCTATAAAATTAAGGATGCATTCTCATAGAATTTCCTCTAATATATAAATCAGATGCTCGGACTGACCATCATTCTGAGGGTAGTATGTTGTGCTCATAATCATGCATAAAACTAGATCTCTCTAAAACCCCTGTTAGAATATTGATGAGAAATGATCGTACCTGTCAAATAAATTCGTACGAGAAACCACATGAAGTTATATGTCATATTTGATGTAAATAATACCAAGCTCATCCATTGAGAAGGTCTCCCTGATATTTAAAAAGTGGGATACCTTCATCAACCTATCAACGATCACTGATACTACATCACTTCCATGAGGTGACCTAGGTAAGTGTGTCCTGGAATCCATGGTGATGTCATCAAATTTCCACTCCAGGTAGGGTAACATCTATAAAAATATAGATATTCATTGGCAAACCACCTTCACTAGATGATAGGTGAAACACTAGTAACAAAACATGTCTTTTACCTCTTTATACCCATCCACCAATACTGGTGGCGTATGTTACGAAAGATATTTGATATTTCCGGATGTATATCCTATTTAGTGGAATGCTACTCTCACATCAACTCCTATATTATTTCTATAGGAACCCAAACATTCCCAATAATGTATAGGATCTGATCCTCATCAAAGACCCAACCAAGTGATGATTCTTCATATAAAATTCTCTCTCTTATGACTATGCCTTTGGGATCATAAAATTATCTTATATTTACTCAATCTAAAATAGAAGAAATAATAAATATATCTACAACTATAGGCTTCTTGTGATGATCCTAAATCTTACGACGAATATTAGAAAAGATTTCCATTAATTACCATTCAGTACTGGCCTCTAGATCCACTTATGTCAGAGTCTTCTGGCACAAATCAGCATCCACTAAATTTCCCTTCCCAGGCATATAAGCATGTTCAATGTCAAGTGATGGTATGAATTGAACCCATATTTATTGTATAAGTTTTAAATCACCCTGATTGAATATGTATTTAAAACTTTTACGGTATTTTTATACAAAAAACCCAACTCTCCCAACAAATAATGCCTCTAATAGTGCAGAGAATGAACCACTACAACTAGGTCGAGATCACTCATTGGTTACTTATGCTCATGCGTTCTTAACTAATGAGACCCTTGAACCATGACTCTATAACCCTACATCAAAAATGTTCCCAAACTAACACCTGATTCATTAAAATAAAGTGTAAAGCCTCTACCAAGTTTAGGTAAAATCAAGATCTGTCCTGAGGCCAGCCTTCATTTCAGCTTCTAAAAGGTCATTTCACATGATTCATAATATAAATATTTCACACATTTCTTGGTCAAACTAGTAACAAGTTTTGCATGCCCTGATAAATCATATATAAAGAACTTACATTATTCAGTTATCCCAAAGAAACTCTCTATATAAAAAAACAATGTTAAGCTTCTCCTTGGATACAAGGTATCCCAACTTCTCAAAATCCATAGATACTCATACCTCTAAGATAATATGACCTAGGAAGAGAAATTTTCAATCCATAAGTATAATTATATGATATTAGCATATAATCAATTTTCTATCAGTGTAATCAATATGATTTCAAGGTGTTTGGAATGATTATATCAAGTATGTGAATACACCAAGATATCATCCATAAAACCCAAAATGATAAAATCTAGGTAAGGGTGGGAAACCAAATTCATCTGGGATATATAATTTTTTAATTTGTTTGTGGGACTAAATGATAATACCATTTACTCATATAAAAAATAATTACTTCGAGAATCCATATGAGCTTAGTCTGAAGGGTTTACTTGCACCTGATGATAGGAAAATTTCAAATCAAGCACTGAGAAAACCTGAGCTTCTCAAATGTGGTCAAATACGTCATCTATTCAAGGTAAATTTAAATGGTTCTAGACTATGAACTGATTCAATTTTTGGTAATCCACCCAGAACCTGATTATACCACTCACCTTCTTGCTGAAAAGAACATGTGAACCCCAAGGAGAAGTGTTGGTTCAGGTTAAAATCTTTTCTTTCAAGTCCTATAACTGCCTTTTAAGTTCCTTAAGCTTAGTAGGATCCATTCTATAATGTAGGATAGATAATATTGATTCTCTTATAATAAGATCAATGGTGAATTATACCTCTCTCATAGGAGTTAACCCAAAAAAATTTGGGAATACATCCCTGAAAATATCCACCACTGGAGGGAAATCTTTTTGACATATTATTTGATCATCTAGAAAGTGTCTAGAAATCTTGGTTTACACTCCATCTGTCCCATGATGCTCAGCTCCAAATCAAATCGCCAGAACACCCCATTCACCCTGATGAATGTAGTTCTCAACTAGATATAAAGGGAACCCATATGTCATTACAGTCTATATGGGCATGATATGTAACTAACTAATCCATCAAAATAATTATGTCAAATCCCATCATATCAAGATAAAAAACAATCCATTTGGAACAATAGCTACCAATCTCAAGGGGTGTTCCTTACATCAGCATACACTTTCCAATAGAATCCCCAAAGAAGTATAAAGAGTCATCATCTCATAGAATTATTCAACCTCAAGGACAAAAAATTCCATAATAATAATAAAAATATGAATGAATGTGAAGCACCTATGTCAAATAAGAAAGATTCTAAAGTTAGAATAATTAAATCAAACCATGAACTATAGAAGGCTCGATACTGTACTCCTCAGGTGTAGGAATCAATACATATATCTATCCTGATCTATAACCCTAATATATAGTCTTATTACTCTAATTAGGGAAGCTCTTCTATTAAAATGTATCAGATGTGTGGCTCCCTTGACCTCAACTTCCAAATCAACCTGATCAGCTTGTAGTATTCCAACTCCCTATCTAACAAGGATCTTCTAATCCCACTCCTAAACTGATATTTAGTTCAATCCTATCTTACTAACCACTAGATGAATGTTCCTTCAAAATTGTTAAATTTGAACTATCTAGTTATAAGACCAATACTCTATTGGGTCTTTCATAAAATGGGGCTTCATGTTTTCTGGACTACCACACTAATGGCATAGAACATGGCTACCAAGTCACACACAATGTCTACTATCACCCCCATTGGAAATGTCAAATTGATGCTTCCTATCACTAGATAAATTATCACCCTATCTAGTAACGGAACCACCATACCCCACAATCTCGGTTTCCTTCAATTTATTCTTGGGGATGAGGGATTGATTCACTATTTTAGAAATATTAGTCACATGGAAAAAATTTACCTGAGATAGGATGGTTGGAAAAAATTTATCTTTATATCGACTCAATCTTGTCAATTCATCACGAGAATAAATATGAACAAAAAATTAGAGCCCTATGAAGTGAGACGAATATTCGATATTGTACGTACCACCATGGTGAAGGTGAATAAACTCCCAAGCTCAATCACCTCTTAGTATTTCCAAGAAAAAGTCATCATAAATGGTAGTTTGGAAATCCCTCCAGACCATGTACCAATATTGAGCTTCCAAATTTAGAATATCACATCAATACTTGCTAGATCCATAAAGAATATAAATGGTGAGTTTAACCCTCTTCTTTGGAGGAATATCTAGATCGTAACCTAGAAGCTTGGGGTCACCAAACTCTGAGAAAGATGTTGGCTACAGCTACTAAAATACCTTAGTCAGTTCTAACATATTTAGTGTTATCTATAAAAATCCCTTAATAGACTTCACAAATAATAGGAAACCCTCTTAAAACGGAATGTTAGTTCCTAGTTGATGAATGATAGGAGGTGAAATGGGAAGTGTCGTAAGTAGCACTACTAGTGGTCTAGGTCCCACCACTTCTAAAGAATAGTCATCGCCACCTTTATAGCACTTGACCTGAGGCTATTGTGGTTCCATATTCTATAATTCAAGATTCGTACCTCAAAATAGAAATTAATAGTAGAAAATATCATAGATAAAATAATAGTACATGTGCCAATACATCATACACAAGGGTCAACATCAAAAAACCCACTCTTAAAGAAAGGTCTATGTGACATAGGAAATAATGATGAGTCATCTGATACACTCAAAATATCCCACTAATAAGGTTGGGTCTGTGTAAATTCTTATATTTTATAGTAAGTTCTCGGTATATAGAGTGATAATTACAATTTATAGAGTAATAAACTCTTTAATTTTAAATTTTTATTCCATTTTAATGAAAAACATTTCATTCCTCTTTTTGTAAATCAATAATTTTATATGTATATATATATATATGGTCCATTTACATTCCTATACCAATCCTAAGTTATAAAGTATTATGCTTTTTAATTTTCAATTGGAATTTCATGCAACTACAACCAGCCTTCTATGATGGTTTAATTATATGGATCACCATTCTTAATTTCTAAATTTTTATACACATCATAAATTTAAAATTGGCATCCATTTAATTTCAACCACTAACATTTTAGCTCATTCATCCAATTTTCCATGGATAAAACATGAAATAAATTATTAGTTTAGGTTTTAACATCATGATATGTGATAAAAAAACTATTTAGGTTGATGCAGACATGTGAATTAAAAAAATTATCTCATTCATCTTATGGAAATATTAGAATATAACTGATGTTGTTGTCAAGCCACTATAACATGTTGTATGAAATAAAACAATTAAATTAAACATTAAATGTAATATGCATGACATATAAATCCTCATGTTCCTATAATGGTTCATGAATAATGATACATTTCCATACCAAGCTAAGGGTAAAATAAAATCCATAATCATAATTAATATCATAAATCATGTGTTTCAATCTATGGTAAAATAAGTACAAATTTTATAGGATACAACTAAAAGAATAAGTTCCATCCATAGAAACATTTTTTTTCTTGTATGTGGGTAAGATACTCCCAGGCACAGGCTCATTATGATATTTTGACATGGCTTTGTCTCCTTTCTATCGACCCATAATCATAAGGAGACAAACCCCATTTAATCCACTTTCTGATGTCTCAGGCCTAGTTTATAGATAAGTGATCAATCAACTTGGCCACATGGATTCATGTGTGCCTCTTTGTATCCCATATGCTTCTAAAAAATAATGAAGGTCTATGGTGGTACATTGGAGAGCCCATACACCCTTTTATTAGAGTGTCACAATGATATATAATAATAAATAAAGTAAATAGCATAAATGATATAATAGAAACAACATAAGTAAAACATCTAGATAGAAAAATGAAAGATTTTAAAAATATCTGGTATCATACACAAAAAAAATAATGTCCCCATGATATAAAATAGAGTGAATTTAAGTTAGGACTACATGGGTTGGATCCATAGGGGGAGATAAAATGACCATTTGTCTTCTCGCTCCTGACTTCACCATTTTCCCTATAAACCCTAGGTTTCTTTGCTCCGTGCTTGCGCTGATTTCCTTAGGTTTCTTCCTGATTTTTGCTAATGGCTTGTTTCGATGCGGACTGGCTGGCCACCATAGTTTCTAGCACGATCAATGTCTAAAAGAAATAGCCTCCTCTTGTGGTTTTACCACAAGGTATTTCATTCATCGAAGCCCTATGTGGGGTGGTGCCTTGCAATGCCTCGGTTGCAGGTACCCCTCTCTGTAGAAACCTCGATGACGGAAAATTTGTGGTGGAGGCTGACCTCGAAGCTCTATAACAATGCTCACAAATGTGTAAGTTTTCAATAATGGGTCACATATCGTACCTCAGAGGAGATAAACCATGGTCCAATCCAGAGCTCAAATCCAGAATTGCACACATTTGGGGTTACGTGGAATGGAAGCCAGTCCCCATCGGCAAAGGGTATTTCTATTTGCTGTTGAAATTAAAGGAATCACTGGATCACGTATGGAGGTCCAGCAACATGCATCTTCAACCCGGCGTTCTTCACATCTCTGATTGGGACTACATCTTCAACCCATACACTTCAAGAAATTCTCTGGTGCAGATATGGGTAAGACTCCACAGGCTAAGCTGGTATTTTTGGCACCCCAAAATCCTCAACGACATTGCGTCGTGCAAAGGTATGCCTCTGAAAATAGATCAACACACTTTGAACGCTGATATTGGCCTCTACGCGAGAGTTATGGTTGAGGTAGATATCTTGGCCAATGTTCTAGAGGTCATTACTTTCTCTGCAAAAGAATTCAAAATAGAGGTTCGTGTTGAAATAGAGTGTATGCCGCCATACTGTGAATTATGTAAGATTGTTGGACATTCCATCTGTAAATGTAGGGTGGTTCAAAGCCAAGTGGCTTAGAGCCAAGTGGTTCAGCTCGTCGATGATGGTTGGACGCAAGTGAATCGCAAGAAGAAAAACAAGTCCTCGGCACCATCTCCTCCAAAAGATCCTAAAAAGAATGCAGAGGTCTGGGTCAAGAAAAGAAATTATCCAAGTGAGAGCTCGGAGGTTACCTAGGCAGAGCAAGTAGAATATGAAGAAGATTCTGAAGACACTGGCTCACTGGCTCATGGGAAATACACACTTCTGATGTCTGGGATCGATGGAACCCCACAGGCGACACCATTCATGACATCTTGTGCTACTCTGGAGGTTCCACCGTCAAAGGCAGTGGTGCCTGTAGCTGGTACCACTGCGATCTCACCGCAATAATCCTATTTTAACCTTGTTTCAATTATTCTAGAATCAAAGATTGTTGATCTTGCTAATCTTCCTTCCAAGCCTGATGTTCATGCTGCCATTCAAGGTATTACTATTTTGGAAGTTCCAGATTATAGCATGCTTATACCTGATAAATGTTCAGACTCTCATATCACATCCTTGTGCTCTAAATCGACTGTTTATATTGATAAGGATGTACCATTGCAATTGAATGGGGTAATAGAAATGCAGTCCACACCTTCCTTGTCTATTGTTCCTCATTCAAGTGACCCTTTTGAGAAAGTGGGCACTACCATGTCAACTGCCAAGGATAATGTGAATCCCTCTAAAATAAATTAATTTCAAATCTCAGATGCTGGTAACCTTCTGCCTGATTCCAAATTGAGCAAACAGGAATTGAAGACTACTCTGGGCCCTCCTAGGAGATCGAAGTGGAAAAAAGGCTCGAGTGGATCTAAGAAGACAAAAGGGAGCAATGGCTCCAGACATAGGCCTTAATGGATGTGATCTTCTGGAATTTCCAGGGTATCTCTAACTCTTGCACTATTACTGCTCTTAAAAGGTCCATTTTATCTCACAAGCCAAAACTTTTTGCTCTTGCTAAAACAAAAGTGAATTTCTCTTTAAAATTTATACATCTTTCTTCTTCTGATTATATTTTTTTAGGTTTCGGCACTAATAGTAGTATAGTTTATTCCCTTTGTATTTTTTATCATGCTTCTCTGAAAGATGTTAACTTTCATAATTTCACTGATCAAATGCTTACTTTTGATTAAGTTTTCAATAATCTCTGTATGTACTAAACTTTTTTTTATGCTAAAAACTGATACCAGTATCACAGGCCTCTTTGGGATGACCTGTTACATTTACTTGGTAATTTCACTGATCCCTGGTTAGTTCTTGGAGATTTTAATGCCATTCTTTCCCCTTGTGAAAAAGTTGGGCCTTCTCATTCTGAAATCGCTTCTAGAGATTTTAGATCCTCAATTATAGAATGTAATCTGGTTGAGGTTAATCTCACAGGTGCTAAGATTACTTGGTATAGAATACACTATAATAGGATGGTTGCTAGTAAACTAGATAGGGCCCTAGTGAATCTCACAGCTCTTGTTGCCTGAGACACGGTCTCTAGCATCACCTTACATAAACTCTTCTCTGACCATCACCCTATTTTGGTTTTCTTCCACTCTAAAAGTGTCAATTCAAGTGTTCCCTTTAAATTTAACAATGCTTGGTCTGGTGATGTAGAGTGTTCTAGGATTATTCAAAATTGTTGGAACTCAATGAATCATCACTCAAATTCCTTTGCTTGTATCAGAAAGCTCAAACACCTAAAACTATGTCTCAAGGGCTGGTGAAAGGATAAATCAAAGCAAGTTGATAGAGACATAGCCACACTTGAGACAGGTCTCAATCATATAAAAAATAATTCCACCCATACTGATTTCTCCTCATACCCTTAGCAAGAAATCAATATTTCAACAAAACTAAATTCTTGGCTTACTGTCAAGGATAAAATCTGAAAAAAAGTCTTCAAAACTAAATGTCTCTCTAACAGTGACCGAAACACTAAATTCTATAGTGCTCTCCAAATAATTAAGAAGGTTTGTTGCCTACTCTCTTTTCTAAAAGATAATGACACCCTTATTGAATCTGAGGCCTCTATTTCCAATCATGTGGTTTCTTATTTTGAGAATACTTTCAATGGGGCTTGTATTAACAAGGACCTTCTTCCCGGAGTCATCCCTTCTTTAGTCCAAGAAAAAAACAACGATTTTCTCCTAGGCACTCCTCTTAATCATGAGATCAAGGATACTGTTTTTGTACTAAACCCAGGCAGTGCTTCTGAACCTGATGGATTAAATAATGGTTTCTTTCATCTCCATTGGGATATTATTCAAAAGGATGTTTTCAAGCTTCTTAGGACTTTTTTCTCTACTGGGTTCCTTCCCCATGGTATCAATGCTCAATTCCTTACCTTAATACCTAAAGTGACCAATACCTCTGAAATTCACATGTTTCAGCCTATCACTCTCATCAAATCCATCTACAAAATTATCACAAAGCTCATAGCTAATAGGCTCTCCTCCTTGTGTAATAAAATTATATCTTGGAATCAGTTTGGTTTCATCAAGGGGAGGTATATTCAAGACTACATTTTCCTTGCTTCTGAATCCACCAATACCCTCAATAAAAATTCCAGAGGTGGCAACATTGCTATCAATCTTGACATTTGGAAAGCCTTCGATACTATTGATTGGGGTTTCATTTTCAAGGTTCTCTAGGCTTTTGGTTACAATTATACCTTCATTACCAGGATCAACTCTCACTTCAACTCAGTTTCTATCTCTATCCTCATTAATGGATCTCCTAAGGGTTATTTCAAATGTTCGAAAGGAGTCCGACAAGGTGATCCTCTCTCTACCATTATTTTTTCCATTTCTGAGGATTACCTTAGTCGTATGCTCACCTCTTTGGTTCTTTCAAACAAGATTAAGCCCATCCCGGCTACCAGAAACCTCAATGTCCCGACCCATCTCCTTTATGCGGATGACATTATTCTTTTCCTCAATGGTGGCAAGCGCAACATCACCACTCTCAAAGCTTCCCTATCTCATTATGAAGAGATCTTGGGGCAATCCATCAATTAGAGAAAATCTTTTATTTTCTTTGTTAAATCTTTCCCAGCTCCTAGAAAAATTCACATCATTGAGAGTCTCGGTATCAAAGAAGGGTCTTTTCCATTTTCTTATCTGGGTGTCCCTATCTTCTGGGGTCATCCTCGGCCCACATACTTTAAAGATCTAGCAGACCAACTCATTAATCATCTTTCTTCTTGGAAAGAAAAATCTCTTTCTATGGCTGTAGGATCTGCCTGGTGAAAGCTCCTATTGTCTCCAAAATGGTTTATTCGTTGATGATTTACAACTGGCATGTCTGTCTCCTTAAGAAAATTAACACCTATATTAAGAATTTTGTCTGTACGGGGAGTATTCTGGATAAGAAACTTGTTACTATCCCATGGTCTACCTGTTGTAAACCCATCAAAAAAGGAGGGCTTGGAATTAAAAAACTCAAGTTCTTTAATGAATCCCTCTAGGCCAGACTCACTTGGAACTTAATTAACAACAATGATGACTCTGTTTCCTTCCTCAAAAATCTTTTCCTCGATAAGCTCAAATCCCGCAAATTGAGTTATGATAGCTCTTCCCTCTGGCCATCCATTAGAAATTACTTTATCAATATCATGCACAACTCTAAATGGATGGTTTCTTCTGATTCTACTATAAAATTCTGGCATGACAACTAGACTGGAGTTCCCCTTAATTTGATGCTTTCATCAAATGATGTTCCAGATTCTAAAAACTCCACCATAAGGGATGTAATTCATTCCCCCTTCTTAGATCTCCCTAACCATATCAAAACTGTGGTTGATGACTACACCTTCTCGATAGATGAAGATAGTATTATTTGGAAACCATCTCATAGTAGGATACTAGAATCCAAAGCCTATTACAAGCATCTCTTCTATCACTCTGAGTCCAATTTCTCTTGGTTGAATCCTTTTGATAAACCCTGGATAAAGCCTTCCAGATTTAATCTAGTCTGGCGTATTACACACAAGAGCCTTCCCACAAAGGTTTTCCTTCAATCCTTTGGAGTTCAACTCAGCTCCAGATGTCCACTTTGTTATCAACATAGGGAAGAAATCAATCTCTTATTTTTGTCCAGCGCTATGGCCTCTACTCTTTGGATTTTTTTTACTAACATTTTTTATTGCAGATGGTTAATTGGTGATTCTATCTACTCCTTCCTCAAATGTTATTTGGGGATGGATCTTTTTCCACAGATTAAAAATATCTTTATTTACGTTGTTGCAGAGCTCCTCCACATTATCTGGTATGATAGAAATGATATTATCCAAAATGGTGTCTCATTAAATCTTAATGCAGGTTGCTCGAGAATTCTGATTTCTATTAGAGACGCAACCACTCTTCAGAATGCCACCTACGCTAACTCGTTTGGTGACTTTTTCATTCTCCGTCATCTCGGAATTAAAGGGATCTGCAATCAGCCGAAGCATCTATTCGAAGTGTTCTAGCAGGATCTGATCCCTGGCTGGATAAAGATCAACGTAGATGGCTCCTTGAAAGGAAACCTTGGACATGCGGGCTATGGAGACATCTTCAGAGACTATCTTGGTCAGTTCCATGGCTGCTTCTTTGGTGGTTGTGGTTCTGCCTTCTCCCTGAAGGCGGTGATGTTGGCGGTCATACATGTGGTCAACTTTGTCAAGTTAAAATGCTGGGACAATATCGGGATTGAAAGTGACTCCACCACCATTATCCAGGCCATTTGGAATGGTGTGGTTCACCTTGCTTGGCCTCTCACAGCGCTTTGGAAAATCATCCTTAGCTCGGTTCAAGAGATCAGATACATTTCCACCTGTACCTACAGGGAAGCAAATAAGGTGGCGGATGGGCTTGCTAACAAAGGGATCAACCAGGACATTATGTGGAGTGATACTTTACCGGTGATCTCCTTCCATTACATGAAAAGGATTGTAATAAAATTTCCTCCTTCAAACTCTTGTAATTTTCCTTTCCACTTTTTTTAATAATAATTTTGTGTCTTGTTCTTTGACCAAGACATTGCCTTTTAAAAAAAATATAGAGTGAATTTAAGAGGAAACAAGCAGTAGGAATACAAGTTTGTTTGATATAAAAATGTATAAAAAATGGAAAAAAAATCTCCAATATCATCATGATCACTAGATCGGTGCTTTTTTCATTACTATGTCCTAGTATAGAAAATAAAGCATCTATAGACAGGAACTTCCCCTTGTCCCTACCTATATCCATGAAGTATGTCTGGGTACCCAATGATGGCCCAAATAGTGTGTTAGTAAAGCTTAGTTGGCCACCACCAATGGTTTATATTTATATCCATTATATGAATATATTATGAATTAGTTTGAATTTTTAATAGCGAAAGTAAAAAATTAAATACATAATACCATGTCGGTCTAGGTCCCCCATGGGACACCCATGTGATACTACCTGGTTTATCCTAAGAATTAATGTATCTAAGAAATTATTAATTTATAATTTAATTTTTATTATAGGCATAGAACCCCAGACTCATAGCCAAGGAATTCCTTGGTGATGATATTCACATAAGGGGTCAATAGGTCCCATGGAATTTTAGAATTATTAGTCAAAAATAAATCAAGACAATCATGTATATAAAGAATTAAATAAATCCAAGTATCTTCTTTGAATTAGTAGAAGAATCATTTAATTGGTTGGTATCCTAAGCCCATTTAAGACATTTTACATAGGGAACCTCGGTATCACTCCATGTATATTATAAAACCCCATCACCTTAAGAGTTTCTCCAAGTCATTCTATATAGTAACCCTCATATCACTCAGGACATGGAATAAATGAATTACCCTCTAATCTCAAACAGGGAATTTCATATAAGGAACCCTTGTGTTGGCCATGAAATAATATAAATATACATGCTAGGTGGTCCTTTACAAGTTATTCTATATAGGAATCATTGTATCACCCTTAGTGTGATATAATCCATTTATAATTCATTTAATTCAATAGACCTAATGAGCCCATCCAAGGAATTTTGAGTCAAAACCCTTGTATCTCACTCAACCTGACAAGTTAAACGTCTATGAGCTTGTAATAAATCAATACCATTTAACAATTTGATTAATTCAATTTGTTAATTTCATTTGTTTGGTTTAACTCAAGCATATCCAATAAGAAACAAGTGCCAAGGGACATGTACTGACCATTCCCCCCTTTTCACCAATTAAATTTTCACTTCTATTACTTTATTTTAATATCCCAATTATAAAGGAGGAAAATAATACACCTTATATGGTGATTTAATTTTTTAAGATACAGATGGTTATTTTATATAGTTTAACAACACAACTAAGGGATGGTTCTAATTGATGTTTCATCCTCCATTGGTGTCAACAAGTCTAAAGGGCCATGTAGGTCAGGGATCATAAATTTCTTTAAGTAAAAATTAGGAGGTGACACAAAAAAAGGTTTGTTGTGCGGCACAATGACACATAATATAAATGGCCATACTTTTAGGGAGATGAACCTTACCTCTTTCATTATATTGGTAGATGACCCCTTGTCCATTATTGGCCTCTAATCTAGGAGAGAAAATGAGAAATAAAAGATCTAGAAAAACCTTTAAAATAGGTCCTATTACCTCACATGGAAACAACATTCAATGTTTTGATTAAAATAAGAAACAATGTAAGAGGAATGATATACTTTCCATTGGATATCAAACATGATGAATGATGGTCAAATCAGATGTCATATGATGAAGGATCCACAAATCCTAGCTTAAGTGAGAAGGATAACTCTCAATTTTTGGAGAGATTGTGCCTTTGAGGTAAGAAAATGGGGTAGGAAAGGTAAAATGAATTTTGTTTAATTCCATAAATATCATCATTTTTAGAGGGTACATGGTTTGGCTTTATGGTTGGAGAAATTGTGTGCCAACCATGAACCACCAGAATCTAAGGGGCACATCCCCTTGAATGATTTGTGCATGGTTTGGAAAATGGTTCGCACACCATGAAATTCCCCTCTGAAACATGAAGGCAACTTATCACATGGTCATGCAGCCTCCATAAAACAATTAACCCATAACGTCCCTCATAGTTTAGGTGCACGGTTATCATTAATAGTGTGCCTCAACCAGTCTGTCTAAAATGCATAACTTCATTCTATAAAGGAGCCTAAGCTCTTATGACACCCTTCATTCACTCTTGTCAACTATTATTTAGAAAAAACAAGGGGTTAACTGAATTTTAAAAAATATGAACCTATTTGAAAAGCAATGATCTTACAATATGGATATTTATGTACACCTTTTATGATTCTGAAACAACCCTGTGATTTTTCTATGCCAAAAATTTGTGTCTTGAATACCCATACTTATTTCAACTCAAGGTTATTTACTTAAATTTACTTATTCTTAATTTATTGGTCACCTCCATGTATATAATCCATACTCCTTAATTATGGGATTAAATATTATGAAATTCATTCATATGTTGAACGATCTAGGTGGCACATAAATGCATGTACATGATATGAATGTGGTGGGTGTGTTCAGATTTATATGTGCTTTGATGTAATGGTTAATGTTTTTATCTCACGAGATACTAAGTATGGCGCATGGGAGGTTATACTAAGAGCACTATGTTATACTGTCTCAGTGGTTAGCCTTGACTTATGCTTACGATGTCATGTTTTCTATAATTTCTACATTCTAAAGTTTCTTTGATATTATCATCTTATATCATTCATTGATGTTCATGTTTATTATTCTCACTTGTTTTATGTAACCATGTTATGTCTCTTAACTAAAATTTATTACTTTATTCGTGTTATAATTTTATTATTCCCTAACTGGGCTTTATAGCTCACCCATTTCTGAAATACATCCCTAGGTTATCTAATAAAGTATTAGAAGATCAATGCAATATAAGGGTATGTTTTGATGTTCTTTATAATGGCCCGAGTTTTTAATAATACGACTTCAGAATATTTCGGATAATACCACTGGAGACGGGTGGTGAGTCGGCGCCAGAGTTCGGGGCCTAGGGAGCCTCGGTACGACAACATTAAAAATATTAAATATATTTTTATTACACGCATGCATCTTTTCTTGAAATTTAAATAAATTCTGGTTGGACTCTTATATCATAATTCTGAGACCACAGTTGAGTCCATAATAGAGTATTTACCCTAGGTGTGACCAAAGTTGATCTTCACTAGGAGTTTTAGACAGAGGTGAGATGAGATAGTGTTAAATTTTGGTTTAATTAATTAAATGATAATTTAATTAAAAAATTAAAAACCTAACCTAATTACCTATCCTTATCTCACATTGGTGTGCCAAACCCAAATAAGGCCACATACCTCATTCTCCTCTCCCTCCTCTCTTTGGATGATAGAAAAAAATGAGCTGAATCATCAATGAAAGGTGTCTTCGATCTTCTTTTTTGAAGAAGATCCTCACTACATAAATAACTAGAACAACCCTGACATATTTCTTCATCCAAATCTGTAGTGATTCGCCAAATAGGTAGGTAGATTTTTGTTTTTGTGCCAATCCCTTTCACCATGAATTTTGTAACGTTCTAGAACCCCAACACAATTTCAAATGATCCCTGCTTGGTAGATCTGTGTGTTTTTGTGAATAACATGATGAATTTGTGTGTTTTTAAGGTAATTGTTAACTTGAATTTCAATATTCATTCCATGTAGTTTAGTGAAAAACATCGTATTTCTATTTCTTTTTTGGAAAGACAAACTTTTGGGTCTATACAACATGTATAGGGGTTATATGTCATGTAGTTCACTATATCGTGTGACCAAGGAACATGGCCTGGGTCAGTCGTGTGAAAACACATGGTAGTGTATTAACACATAACTAAGATACACAGACATGGGGTTTGGAACATGGAAATATGTAAACTAAATGGTCATGTGGCTTATTAGCCCGAACACTCCATGCTGTATGAGATGCATGGCATGTAAGGGACATTGTTGGTCGGTCCATGTAGAAGGGTAAAATGGACAAGGGCCGAGTGATGAGGGACAAATCATGTACCCTATCATTATAAGAAGCGATTCCTCTATCTTGGGGTCAATACTCACCTATTGTGTTAGGTTTCGATTCCCCAATAATTATTCAACTAGACGAGTTGGTACTCCCCTATCATACCAAGGTGTAGGTCCTCTAGCTATAAATTGGCACTCCCCTGCTAGGTTAGGTTACAAGTCCTTGATCTATGGAGTTGTACTCCCGAGTCATATTAGGGGGAAAGTCCTTCATTCTATGAGTGGTACTCCCCTATCATTCCAGGGTGCAGCACCAAGCTTATGGAGTATCACTCCCCTGTCTTCAAGTAGTAGCGGGGAGCGTGCCCTCCATTGGAGTTGGATCTCTCTCAGTTGAGTTATATAGTTATGAGGAGCAGTCTCGTCTACTTGATATGAAAAATAACTAGATAGGAGTTAGTTCTCCCTTGATGGACTGAGGTGTGGGACACTTTATACATGGTCTGTAGAGGTTTCACGAGTTAGTTTGGAGCAGTAATCCATCAACTGTGGGGATGTGGAAAGGTGTGGGTCCCTCCATTCCCACTTTTTAGAGAAAATGCATGTGGGGCATACTCTAGAGTAGTGCTCCCTCAATAATGTGGAATGGTGATGGGAAGGCCTGTTTACTTTTGTTTCTTTAGTTTGTACAGGGCGCAAGGTAATGATGAAAGGACCGCTAGTGTCGGAAACTAGAGTTACACCTTGAATGATGTTCTCAATGGAGCACGTTCTCTAAGACATAACATTAAAAGTGGTAGATTTATTCTCTATGGAGTGAATCTCTTGGATGTATCTATCTAGGATGGTTGAGATCATGGAGTATGTTCTCCTGGTTTTATGTTATGTTTAGTTCTAATAAAGAGAATACTATTATTGGCTTTGAGGTTGGAACCTCATGAGACTTGGAGTATGAGATGAGTTTATCTGGGTGAGTTTGGTTATCCTTGTGGCTTTGTCACATGTTGGGGTTGAAACCCCTTGTAGACCAATCTAACTTGTCATGTAAAACTAAGGATGGTTCAATAGGGAGTTTCTCCCTCATGATGGGGGATCCCTCTAACTTGGTTGATTGGGTTGTTTCCTTTCAGTTTCACCCTTTTCTTTTTGGGTTTTTGGGGATCCTACTATTTATTTTTATACTCACCCCTGCATCGTATTTTACCCACATGTTTTGTGTCTGGTGCATTCCATAGTCCTTTTTATGGAGTCCATGGAGGTCCCGAGATAGGCATAGCTTAGTGATCTAGAAAAAGTGAGGTGTTTATCGGAGCTACGTTGAGGATCTATTTGGAAGTTTCAGTTGACAGCAATCCACTCCATCTGAGAAGGTTGGATTCCTTTATAGTTTTTTTGTGTGCATTTTTTCCCTTATTTTTCCTTGATTACTTCTATTGTACTCTAATTTTTGGATATAGATGTATTCATGCATTGGTTACTTTTGGTTTTTTTATTTCTGCATTTTGTGAGCTTGGAGATGTGTTTATGCATATAGGTACATAGTCAATGCCTCCCATGTTAGTGATATGCTTAATTAGCACTAGTCTCTAGCCCCTGTCCTATTGGAGGTGGGCTTGGGGAGTTGCGTACTGGGTCCCATCACATCGGGTTATGACATGGTGGTATCAGTGTTGGTCAGTTCCTCATTGGGACCACATTATTGTTAGCTTGGTTTGGGTTGAATAGTGATATTGTTCAGATGTTTTGAGTTTGGAGATCAGTCCAGAGGTTCTAGTGTTGGTGTGGTGACCAATGTATCCATTCACCAGGACTCAGATAACCTACTTTTTGACTCAATAGATTAGGACACCAGTCACTAGGATATAAATGGCACATGTATCATATATAACTGGGTTTTTCTTTTTTCCTATCCTTTTGAGTCAGCTCCCCAAATATACACTTTGACTATGGTGCATCTTAATTCTATTTCAGGATACCTCCAAAAATACATCCAATCCTAATTTGATGAAGTGATTTTTATGACAATCCTCCCCATGACGAGGCTTTAGTTTAGGGTACTGGTTCTCAGGTGTTAACTCTGGGTGGTCGTCCGGTAGTGTCGCCGCATATTGAGCGGTAAGTTTTACGAGAATTTTAGGTCAAGGATTCACATATGATGAGTGTGACAGAAGAGTTAAAGAGGAAATGACCTCTAGTGTACTCAGGTGATCTAGACCATAATGCAGAAGATTGCTAGATCAAGGTAGTTATGCAAGTTTTCAGCGTAGTGAGGAATCCTCCTGATCAGATGGTGGTCCTATTGGTGAGCCTTATTAAAGGTTTAGCCAGGAGATAGTGGAGTCTAGTGATACAGTTTCATTTGGATATGACTCTCACTTGTTATGGTTTTTATTGTCTCATTAGTTAATATTTTTACCAAGACATGTTAATATTAGTGTGTATTAAAGAGCTTGTGTACCTATGATAGGGTTGCATGACAGTGGTAGAGTTTTCTGTGAGTTTCACAAACTTCTCATGATACTCTTGGGATATGGTTCAGGATAGATTATTTAGATAAAATACCTTCGATCAAGGATTGTTTTGAGATATTAGGGAATCTGTGATTCCACAATGCATTCCCACCTATACTGGAGTACTGGAGTGAGCACTAGGGGTGGAAACTTTTCTGGCTGAGGAACAGGTGGATGTAACCAACAGTAGTGGTCACAAGGCTGAGGTGTCTGCAAGAGTTAGTAGATGATAGGTAACAATATCATGGTACATGAGGTGTACCCTTTCCCAAACATAGAAAAATGTTTTTTAGTGTAGGATTAGAGTCAAGGATCTGGTCAATTGTAGGAAAGGAGATGTTACACATGAGACAATTGGGGTCATCTTGATAGAGATTTTGTGACCTATTGTGCTATTGTGAGGGGTCTGGATGAATATCCTCCTTGGTATATACATTGCTTGGATACAGGATTTCTATGAGGTGTTCTATGAGGAAGAGAAGTTGGGAGAGTGGCAGGAGGTGGAATGAAGTTTGAGGTGTTTCCACCACCACTCCCAGGTGTTCTGCACCAAGCTCGGGGAGTTGGAGAAAATGGGAGAGGACAGCTATAGGTCATAGAGTCTTTTTACCTAGAAGATATGTGTATGAATAGATGTATTTCATGTATCATTTATACTTTTTTGTGATGATTCTTAGACATTGTAGTGAGTTAATCCTTTCCTTTCTACTTCTTCTTCTAGTTTTAACAAAGGTGACGTGGGGTGTTTGTGGAACCCTTTGTTTGTAGTTGTGATAGAGGGCCCAATAATCCCTAGTACGTATTTGGGAATCCCTTTGTTTTTCATTAGTACCCTCATGTGTATTGATTCAGCCTTGTATACAACATTATCGAGGAGGATGTGGTGTAGTTTGACATAGTTTTGGACTCACGAGGAAGAGGGACACTTTCCCCAATGAGACAGATTTTTATAATGTTATGAAAACTCTACAGAAAAGCTAGTTCCACCAAAAGAATATATTATTGAAGTGTGGTGGATGAGTTCCTTAGAATCGTGTGTCTAGGTAGAGGTTGTGAAATGGAGTGTTGGAACATGCCCTGGCCTTACAAGCAGAGATTCCCTACTCATCCCCTTTATCTTAGAAACCATGGGAGAGGGGGAACCTATATTAGAATCATTCTGTAGCAGAAGATTCAAACCCTAAAACTTTTATTAAGTGTTTATTGGTTTCCTACCATCCATAATCAATTGGAATGACACAAGTTGGTGTGGTAGTGTTTCTGTGTGGGTGGGTTGTGTTACAGCTGGAGCTTTGTAGATGAAAGTCCTGGAAAGACCCAGTTTTTACTCTTGGGAAGCCATGTTTTGTTCATGAATACCCTCACTTTTTTAGTGTCAACCATGAACATAAAACACTTGAGAAGGATATTGTATAGTCCATATAGGGGTGGATGTCAACTGGTGGGTGTTTTTAGTATCTACATCAGGTTAGCGAGGTGGTGTACCGCTGTACCCCATGACTGTAGAAGGACTATGTTGCTTGGTTATTTCCCACCTATAGCTGCTAAGGAGATGTGTACTAATTTATTTTGTGATTTTTTCCAAGTAGAAGCTGGACATATGATTGTTTTGATCTTTTTGGTTCATCTATGTGTGTGCTTGTAAGTAGCACAGGAACCCTTGGTGAGCTCGCTGGCATGGGAGTCTAGTGGGGAGATCAGCTTTTTCCCATGTCCTTAAAATTTCACTTTTTTGGGAGGAAAATCCTTAAGGTGGGGAGAAAGTAATGACTAGGTTTTTGACACATAATACTTAAAAATATTTTCAAAAAAGCCTCTGTATCTTGGTGGTCAGTTGGTGTGGGAGGCTAGTACCTGGGATCCTTAGTGTGGTAATTTTAAAAATATTAAATATATTTTTTACACATGCACGTAGTTTAACTTGAAATGTAAATAACTCTCAATTGAAGTATCATATCATATTTATGAGACTTCAGTTGAGTCTTTCACATCATGTTTTCCCTATCTGTGACCAAAGTTTGTATGCTCCTAGAGTTTTGGATAGAGGTGAGATGACCGAGCGTTAAATGGCATCTTAATTAATAAAATGAAAATTTAGTAAATAAATTAAAAACCTAACCTAATTGCATCTCCCCCTATCTCATTACTGAGATGAACCCAAAGAAGGGTGAACATGTCATTCTACCCTCTACTCCTTTCTTTGGTCAATGGATGAAAACGGGCTGAATCTTCAAAGTGAGGTGTTTTCGATCTTTATTTATGAAGCATATTATCACTAGATCAAGAAACAGAATGACTTGAGCATCATTCTTCATCCAAAGCTTCGATGTTTCTCTAATGAGGTAGGTGTATTTGAGTTTTGGTCATGATACCATCAATTATGCATTTTGTAATGTTTTATTGCCCAAATACAATTGTTATTGATCCCTAATAGGTATATCTTTGAGTTTTGTAGAAGAACTAGATAAGTCGGGGTGTTTTACAGGTAAGTCCTGACTGGAATTACTATCTAATCCATTTTTAGTTCAGTGACACATTCCATATAGCTCATCCTATTTGGGGAAGATGATCTATTCAAACTACATGTTGTGTATAGGGGTCACACACAGTGTAGTGCCCTAAAATGTGTGACAATGGAACATGGCTTGGGTTATACTTGTGAAAACACATGTCCATGTACTAAAACATGGCCAAGATACATAGAAATGGGGTTTGGTACACATACATGGGAAAACTACATGGGCAGGTGGTCGTTTATCTTTAACATGTCGTGTAGTATGGGATGCATGGTTTGTAAGGGACACAGTTGGCCGGTCCATTTAGAAGGGGAACGTGGCTAGGGGCCAAGTGTTGAGGGAAATAGTGTGTACCTCTTCTACACACTGTGTACCTATAAATGGGTTTCAAATCTATGTATAAAGGAGACACATCCAAGTGTTTGGGTGGACTCACTCACCGTTTGTGCCCTTGTGCAGTTTGTTTACTCCTAGGTGATTCTCCTAGATTCATACACCTTCCATATTTTTTAAGATTTAGATTCATGATTCTAATTATACTATCTTGAGTGATTATTTGTGTAGAATGATATGGTGGAATATTTTATGGATTATGAGATATGAGGTGGCATAAATTGAGAAATATTTTTTTCGGAGTTTTACTAAGTCAATGTTATATATCAGCATGATACGTGTAGAGAGATGCTGGGACTGGTACTCCCCTGATGTACTAGGGTGTGGTCTTCCCTTCCCTATATGATTATGTAGATATGAGACTTCCCACACCATGGGAACGGGTTAATTATCTTTGGATATTTTACTCTGGGGGTGTTACTCCACTGATGGACTAGGCTGCGGGTTTCCCCATGATGTTTGGGAAGATGGATAGTACTCCCCTATTGGAAAAGGCTTGGGGTACATTATATATGACATATATATAGAGTCGTCACTCCCCAATCATGTTATAGAATAGGTCCTCTATTCTGGGATTCAATACTCGTCTTTAATTTCTGGGCGCGGTTCATCAATATGTGTTGTTCTGGAAGAGCCAGTACTACCTTTTCATTATAGGGAGTGAGTCCTCTAGCCTGGGTTCACTACATCCCTATCATGTCAGGGCATGTGTCCCCCATATTTAATGAGCTACCAGAGTTGGTACTCGCCTTTCATACCAGTGTGCAGTCCTCTAGCTATAGAGTAGCACCTGTCTACCGGGATAGGGTGTGGGTCCTCAATCTATGGAGTTGTACTCCCTTGTCGTATCAGGGTGAGGGTATTCCATTATCTGAGTGAAACATCCCTATCATTCTAGAGAGTGGGTACTTGTTCATGGAGTAAAAATCCCTTTCTTTAAGTAGCATCAGGGTGCAGGGCCTCCATTGGAGTTGGGTCTCCCTCAGCTTTTGGATACAGTAATGAGGATTGGACCCCTCTACTTAATGTGAATGATACCTAGATAATATTTAGTGCTCCCTCAATAAACTATGGTGAGGGCCACTCCATTCATGAGAGAAAAAGGTTTTATGGGTTATTAATGAGTAGTACTCCCTTGAATGTGTGTTAGTGGAGAGGCATGGGTCCCTCCATTCTCTCTAGTTAGAGTAGATACAAGCGGTGCATAATTTGGAGTACTAATCCCTCAACTGTGTGTAGTGGTAAGGGGTGGGAATCTTCACTTGGGTTTCTTTATTTTATGCTATGTTAAATGTAATGACAATAGGACCTCTGGTGTTGGGAATTATAGATAAGCCTAAAAAGATGTTCTTGATGGAGCATGATGTCTCAGACGTACCATTAAGAGTGGTAGAGTTTTTCTTAATGCAGTTCATCTCTTGTATGGGTGCCATATGGGAGTTCTCATAGTTTCTTATTATGGTTAGAGCCTATGAAGATAACCATTTCAATGTGTATGAGGTTGTAACCTCATGAGACTTGATGTTTGAGACTATTATATCTAGGTGATTTATAGGACTCTGTACAAAGTTGTCACATGTTGGGGTTGACACTCCTTGTAAGTTCATCTAAATATTCATGTACAGTCGAGGATAGTTTCAGAAGGAGTTTCTCTCTATCGATTGGGGTTCCAACTGGATAAGTCTAAAGGATTGTTGTCTTTTAGTTTATCCCTTTTTCTTTTGGGGTTTTTTTAGCACCTACTGAGTATTTTTATACTTACACCTGCACAGGATTTTCCTTCACATGTTTTGTGTCTTGTACAAACCACAATCCTTATAAAGGAGTCCACAAAGGACCCAAGACATCCAGATCATAGTGAGATAGAAAGACAGAGGTATTTATTGAAGCTGGGATGAGGAGCTTTTGAGTATTTTCAACTAATAGTTATCCACTCCTTCTAAGTTGGTTGATTCTTTAAATGTTTTCTTTGGTAGGCGTTGTTTTTTCCTTCTTTCACTTTCATTACTTCTGTTGTACTCTGGGTGTGGGATATAGATGTATGCATTCAATGATTAATTTTGGTGTTTACATGTTATCATTTTGTGAGCATGGATATTTGTGTGTGTGTGCATAAATCTAAACAGACAATGCACATCTTGTTATTGATATGTATACTCAATGCTAGTTGTCAGCCCCTGTCCTATTAGAGGCGGGCTTGGGGAGTTGTGATCAAGGTATCTTTATGTCAGGCTTTTGGAATTTTCAAATATTGTACTTGTACCCTTGTTTCAATTTATTTTTCAATATAAATAATTACCCAAAGACACTAGGCCTCATGATCTTTTGGGATTGTATTAAGTTTATCTTTATATAATAAATCATAAAATAAAGTGTGATAAAGATATAATTTTTAATAGTTGGTATCTGATCGAGGTCAAGTTATTTTTAGGGATTAGGATTAGAAAACATTATTGTAAGCCATAGGGATAATAACAAACATAATAAAACATTCCTAATTTATGGTAAAGTATAGAGTAAGTGGTTTCCAAGAAAACAAATACATATCTAGTTATTATAAGTGGACATGGATCTCTCATTGTTGTGTCTAGGGGTAGTAACCTAAAAATTGGCTCATTGGGTATTAACATAATCATCACCTAGTTCATGAAAAAGAGGTATTACAACACACTTGGTTTGACACTCCAAGCGACAATTCATTGGTAAATTCAGAAACTCTTTATGAACAATCATAAAGGGAATATAAATTCGCATAACATATTATATTAATAAATAGACCTTGGATAACTTATATAGAAACCTAAAAATTTATAGGTCAAGGAATTTGTTTTATTTATGTGTTATACCTTTAATTTTAAAAGTTTCCATTTTATATGATTAATATTTTGAAAATTTTCATGCCTAATTTTTTCTTTATTTTCATCAATGGAAGTAAATGGGAGGAAGCGAGTCAACAACAAATAAGAAGGGAAATGTAATGACTATCCAAATGAGATAATCATCCTGATGGGAGCTGGAGTTGATAAATTCATGATAATACTTTCTCAATTAACTCATGTTTTTCATAGAAACTTGAATCAGGGATAAAACCCTCATCCACCTAAGAAAGAGAATGTTCCAATTACGACCTTTATGTGACAATAGACAACAAATTTCAATGGATCTTCAAATCCTTTAATCCAAGAATATTGGATCAAATCTACTGAAAATATCTTCTCTATCCTTCAATTCTATGATCAATATAAGGTCGTGTTGGTTTTTTATCATATGAAGGGATAACATGATCAATGATGGATGTTGATAAAAAAATAAAAAGCATGAGGAGGAAATTAAAGTAATGGAGTGGAAAAAAATTTGAAAAATGTTTACTGATAAATATTTTCATCACACCAACTAACTAAAAATGGGGTGGATTTCAATAGACTCATGAAAATGGATGAATAATCCATTAGGGTGTACAAGGTGAACTTCAAAAAAAATCACTATATGCCTCGGACTTTTTCATTGAACCTGCAAAGAAAGATGACCACTAATTTGGTTGGATAAATATGAGTCTATAAATATATTGGTTGGTTTGAGACTTTGAAAACTATAAAGAAATTTTATGATGTTCCCTCAAATATGAGATGGTGATCTGAAAATCTCAAGGGTCTCCTATGTATACAGATAGGAAGTAAAGAATAATGTTTAATTCTGGGAATGAAATGGAGAAATATCATGGTGGAAAAAAATTACTACATCCCACTTGTTAAAAGTGTGGGAAATATTATCTCAAAAATTTCCCATAAGGTATAATGTAATTATTTAAATGTGGTATGGAAGGTCACTTATCTAGAGAATTAAAATAATATAAAACCCACTAATATGATGGAATAAAAAAATTATACTATCAACCCTCATATTGTTGTAATTTTTTCCAACTAAAAGTAACATGGAAACTATGAAAATAAATCCACAATACTAAGGGTTTTCGATGATAACCGATGAAAACAACCACCAGGTCCTAGAGAGAAAGTGAGATCTTATGTCATCCCGACTTCTAATATGGATCCTAACAATGATGTAGTGATAGGTGTGAAAATTATTTATTAAATTATAGTGAATGTAGCATTTTATTATAGTTACACACATTCTTTTATATCATATAATTTTAGTAGATCTATTCAAACACCACCTCAAAACATGGAAGGGGAGATATTGAGTAAAATGAAAAATGGGGAAATTATTTCAACCCAAGTATATAACTTATACCATGTCCATATTTGTGAAAAAAATCCCAGTAAAACCTTTGATACTCTATTTATCATAATTCAATTCTATTTTGGGTATGGATTGAATTTCATTATTATTGAAACCAACCAAATGAGCACTAGAAAAATCACAAAGGAAGAAATACCTGAATATGGGTATTATTATCACAACAAAACAAAGTGACGATAATTCAGCCACGATCATGTAGATCACGTAAACCCCTAAGAGACATGCCCTTGCATGGACAGTAGTAAGAAATATGGAGGGTCATGTGTAGTGCATAACCAACCACAAATCCCACAATGTCCCTTCAACAAGTCCTTTTTTCTTTTTCAAACGATCCCCAGATTATCGCACGTCATGAAAAGGTGGCCAGATTAGCTATTCCAAGTCATGCCACTTGTCAGCCAACAGACACATGAAAAAACCATCCAAAAAAATCTTAAAAATAAGAAGAAAATTTACAAAATGTGGGATCCTCTTGCATTAATAAAACTCAAGAGACACATCACCGATGGGGAGAATGATTTTCCTTGACAATATTCAAGAGAACTCATGAGATCCCTAGACTTTGTAAAATAGAAAAATACAATAAAAAGGGGGGAGGAAAGAGTCTCTTGTAGTCATAAACATCACACGATACACCCTTTGTGGTATTCAATATGCCACAAGCACCCAACAACTTGTCCACCTCATCTCTCTAAATCTCACTGAGGTGTCACCCTCATCACGCAAAGATCCTCAGACATATCCAAGCGACCTCTTGCTCCCCCTTTTTCTCTATAGGGGAAAAAATATTAAATTTTCCATGAATTGAACACTTATCTAGCTAGGAACATTTTTCTTCAAGAAACACATCACCAATATAAATTCCCAAAAAACATCGCCAAAGGTCACACGAAAGCCTTTCAGTAGGCATACTGATCCTGTGAAAACCCTTTTATGTTTCTAATGGACAATATGAGTGTCCCTTGACAAGTCTATGTGATTAGAAAACACCCCCATTAATTGTCCATAAACTAATAAATGGAACACTGATGGGATGGTATCCCAATCGTTGAAAGACATGTGATGCCCTCGGAGTGAACCATGCCTGAACCTCATGAAGATACATGATGATGAAGCCCTCCACTGACTCCATCCTAGATTCATGTGATACACACCACTCAAAGAGGATAAAAATCAGGGTGGAGAGGCCTATAAATATTCTGCCCCATTATGAAAAAATTGGGGAACAACATGTGATAAAAAACTATTGAGGCCTCACATTGGTGCACCAAAATACCAAAGAAAATTTCTCAAAGTGCTGATCATGTGAATGGGAAGTTTACTATCAGATAAGATCTAGGTAACAATCAGATTGATCAGGACACATGCATAAATAAATTTTCATGATCACTCATAGATCACACAAAGGTCTTCTGGTAGTAAATGTGAAGAAAAAATTTCCTATCTACAAGATCATGTGAGGATTAAAACAAGCTAACCCTAAAAAATCAAAGACATTCATAATAATATGTCAGAATAAATACTAATGAATGGAGAACCTAAGTAAAGAAAAAATATGTTAATCCTCATGAAATTCTCATGAACTACCCAAGTCGTGTGAAAATAGAAGGAAATGTCAGCAAATTATCATGACTCTCCTTTGGTATACTATTTGGATCATGCTATGTCCTCGAGGTCATGTCAAAGAAAGTCACAAGGCACCCCCTTGACATGCTAACCAAGTCATGTAAAACCCTCTAGGATCACCATCCAAACCTAGTGGTTTATTTTATAAATGTTTATTGACTCATATAAAAGCACCAAAACGTGTAAGTTTAGTCTTGTGATAGCTCTAGGGCATGTCGCCTTTCTCTTGGGACACCCTCTGGGCACACCATCCAAGTCTCATGATGAGACACAAACATATCAAGCTGGATCACGTGTCACCCCCTAGATTGTCACATTGACTCTCATGACACCCTAACATGTCATCCAACTTTTTTGATGATACCAATTCAAGTTGGATCAATCATAAATCATCCTCTAGATATGTTAGTCAGGGCCATGTGATGGATCCTAGAATAAGATTATTGGGTCTTACGATGTCCTCTAGACAAGACAGCCATGATTATGCGACAACCCTCATACATTACATAAATGATATGATACATAACTAAGAAAGTTCAATTGGATTATATGATTTACTTAAATACTTTTAGGTATACATCCTCTGACACATTAAGGAGATGACCAAGGCATGTTAAGTGGACATTCAAAGCATGTCAGGCAGGAAGGCAGGCCAGGTCAACATGGAATTGTAAGAAATGATAAAATTGTTCAGTCCCCAGCATGTAATCCTCGATTATAAGGGAGACCTTAGTGTTTAAGCCTCAATCAACTGAAATATGATGACTCTGATTCCTATAATAACAAGGATGCATAAGATGTCTCCTCGAGGCCCGAGCTCTTTATTTAACCTCCAAAGGGAAATCCTTGCACATAAGTCATGAATCTATAATCAATGAGACTAATCATTTTATATTCCTTGTTTCTCACATCGATCATATCCCATGTGGGCTTAGGGAGTTTCAATAATCATATCATTTGAGTCATGAGCCTCTATAATGTCAAGGAAAGCCTCGGTGTGTAAGCCCCTGTGAAATAAAATTTGATGACTCTAATTCCTATTAAAACTAGGATATGTAGGACGCCTCCCCAAGGACTGAGCTCCATATAATGCATCCAAAGGGTAGCCTCAGTGTGTAATCTATGATCAATGACATAATATGATATGTCCCACATATAAGGTAACCATCAGTGTGTAAAACCTAATAAATTGAACTATAGGGACTTTGATTCCTTCCATAACTAGGATACGTAAGACTCTCTCATAAAGATTGACCCTGAACTCAAATTGACAACCACATCAGTGAAGATCCCTCCATGTATCCAAAATTTCAAAAATTGGGACCCAGTCATCCCTATGGGCTGATCATCTTTCCTCATCCACCAAAGGACTGAGAATCAATCTAACTATGATGATTCTAATTCCTTAAATAACTATGATATTTAGGAACCCTTTCTTAAGGCCTGAGAATCATATTAAAATATCTCAATGTCAATACTACCGCATAATCCCCAAATCCATATGCAGTAATACTAATTACTTCTTATCCATTCTTTCTCACACTGATCATAGCTCACGTGGGCATAGGGATTTGTGATGGTCATGTCATTTTCATCATGATTATCCATCATCTAGGAAAATCTCAGTATGTAAGCCCCAATGAGTGGAATGATATAAAAACCACTCATATAAGGGAATCATTCTTGGATATAGTCCTAAGAGAATGATTGAACTACCATAAATTTGATTCCCACTATAACCAGGATACATAGGATGTCTCCTCGAGACTCAATCTCAAATATACATCACCTGGGTCCCCACACATATATCCTCTCTCCATGAAATTAAACTTCAAGGATTTAACAAACTATGTGGGTTTTTATTTATATAATAAAAATGTTATGTAGGATACATCATGGTGGCTCAATCCTCTCCTCAGACTGTTAACCACCTCCCTACAAGGCAAAAAAATTCTAAAGTGACTAGTTATAAAGCTTCAGTATATAAATAGATATCCATCACTGGGAAATTGATGAATAACCTCAGATACATATAGATGGATTCACCAATAATATCACACTTTCCTTTGTATGAAAATACACTTAACCAATGATCATTTTGTTAGGGAAACTAGTCTCATATCAGGATTAGGAAGATATTATCGAACATATCTTCAATCTATAAGAGAGTCTCGGAGTAGGCAACTACCCCCCCCCCCCAAGTGTGTGATGTGCCCTACCTTCCATCCTCTCTACCAATGAGAGTCCCTTAGCGTCATTGGGTATAAAACCCCAAGTGAACACATTCCTTTTGAAATCTGGTCTGTACCCAGTTATGGATGATGGAATAGTTGAGAGTTTTTTAAGAATGACAATGGTTACTCAACATTAATTATTGTGTAAGAAATGAACACCTCACAATCAGTCATCAATCCAAACTAATTTCACCTCCATGATGGTTTTCTAGTTGTCTCTTTCGAATTCAAAAAATTGGGGAACATTACATGAATCTATCAAATAAATAAATGATTGTGTTATCATCCATCAGGACATTTTTTTTGCACATTACACACAAAAAAATGGTGTACCCAGTGTGAATATCTCAAATAAAAAATGATTGGGTTATCATCCATTGGGACATTTTGTTTGAAAAATATACAGAAAAAAATGTTAAACCAAAAGTGAATATCTCAAATAAAAAAATGATTGGCTTATCATTCATTGGACAGTTTTTTTGCACACTATACGCAAACAAAAACAATGAGCCTGATGAAAACCCCTCAAAAAGAAATGATGGTTAGTTTTTCATATACCGGGCCACATTGTTGGAATATCCTACAAAAAAATATAATAATGTGAAATAAATATTATGGATGGTTCCTATGTAATCAAGGTTCTAATGAAATAAGTCCATCCTTTCATTCACATGTCCACATGATTAGAATGGATGGATTAGGAATAAACAGACAATTTTGTTAACCATGCATATCGTATTGACCACATCATGCCTATGAAATAAAACTAATTTGTGAACTTGTTCCTTGTTATCTGTATGACTGAAAATACTACCCTCATCAACAGAATCTTGATCCAAGATAATATCTTCATCCATTGACTATTCCAATAAGTCAGTTATGGATGCAAACCTCGTGTGTTGAAAAATGATCTCACCTAAAATGGTCTGGGAGTACCATCAACATGGTATAATCCCGACCCTTGAGACAACATGTGAGGGTCTCTAAGAACAAAAGTTGATGAGTATTCATTGTATATGGAAATATATAACTAAGAAAGTGGCCCTCATTTCCACAACCAACTGCATCAAGAGTTATCCCTAGAGCATGATAATCACCACCTTGAATATCTAATGAAGGTTGACTAGGGAGTCAACTACAGATATATTTTGGTTCAAAGGCTATTGATGATGGATCATATCAACAACCATCGCTAGTACTATCCCACTAGTACCCACAAGTCACCAATAGAGGGCACCACCTGACACACTTCCACCACTGATGCCCATGCATGGGCAGTAAGGAAGACACATCTGATGAGAAAGGTTCTGGATTATCTTGAGTGTGTTTATATTCCCACACCCACTAATGATTTTTTCCAGCATATTCTGGAAGCAATGAGATAGAAATATCATATCCCTGTTCACTCAGAACAAGTGTGTGGGAATATTATTATATCAAGCATGGGGGTGCATATCCCTACCCCCATGCATGAATCACATTGGCATATTCTAGTGGAAAAAGATATTAAAAATAGGATTCATATACCTACTTGAATCAAAGATATATTCCAGTACATAGCGGGGATGGAAAACGTACAGTCTTATATCCCTACACACACTTCTTAAAATTCCAATACATTTTTGAAATAGTTTAAGAACTCCTTCAGAATATTCTAGAACTAGTATAGATACAAGGACAAGTGAATATTACTATACCTACACCCACAGTAGCTCAAACTATGATCTTTATAAACAAGTGGTTGCTTCAGAGAAATCCCACATTCTTACTCTCATCCAATAGTTTTATTGTTATATGTTGGTAAAGGATGAGGTGTTAGACTAGACTCATATTTTCATTCTATTTGCGTCTCATCAGGTGAGAGAAACACCTCTTAGGATAGGGTTACATGCCTAACAAAAAATATTTCAGCATATTCCAAAGGCCTAGGATCAATATCATACCCCCATTCTAGTTGGGTTCAACAAGTGAGAGGGGAACATGCCTCAATATAGGCTCATATTTCTATTGAAGAAGACCAGAGGAATACTCCAAAGGAACAGGATCGGGGATATATCTTGGTTCAAGTTGGTGATAACCAAGTGAGAATGGCACATGGCTTGGGATAGGCTCATAATCCTATCAGTGACTCTATCTGAAATATTTCAACAAATCATAGAATCCAGGCATATATTCCAACTTCCACTGATGAACAAATGCACCAGCATCACTCTGAGGCAATATAGTAGGAGGATCATATCCCTTATTCATTTTGGAAGTATGTCAGTATATTCCATTCAGGAATTCATATTCAGACCAGGCTCATATTCCTATTCTAGTTGGGTCTTACCAAGTGAGAATGGAACAGGCCTTGGGGACCAATGGAATATTCCAAGGTCCCGGGATTGGGATCATACTCCTATCATGATCAAGGCTCACTAAGTCAGAATGGAAAATTACATGGGACATGCTCATATTCTTGTCAATAATATAGAACCTCATTGGCATATTCTAGTAGATTCTTAGAAATGGACTCATACTCACTCAAAACCATAAGGTTATGAAATTATTTTTGAAAACATCATACAACAGGCTCATATCCCTAAAAATTTACAAAAGGTAGGTTGAAATATTCTGGTCATGATGAAGAAAGAGACCCATATTCCTAATCTTTCCAATTATAGGGTCCTTGAAGTCATT
The DNA here is from genome assembly GCA_963277665.1 of Viscum album. NCBI lineage: Eukaryota > Viridiplantae > Streptophyta > Magnoliopsida > Santalales > Viscaceae > Viscum > Viscum album. The sequence goes on from OY728155.1 coordinate 1,120,627,005, forward strand.
CAAGAATCATTCTCAACATGGACAAGGAAGTATTACCCTTTACAAGACACCCCCAAATAAATAGGTCTTAAAATATTATACACATTTATAAAGAGAGGTGATCAAAACATCAGGGTCAACCACATATAGTTCTTCATTAACATCCAGCAGCACTCCCCTCCATTTAGTAGGGAACCCTCAAAATCATCTTTTATAGTATTGATGAAAGGATGTGTGTAAGTCTGAAAAATAGGTAGCCTACATTGAAATAGGGAGATGGTTATCTAGAAACAACCACCCCATCAAGTTTTGGCCCTTAGATACTTCTATCTATGTGGTCCCAAATGAGATAAAAAAGGAGTTCATGCCTTATATACACCCAAATATGTGGGATACTCACTAGAAACAAAAGTTTATACATCTCCCCAATCCAGGATACAAGTATCACCTTCTTCTCATCAATAAACTTTATTGTAATTTGGATATGACTTCCTTTCCCATAGTTCAGAACCCAAGTGTAAAAGAGTATGATAAATTTATATGAAGTGTTTGTAATCTCATCACCATAACCCTTGTCCAACTAATTTTCTGAGCATTACCAGATGTACATATCCAAGGATGGATAAAATAAGGATAGTTTCAATTAATTATATCCCTAGAACATCTGAACCCTTCAAATAAGACGTCCTCTAATGTTATATCATCGGGTAAAATCAGAGGACTAGGTAACATGTGATCCAGTTGGTCACTACAATAAAATACATATACTTCAAAAATTCCCATACATCACAAATAGAGGGAGGGTAAGATCTTCAGACCTTTGAACTATGCCTCTCAAATTAATGGGAATACACTTCAGAAATTAATGTTGAAGTTGTGATCAACGAGAAAGGTTCTCATGAATAATAATTCCCAGAATGGGTTAACATTTCACCCAACTTCTATGTGATCACAATTATGCCATATGAAATGGGCCATGGTAGAATCTACCATAGGAGTCATCCAATATAAAACTCTACATGTCGGTTTGGTTGAATATCTACATCCACCTCTACCTCTAAGACTATCGATTCCTAATAGGATTCAGGACATATCATCAACTAATACAAACAACCCCCATCCCACTGGGTTAGGGGAATTTATATTTCAATCACCATCACTCAGTTCATCATCCCTTAAGAGGGTTTGTGGAAAATCAATAGTGATTATATATGAACCCCAACCCATCAAATTGAGGTATTTATATTTAAGTGATCATCCTGAGAGTCATCAAATACTCGACTGGAATCATTGGATCCTCAATAATAGGATCATTAAATTCCATTTATCTCCCAAATAATCATCATCCCTCAAGATTTGGTGAATTCTAATCATCATAATAACCATAGAGAGAATCGGTCTTCTCCAGGTTGGGATATAAAAATCAACTGTTAGCATCCTATTTGTCCCTCCCACTTCATGACAATACTCTTATATTAGTGTCCTGTTAAGTAATAAATACTACAAACTCCTTCAAGTTCATTACTCATAGGCCGAGACGGGAGGAACGTATGGTGAAGGTGATTAGACCTCACTAGGTTTGTAAGACAAAATGTCTCAATATCTCTAAGGGTTCAAATACTTTCCCAAAAGAAGGTAGTGCAGAATGAACTTGGGGCATCGAAAGTAATTCTATGACCACCATTGATCAATAATCCTCTATGAATGTCATCATTGTCAACCCAATAGATATAGTGGATCAAGATGAAAATATAAATGGCCATACCCTGAAAAAACATACCATGAGAGGAGGGTGATATGGATGCACCAACTGAGGTCGCATGCACCCAGAACATGAGGAGGCTCTGAAACCTAAAACCTATAAATATCTAGTTGCCACCTCTATGGAATAGAACAAAAAAATAAAAAAAAAGGAAATGTATGGCTATATCCGAATCACTACCCTAAATAATCGAAGTTCCTTCCACGAAGTAATAGTTCTCACAATACGAGAGTGAGATATGAACTCTTAGACAAATCAATGAGGGTATACTCAAGGAAATATTCTCATTGGGTATCATCTTTAGGAAAATAGGACTATAATCCCTCCCATGGTGATCCTACATCAAAATTTGTATTTCATCATTAGAATGGATCTAGATCCTAGAAGTTGGTCTACATAAATGAAAAAGTCAAAAATTATCATGACTTCCCTCCATTGTAGAGACACCCACTGCCTCACACGAATAGTAATTCAGTCTTAGTATGAATCGATAATCAGTGAGAGATGAAGGAGGGTCCACCACATAAAACCCCACCTACTCCCTATAGATAGAAGGAAGCTCAGAAAGTAGTACCCCCTAAGATTCTAAAAGTTGTTGAGTCCCTGGCTACTTGAATGGAATCCATGGAAGGGTGATATGCCCCTGTTTAGCCTAAGAGGAAACCATATCCCTATTAGGTGGATGATATTTTGACTTCACCCAAATTTATAAATCCCACATTCTCTAACCTTTATGGTGTAGGAGACCCCAAAAAACATCACACACACTTCGTATCCTAGTGTTGTTGGTTATGGACCATCAAGATCAGCAAGAGGTGACTAAGCTAATGTGTTTTATACAGAATATGACAGGGCCAACATTTATTTGTACAATAGTATGCCAGTATGTTCTGTTACAGGATGGGAAGACCTTCATCATCAATTCCTCAATCAGTTCAACTCCATGCTAAGGAAAAAGACAATTATCAACCAAACGAACTACAAGAAATGTGAAAAGTAGAGGGTTTCATAATTCATTTATAGATGAAAAGGGTTAACCTATTCACCCATCATTTATCTTTTTTAGTAAAAACTATTGGAACTATATTCTAAAAATATCAAGGATGAGTTATAGACACCTCAAATCCCAATGAAATATCATGGAAGGTTTTGTGAGTTTGTCGAAATGGCCAAATGTTTGGAAGATTCCATTCAGTGAACCCAATACAAATCTAGACTCATACACTTAGCATAGGGGAAAATCTAGTAAAATCAGAAGCTATAACTATGAAACTCAAGCTAGTAGTAGTGCACGTCCAAGCACCTAAGAAGGTCTTGATCCACTGATCTTCTCCTGTTGAGTAGATATAACCACAAAATATCCCTTAGCTGAAGCACACAAAAATTAGGGTATCCCAATATTTTTAGAACAGACTAATAAAGCATACTCTTTATGGAATAAAAAACTCTCTAGTTAGTTATTGGTATCCATGGATAATAACCTGCTCATGCAACCACAACCCAGGAAGCCCAGTGATTTCAACCTCATTGATCATCCCAGCTACTGCTTTTTCCATTAAATGTGGGGTAAAAATATCAATGATTTCATTATCTTCAAATATTCCCTTAAATCCATGGTCTATTCTTCGTAGGTGGTGTTAGATAACCCCTTGGAGTAGGTGTAATGCATAATCATTTCCCAATTAGAATAGGAGGGTGATTCAAAGAAAATTTTGGCTAAGTGTGAGTGGAAGTTCAAAAACTGGATGACTCGGAAAACATTTGACTGAGATCATTCCACCCTAATATCATAGCTATGTAGACCCAAAAAATCAATGCCAGCTAAGAATTTTACATCGGATATGTATCAAAAGATTGCGTGTGACCACCGGAAGTAGGAAGTAACAAAATATGAGGAGTCATATTCAGATCCAACACAATCTCTGACTCTTATAGACTTATTCTCTATAACATATAAAATACGGGAAGCACCCCACCAAATGAAATCTTCATCAAACCAAGAGCTCATAATTGGTTCTATCAACATGATACACTTGAAATACCCCTTCTATGATGATGAATATACCTCATTATTTGAGTTTCCTACACATAATTGGTGTACGGGAGGCCTCATGCACATGAATGTAGGATACATGGGACAATATAGGCATGGTCGGACCCAATATTTTGGTCACATACTCATAGAGGACATATATGCAGTTAAGACTCATGGAAAACCATTCTATTGGGACCAAAGGAGACATGTAGGTGTATCAGAGTCCTCTAGTGGTCATCAACATCCATTTTTCTAGCATGACCTCCTAGAGGGGGTTCAATTATCCAATCAGCCCAAGCAATGGAGAAGGTGAACACAACCCACACAACTAGCAGCAGATGCTCCCATGAACTCTTCATAGGCTTCCCCAACTCATGTTCCTCTATTCTTGAGCTATTTGTCCCAGATAAACCCCATATTGGGAAGCACTGCACTCTATAACGGATGTACAAAATTCTAAACAAGATAAAATTTGTCCCAACTAGGATCCCAATGTTGGATGTGCTCCATATTTAAAAATAACTTAGGGAGGCACTCGTTGAATCACTTTAGCACCCACATAAGTTTGAGAAAGAAGTCTCTACATATGATGTTTTTTGAGTGGAGACCACTCAATCAAAATACCATGTCCCTAGATCATTCATTGATCAGAATCATGAAGAGCTCATCCAGGGGATCATCATGCCCCTATATGTTTTGGGAAGACTCAATAGTTTCTATTTACAAAGGGATCTAATTGATACTGGTTCTAAGATCAACCTCATCTTGGTTCAAACCTCCAACATTTGGGATATTGTGAAGTGGACCTATCTCCCAAAAATATGACCATTCAATAGTATGATAATAGTGATAAAATACCTATAGAAAAGATCAAACTCAAAGCTCAGTTTAGAGATATCACATAGGATACTCACTTTATAACTATCCATCAAGACACCACAAACAATGGCTTGTTTGAAAGGCCTTGGCTCCAAAGAAACATGGAGTACCTTTAACATTCCATCAATCATTGAAATACCCCATCGATGGAAAAGTAATCATACTACAAGGTGACATCACCCCCTTCTATAATTTCAGAGCCACACCTGATGAATTATATTTGTTAAAAGGGGGATGCAGACAACCAGTGGTAGATGATGATATACAGGTTTCATCCCCCAATGGCTTGGTGACCACCCCTAGAAATCCCTTGTGTATGCTCGACAATGACTATATAATCCCCATAAATCTATTTGAGGTAATAGACCTATTTCAAAAGATCCAAGCCCCTTCTTTCCCTAGTGAAATTGAAATGAATGATCAGCTTCGAAATCTCTCTATAATGACTTAGGTATTAGGGGAAGATATTGTCTATATTCATGGCCCCTCTCAGCCTGATTTTGATAGATAAACCGCAATATTTCCAAATTTCTCTAGAAATGTATAAAAAGACTCAAAGGTGGAAGAAGATGAAGATGACCTCAGGAATACCCCACCCGCATGCAAGGAATGAATCATTAACACCATTAATGAGATAAGGTAGGTGAATTAGGTGGAAAAACAAGACATGTGGACTACACTTATTAGTGTTTTCATGCCCCTCGAAGAGAAAGATATGTATATTTCATTTTTAAAGAAACACCATTATGCTTTTTCTTGTAAACTTAGAGAGAATCCTAGACTGAATCTAGATGCGGCTACACACCATCTCAGCTTACATAAAGATAATCAAGGATTCAAGTAGAAATCTAGGAGGATGAACCCCTCTCATTCCACAAATTTAGAGTCATAAGTTAAAAAATTGATCAAATTCAACTTTTTTTTAGAATTGAAATTCGTAAGATGGCTCAGTAAAATCATCCCTATAAAGAAAAGGAATTGGATGATTAGGGACTACATCGATTTCAATGACCTTGATCGTCACTTCCCAAAGGATTAATTCCCATTACCGATCAAAAAACTCTTGATCAATGCAACTTCTATATCCTAAGACATTTCCTTCATGGATGGGTATTCATGGTACAAACAGATAAATATAGACCATGAAGATGAAGATCACACTTCCGTAAGAGCACCTTAGAGAATCTTTTTCTCTTTGGTCATTCCCTTTTCCTTAGAGAACACCGGAACCACTTATCAAAATTACATGCATAATATATTTAAGTCATTATTGGAAAGAATAGTCAAATGTTATGTCGAAAAACTAGTGGTCAAATCCGGACAGTGATGTGATCACTTAACGGACCATAAAACAGTCTTAAACAAGATGAAATAGAACAATATGAAGATGAATCCACTAAAAAGTGCTTCTGAGGTAACATCAGGGAAGATCCTTGGCTTTGTGGTATGCCACCATATCATCAAGATTGACCCAAATAAGACTAGTAATACTTTAGTAATGTAACCCTATAGAAATATCAAATAACTAATGGAGAACCAAGGAAACCTCACCTACATTTGTCGTTTCATAGCCAACTTGGAAGGAAAAGAACTCAACTTCACCAGGATAATGAATAAAGGAATCGCCTATCAATAGAATGATGACTTCCAATAATCCTTTGAATGTATAAAGTAGTATTTTCTACACCCACCAGTTCTAATGCCTCTCCGAAAAGAGAGGCCACAGATATTGTATGTGGCCACCTTGGAATGATCACTGGGTTCCCTCCTCACACAGAAAAAATTATAGGGAGAAATAATTGTCTTTACTTACTCATTCATGCAATGATAGGTGCTGAGACCTGACTTTATAATGTCTAGAAGAATTGGATTTCACCCATCTTCACAATGAATAATCTGATGCATTACATTAAGTACCTCTAAGTCCACCTGGTCGCTCGTATTGATCCTCTCAAGAACATCCTTGGTCTTCTATGGTTAAGGGGGAACTTGGCCTGATGGTCAGTCATTCTACCAAAATAAGAAATTCAGTTTGTATCAAAGAAATCATTGAAAGTAAATCCTAGAAATATTTTCTCATACCACATATCACCACTAAGAATACATCGGTGGACACCATTATTATATATGAGGATGTCTTCTTTGCCGATGTCACTCACTAAACAAGAGAGATTTATTTTGATGGTTCCTCCCAGAGTCCTATTAGAAAAATGATAAAAAACATGAAGCTCAATCGGGATGTCTTAGGGATTTTATTTTCCTCTCCATAAAATGGAGTTTTTACCTACTATTTCCCACAATCTGAATGATTTATGAATAATTAGGTAATATACCATGCCCTCGTCATTGGGTTGGAAATAGCCCCATAGTTTCTAATAGTTTACCTGAATATGAAAGAGGATTTAGAACCAGTGGTAACACATATCAATAGAAAATATACTAAAAAAAGGATGAACAATCCCCTATTAATGGATATGTCATATGACTAATGGTATCATTCCCTTTTGATCCCACGTTGCATCAAGTTCCCCAATCATAGAATGGTATTGCGAACACATTGTCTAAAGCAGCAATAGTACTAGATGACCCTGATTAGGAGGAAGAAATATTCTGTATCACACCCTAAAGAATGGTCCATTTGATCATCATCTGCAATATGAAATAAATCAATCAGTTCAATACTACCCTAGGGAATGATGAACCAATATCCACCCCTAGATGGATGGATACCATAATCGTTTATCCCATAAATGGAGTTATCTCGATAGACTGAGTGAAAAGGGAATAGGTTCAGCACCATGCAGTGAACTTTACCCTATAGGATATTCTAAATGAACAAAAAACATCTACTAGAGAGTATTTGATGGAATCCTCCATGTAGCCTTTTATAACACTCATCAATCTGGAACCAGGCTCTCCTACCAAATCATGAGGCTGGGTTCTTACTATAAGACAATGATATAGGATTGTGTGTAATTCAACAGTAAATGCTCTTCATTACAAATCCATGAAAACTTCATCCGTCAAACCCTTGAATTTCTACATATGACCAAAAATTATTATCTATTATTTGTTTGGGGAATGGATTTAGTGGGGCCATATCTCCTATCCATATCCAAGCTATTCAAGTATATTTATACTGCCACTGACTTCTTTTCCAAACGGTATGAGGCACTACCTCTAAAATAATTCAAGATGAATAACATCATCAACTTCATGAAGTCTCATCACATCACCAGGTTTGGAGTTCCTTACACAATATTGATAGACAAAGACACCAACTTCTATTCTACAAATCTAAAGAAACTATACAAGAAGTATAATATAAAGTCTAATCACTCATATTTATATAATATAGTGGAAAATTGATAGATAGATTCCTTAAATAAGACTCAATTTAATATACTCCAAAACATGGTGAACAAGGATAAGATGTCCTGGCCAAAAATCTCCACCATGCTTTATGGGCCTGCCATACCACCATACACACTGATACATAGGAAACACCATAATCATTGGTATAAAGGACTGAGGAAATTTTACCCATATAAGACTAGCTAACTTCACTATAAATAACCATTTGCAGAAATCTCTTAGATGAATAGAAATCCCATAAGTTGCTAGATGAATTAGAGTAGCTCGATGAGAATAGGTTGTGTACACTGTACACCATTGAAGTTCATCATAATCATATCACATGAGCCTTTAATAAAAAGGTTCTCCGTAGTTCATTCCTCCAAGGAGTGTTGGTATTGTCTCTCAGAACCCTAATGATTCCAGGGAAGAAGCCTCCAATTCTGAAACCCAAATGGGAAGGGCCTTACATAACATGTAAGGTTTATCATAATGGATAATTATAATTAGATGCAATAGATGTGGGGTGTGTCACCCCCCCCCCCACCAATGAAATATTTCTCAAGAAATAACTTTCATATCTATCATAAATCACCTCTCTTCCTCACCACATGACGATAAACAATAAAAATTCTTCCTGGAAGTGAGAAGTTAAACTAAACAGCATCTAAGGTCCTGGAAGCCAGAATTTAAACTGCATGGTTCCCCGTATCCGGACCACATTCTGATAAACTATATAGAGACATCCTGGTAGGAAGATGTCAAACTACATGGAATCTCTCTTCCTTAACACATTACATTAAACTACATGGAAAATGTTTTTATTGCATGATGTAAAACTACAAAAATCCACAATATTCATTCTCCTTTACGTCGGGTGACCCCCATCCATACCGCATGATGTTAAACTGCACATCACATATCCTTACTACATGACATAAAACTACATTGATCTATGGTTTTACTCCTCTTCCACATAGGTTGAACCACATCCTCATTGCATTATGTTAAACTGTAAAACATATGTTCTTTCCACACAACATCAAACTGCATTTGATTTCTAGAACTACATAGGGATTGATTCTCATTTTGATGAGATGCATGGGGATTACTTGATCCAATATCTTGTTCAATTCACCAAATCATGAAAAATTCCTTTATCCTATCATTAATCATTTCTATAAGGTGAGAGTAACCCTTTCTATTACTTATTTCACACACCTAACCTAGCTCATGTGAGCTTAGGAATTCCAGTAAGGCCATACAAACACAAACAAGGCATAAAAAATCATGGTAGACTCATCATTGTCTTGAATTCAAGACTATAAAATGTGTACCAAGAGACCATTCCACATTACATTTAAACTACATGGTTGATTTCTCTTTGATGACATAAAACTTCACATTCTGGTGGACCTCACCTGAGAGGATTTCCATTTTTTTATTGGACTCCTACCACACCTCCATCCAAGAACTATGTGTGGGCTGATTCTGATCATCACAGGATATGTAGTGACATCTAGATTTCTATACTTGAGTCCAAAAAATACCACTTCTTCATGTCAGGAACCCTATATCCTTGCAACGTGACATTAAACTATAAGGTTCCTTGGGAACTATGTGTGGCTTTATTCTTTTCATGACATGATACATAGGGATAATGGGATCTCAAATCATGGGCCCAGTTACAAAAATCAACAAAAATGACTCCCATATATTTGTATGGTTTAGACCTACATAGAGAATTTCCCATTCAATAACTATGTGTGACTTAATTCATACCCTCAAGGGATGTGTAGTGATTCCTGGATCTCCAACTATAGGCCCAAACATAATAAATAAGTATAAAAATGTCCCCCTCCTAATGTACGGGTCAGACCTGCATAGGGATATTTATTATGAACTATATGTGTCATGATTCCCATCACCATGGGATATGTAGTGACGCCCAAAATTTTATCCAAGGTCCCAGCCACAATATCCCCATTTCATGTCAAAGAACCCACATACTCACCACATGATAATAAACTACATGGCCCCTCAAGAACTACATGTGTCTTGATTCATGTCATCATAGGATACGTAGTGACACCTAGATATCTAATCATGGGCCTAGATATAGCAACCAATAAGAAAAAATATACCCTAACTATGTAGGGGTTGAGCCATACAAGCTCGTTCTTCCTGTGTACGATCCATATCTATATATGAATTTCTTATGCAAGCAATATATCACACCCAAATATTTCACATCAGTTGTCACATCCTTACCTCATGATGTTAAACTACAAGTCAAACATCCTGATTGTATGAAATTAAAACTAAAAAAACAAAAAATATCTTACCATATGATGATAAAGCTTCATGTAGAATTTCCATACCTCATGATGAGAAACTACACGAAAAATGAACCTACCACAAGACGTTAAACTATAATGAAGAAAGCCTGTTTCTAAAACATGATGTTAAATTGTGAAAACCATCATCCATCACCATCCTTTGTCAAAGGACCATAAGAGCCTTACCCCAAGTTGCCAAAGTATGGGGTGCTTCTTCCATATTTTAATCACCTCAGTCCATAAATCACAATACACATCTCAAGTGCCTTGGGTTTTCAAAAACCGTCCATGGACATTGTAAAAGATACTTGGATTTAGGATGCACATTTTTTGACTTTTTATGTATTCCTATGGATCATGTATATGTACCAATGGTCATTAACCAAATGTGTCACTCTATAAAAAGGGATTTCCAGTCCTTATAATCCATGAAGTCACTATGGAAAAACTCAACACCTCTGTGTGTTTTTGGTCATTTCTAGTATGATTGTCCAAGATCATTACTCATGACCTGAGAACTTCGATCCATTATTTATAATATTTTCATCACCCACTTAGAAGGATTATTGGGTACTCTTGACCCTAGGTATCCTGATTGGTCTCTTGTGTATCATCCTCCGTGTTGGGTCCATGTGCACCATGACCTTAAACTTCTTGCTCTTTCCTCAAAGCTATACAACTTTAAAATTAGGCCTATAATGGTCCAAATCAAAATCCATGAAACTACTAGAGAAAAAGACACACAAATTTTCAATTTGAAAACCCATAAAGGCTGTAATGAGAAAAATTCAAGACCCTACTAGCTAAACACTTCATCTCAAAGGTTTAGGAAAAAATTAGGGGGAACTAAATAATGCACAAAGATAGTATGACCTACTCTTTAGCCCAATTAAAAGACAATCTATGCACCTTGGACCCTTTGGTTCAGAGAAAATTTATAGAAATAATTTTTCACATATCCTCATCATAATAATATGTTCTCTATGTACTGACACAACTTTAAAGGTTCTCAATACCTTCTTGTATATTACAATTTCCACAAATCACACTTCATGATTTGAGTGCCTCAAATCATCACAACCTTCCATGTCCCATAGAAAATGATATAAATCTTCAAGGATCCATTTTCTTGACTATTCATGTATGCTTATGGATCTTTCATATGAACCTATGTTCATCAACAGAAATCATCACTCTATAAAAAAGGTGTTTTTGATCGTTGTGTGCCCTAAAATCACTACAACAAAACCCATCACCTAAGTGTGTTTCGAGTCATTCCCAATATGATCTTCACATATCATCCTCCTAGGCCGAGCACTCTGGACCATGATTTATAGTCCCCATACCAAGATATATAAGAGGATTTGACATTCATGATGTTACGTCACCATGTTTTGTACCCTTTATAAATGTAGGAATGTGACACGTCATTCTTGAACCTTTTATGGCCCACACCTCATGATTCTTAACCACAGGGCATTGGGATCAAGATTTATAATCAAGATATGAACTACCCTAGGGTTCTAGACCCCGTCCTATATAGATTTATTTCCATACCCAACCTCATTTGAATCTTCATAAATCTTTCATAGCCCTCAAAAAGGAGTGGAGATCAACATTTCTCGACCATTATAATAATGTGTCCTTTCCATAAAAGAGTTTCAATCCTTGTGAGCCCTAGAAACACAATGTCAGAACCTAAAAACTCGTGGTGTTATGGGTCATCCTCGACATGTCTTACTCATCCCATATTCACAAAATAAAACTTTTGTGTTATGACTTATGTCATCCATATCCCAACTACCCAAGAAGACATATCATTCCTTGCATTTTTTTCCTCAACCAATAGTACCCTTGTAAACCATCCCTTACACTAAGAAAAGAGTTGAGAAACATCTGTTTTACAATGTTATTGATGAAAAGGGGATTTTAATCACTAACTAGAGACACCTCCTCTTTCAAGAAAGCAGATCTAATCCATATGAGAATTTACGACACCACAGTAGAACTCAGCATCTTTGAATTTTTTGGTTCATTACTAGAGTGTTTTAACTATATTCCATTATCAATGTTCAAGCCCTGGTAGTAATACATTAAACTACACAACATTTAGTGGTATGAGCTAAAATACCCTGAACTACAGTGATAGAAGGCTTTACCTAAAAGACCCAAAAATACATTGATAGTACTTATGAGCTAAAATAACCCAAACTAAAGTGATAGAAGTTTTGGGATAAAAGATACTGAACTAAAATGGTAGAAGGTCTGATCTAAAAGATCCTAAACAGAAGTGATTGAAGTTATGTGCTAAGAGACCCTAATGAAAAGCAATATAAGGTTCAAGCTAAAAGACCCTAAATTAAAGCAATAGAATGCCAAAGCTAAAAGAACCAAAACTAAAGTGATATAAAGTTGGGGATAAAATACCATAAACTAAAGTTATAAAACATATGATAAAAAACAATAAACCAATTTGGTAGAAGGTTGAAGCTAAAAGGCCCTCAATTAAAGTGATTGAAGGTCAGAGCTTAAAGACCCTAAACTACAGTAATAAATGGTCAAAGCTAAAAGACCCTAAACTTTAGAGATATATGGTCTAAGATAAAATTATTTAAACTATAGGGATATAAGGTCTAACCTAAAAGACCATAAACAATAGAAAACTAAGGTTCGAGCTAAATGACCCTAAACTATAGTGATAGAAGTTTTGAGTTAAAATACCCTCAACTATAATGATAGAAAGTCTGAGATATAAGACTATAAACTACATCACATTAGTGATTTAGTATTCAATAATGAAAATGTTTTTAAGTCCAATCATATGGATTTAGAAGAAAAAAATTGTGCTCTCTAATCCCATCAGCTTCATAGAGCACACTCCCTTTGATATATATATCCTACCTAATTATCCTTTTATGAATTAGGTAATATTAATATGATTGGAAGAGATATATCCATAAAAAATATCATTTTTATTGTCATTCATGAGCACTTCACAAGAATAATCTATTATAATTTAAATATTTAGATCTAGGTGTTTAGGTTTACTTGATGTTATGAAAGGATGGGTATTGTTAGTGATTTATATAATATCTTATCATCAAAATTTCATACACATACTGAATGAAAGAAAAATGTACAACAACATAGAAGTTTAGAAAAAAATTTATTGATAGTGTGAAATAGAAGGGATCTCCACATTTTAGAGTTTCTTCAAGAATATAAAAAAAAGAGTGTATATAAATGGTCAAACTATAATAAAATTCAATTAGATATGTTGCCCAAGTCACAAGAGTCTGGAATAAAGCATCAAGTGAACACTGAAGTGTTTCTCATCTCGTATATTTTGCTTCTACCCTAGGACAAAGAGTCTTGACTAACGCAGTGAGCTCATTAAATCTCGTTTGAGTAGTTTCCAATGAGGTTGATGAGATTGAAAAGTCAGACCTCATGTGAGATATGATTTCCTCATATCTTCATTTTTGTGTGGTCTAGGAATCCATCATGGATTTCAATTTGGATATGTAATGTCTCGAATTTTCCATGTAGTATTTTTAAATATTATATGGAATATTTATGAGACCAGGATTTGTGATGGCATGCAATTATAAGGCCTTAAGTGTCCCGAATAAATGATTGAAACAAAATTAAACTTTTATATAACATGTGTGAGCAGTTTTTCTGAAAAAGTGGAATAACATTTTAATAGAAGACTAGATTAGAAACTGGAGGGAACCATTGCATTCAAAGAAATGACTTTACCTTAGGTGAGGCCTAACATTGACTGGGACAGGTCAAAAGCAAAAGTTAATTTTTGGACATTTTAAAAGAAATAAAATAAATTTAATAGTTTATTTTAATTTAAAGTTTCCAAAACACAGAAACATGTTTTGTGGTTTTAAATAAATGGGGGCCCAGGATTAGGCTCATATCCTTGAAAATTTTATGTGGAATCCTTTGGAACTATATAGAGGAGCCACCCTAGAGATATTCATGATGAACAATGATGAACTGCGACGTGTGGATCGTTTCCTGGAGAGATTGAATCTTGACCAATGAATGCTATCCCTCTTCATTGGAGATCATGTTAAGGGTTATTATCTCAATTATTTTCCAAATTATTGGATTCAAATAAGGAATGCAGATCAACCTAGGAACAGGTAGACCCACAGATCGTTCATTCTTGTAGGAGGGTTTTTTATCAGGTTTATTTTGGGGAATTGATCCATGTTTAATTTGAATTAATTTTATTTGCTCAGTTTGATCCTTATAATAGGATCAGATCAATGTTTTCAGAAATGATGGTAGAGGTTTGTTCTTAAAATTAAATGTGTAGATTTCTTCTTCCCCTTTTTACCCCACATTGTTTATGTTTTTCACGGTGTTATGAACAACAGATCATTGTACATTTCTTTCAAAATACAATGATCCCAAATTGTAGATCTAGAATAATGTCAACCTAGAAGATATGAGATGATGATAGTGTTAGAAAAGTCAAATCTGTTTGGGGGAAATCACTCTTCATCAATTCTTTGTGTGGATCGATCGAAACATTTTTTCAAGGCTGATCAGAGGATGGAAACCAACAAAATCAACTTTCCAGTGATGAATCGACCCTAGATATTCAGTTTTTAAGGAAAAAATGACTGGATTGATAATTTAAGGATCTACTAAATCACCAGATGAAGAACATACGATTCTAGAAAATCATTATGAACACGACATGTAGTTCAGACTACACAGTGTGTGGGCCCTATTGAGCGACAGTTAGTTTTTTGGGCGACATAAGGTGATGACACGGTGTGCGACAGATGTCACAAGGTGTGGGTGTCCTTACATGGGACTCAGTGTGTATCTCAGATGATACATGGATATAGGGTGGATTACATGGCATGTACACCACACACAACCAAACCAGGCTAGTTACACGGGTTACCCTGTGTACCAGTACACGGGCTAGCAGACATGGGTTGAAGCTGTGTATGGGCACATGACCAGTGTACATAGATATTTCCCTAGATAGTAGGGAATTTCATATCATGCTCTTACACACCATGTATATATCTTTCTACCTAACATTCTCTTCGACAAGGGTCATTGTACACGGGCAGTACTTGGGGTTATAGGACACGGCATGTGACCTTTCTACACGGCATGTACCTTTCTATATATGGCATGATCTTAATTTACACTATTCCTTGGACAAGTTTTTCATGGGTTAGTGCCCCCTTTTCTCATTCCCCTGAAGGCCAGGTATCGTTTCCATCCATAGGAGTATGATCCCTTTAGCAGGACTTTCTCGATAGAGTTAGAATCCCTCCAAGAGGCCTGGAGTGAGTTCCTCTACCCATTCTTGACCCCTGGTGGAGTCAGGTATTGACATGAACAATCCTATATGAAACTTATCCTCTACTTATGAGGTGAATTCTGATGAGTTTCAGTATATTATATGTCCCTAGACGTAATCCTCATCTATGTATTGTGATATTTCCCCACTCAGGAGTGAGTTCTCCAAAATTGAGTGTATATGTTCTCTCTTTAGATCTATCCGTGAATCTATATATCTCTTGTGACACTTCTTGATGAACATACTTCTCAAACAGACTTCATCAGAGCTATTAGACTCATGGGGTGATTTCTCTCAGACCCGTGCTTTATGTAATCTTCAAACTGAATCCCTAGAATGGGTGTGTGGTGGTTGTGAATTACCTCTAGACTACGAGTCTGGTTTTCAAGTATATCTAGATATGTTTTTCTTGTTATATGTTCTATAGACTTATAATATCTAGAGATGACTATACATTTACTTTTTGTATTGCTTTGTGGTTTTTAGGGTCCCCTACAGAGTATTGTTATACTCACCCTAGCACAGGATTTTACCCACATGTCATGTCTTGTGCGGATGAGTGTCATTTTGATGGAGTCCAAGGTAGAATAGGACCGTACCATGCTTTGTAAGTTTCTTAATAGGTTGAGGTATTCCTATGGATATGAGAAGTATTCCCATTACCTATTTTCTTACTTACAGTTTGGACACTGTATTCTATAGAATTTTTCTTTTGGTGTGATTTTATTATATCCCAATTTACTTTCTACACTTTACCTTCCATTGTACCCTATTGGTTGGGTTTACTAATATGCATGAATTTTTTTCCATATTGGTTTCTACATTTCATCATTTTTGGTCTTGTATATGTGTTTGTGCATAAAGGTACTTAGGTAATGCCTCCCAGGTTAGTGATATTCCCACTCGGTGCTAGTCAGCAACCCTTGTCCTATTGGAGGCGGGCATGGGGAGTCGCGACATGAGCCCCACTGGGACGAGTTGTGAAATAGTGGTATCAGAGGTGGCATGTTCTACAATAGGACCAAGTGTCTTTGAGACTGGTTTGGGGAAACATTGTTAAGTGTTTTGAGCTTAGATTTTAGGCTAGGGACTCCTGTGTTGGTGCATGTGGCTGACGTATCCATACATTTGGACTCTAATAAGCTACTTCTCAACTCGGTAAATGAAAACACTAGTTGCATGAAAACAAAATAATGGTATATGCATCATATAGGAATGAGTTTTGTTTTCCATGGCATTTTTTCAGTTATCTAGATTTACCCTTTGACGGTTGTATATCTTGTTTCCTTATAGGATTCATCCACAATTCAAACCTTCTAGGATTCAACAACTCAATCAAGAGGATGACCCCATCAGTGATGAGGCTTCGATGTAGGGACCAGTTCCCTAGGTGTTACCTCCAAGTGGTGAACCTTGTATACCATAAAAATGGAGAAGCATGCGGTACCTACATTACCAACATATGAGGAGTATACGTTTAATGCACTCCATGAGTTTTAGAGATAGAGACCCCACAATTTCTGAGGTGAACCCAACCCTCAAGAGGCTGAGGACTATCTTGAGGTGGTGACCAGAGTTTTCTTCCTAGTGAGGACACTGGTGGACTAGATGGTGATACTATGAGGGAGCCTTATTTTGGGTTTAGTGGGACGATGGTGGACTTTGAATATGCAGACTCGCGGTGAGGAGACACTTTCTTAGACAGAGTTTGAGAGACTCTTTAGGGAGTATTTCTCTCTAGTTACATTGAGAGAAATGTGTATCAAGGATCATCTTCAGCTTCATCAGGGAAATTTAATGGTGGATGAAAATTAATTAAGGTTATCCAACATATACATGTACTCGATGGATATTATCATGAATCAGTACTTCAGAGATCGAACCTTTGAGTGAGGTCTATGATAGGACATCTGAGCAAGTGTCATGCCTCTATGCATTTATACTTATGTAGGAGTTCTTGAGAGAGATTTGGTGGTGAATAACTTCTTTGATGAGCATAGATATCCATTGGAAGTCAACAACAAGAAGATACGTGAAGTAACCTCAGTACTAGGGAGTCGATGTTAGGCATGGGGATTAGGATGTGGGAGATTTCACATGAGGAACTAGGACAAGGGATTTGAATTCCATGGCTCTCAGGTTGGATCCAGTCAACCTAGGGAGAGATGATCCTACTCGTGAAATAGTGGAGGAAATATCTCTAGATACTATCCAACCTATTGAGATATTAACAGGGAGGAGATGGATGGACCAAAAAGGCTGAGGCAGAGAGTAGAGAATGTAGACCTATCAAGTGGTAGATGTGGTAGAGGAGTAGGGAGAGCTATAGGAGGTGAGAGACGCTTTGATCTACTTCCACCACCACCCCCAGGAGGTCCACACCAGGCTCAGGGTGGTGGGGGATAGGGGTGGGGGCTTCTATATGTTGTCAAGGCGTACAACCCAAGGACTCTTGGGATGATCTAAGGTATGAAATATATTATTTATAATTTAGATTCCATACTTATAGACATAGCTTTCAGTCATTATTTCATCACCACATGTCTTGTGTGAAACCTTGTGATTATGATAGAGCCATTGACTCAACCTTTATGCTTGGAGACACCTATGGGAGGAGACTCGATGAACATTATCTTTTACAACTATGTGATCTTACCCTTGGAGGTAATAATTTTGGTTAGAACCTCTTGGTAGCTGTGTTGGGGTCTTATGACATCATTCTCGATATGGATTGGTTATCTTTGGTCCATGCACATATTGACTACTTTAGGCAAAGAATACAGTGTGTCCATAGTGATGGAACAATGTTTTCCTTTATTGGTTAAAAGGAAACCTAGGAAGCACATAATGGGATCATTCATAAGAGGGTGTAGCCGATCACTCTTGAGTTGGATAGAATTTCCCTTGGAGCAATAAATTTTGTGAGATTTCAGTTTCAAGTGTGTGTGGTAGAGTATGAGGACGTCTCTCCCGAAGATGTTCTAGGAATACCTCCCCACCGGGAGATTGACTTCTGCATCGACTTACACCCTGAGACGACACTGATATTCTCATAAGAATATCATATGGATCCTGTAGAACTTCATGATTTGAGGGTGAATCTGGATGATTTGTAGAGTAATGGATTCATAATCCCCATTATTTCACCCTAGGCAGCCCTAGTTTTGTTTGCCAAGAAGGCAGATGGGAGTTCGAGGCTGTGTGTGGATTACCAATACTTGAATCAGGTAATAGGGAAGAACAAATATCCAATTATGAGGATCGACGAACTCTTCAATCAGTTGAGAGGGTAGTGTTGGTTATCTAAGGTTGACCATTGATTATGTTACCATCAGTTACAAGTACGAAATGAGGATATATCAAAGATGAATTTTAGATGCCACTATGGTCACTAAGAGTACTTGGTGGCGCATTTCGGCATGACGAACACACTTGAAGTGTTCATGGTACTTATGGACCAGATCATCCAACTGTACTTATTCCAGTTCATAGTAGTCTTCATCGGTGACATCCATGTGTACTCGACGTTAGAGGAGGAACTCACGAGACTCTTGCAGATTGTTCTAGACATACTCTGAGAGCACAAGCTTTATGGGAAGATTTCAAAGTTCTAGCTCCGAATACAGGAGGTCCACTTTCTTGGAAATTCTATCTTAGTAGATGGAGTAGTAGGGGTCCCATCCATGGTCAAGGCAGTGTTAGCATAGAAGAAACCTTTGAGTGTGACAGAGGTATGAAGCTTCCTTGGGATGGAAAGATACTACTTTGGTTTTTTCCCTGATTTGTCCTGAATATTAGCACCGAAGATATCCTTGAAAAAGGACGGGTGGCCTTTTGTATGGATGGATAAGTTCTAGCGGGCTTTTTAGTAATTTAAGATGAGTTTGACAAATGTATCGATATTTAGATTTCCAGAAGAGGCTATCGATAATGTAGTTTTCTGCAATTCATTAGGGACCTGTCATGGCTATGTCATGATGTAGAGGCATGAATTGATTACTTATGGTTCATGCTAGATAAGTCCACATTAGTATAACTATACAACTAATGATCTTGAGTTTGCAGTGGTATTATTCACGTTGAAGATGTGGCGACACTACCCGATGAGCGAATGATTTATCATCTACTCTAACCACAAGAGCCTCAAGTACATATTCTTGTAATAGGAATTGAATCTAAGGTGATGGTGATGGTTCGATTTCCTCTAGGATTATTAATTCAATATTGTCTATACTCTTGGGAAGGGGAACACTGTTGAATATGTTCTAAGCAAGAGATTGAGTTTGCAACTATTGAGCAAGGTGTTAGAGAAGTTGGCCTTAATATAGTTATACTTCACGAGTCGAGATGATGAAAATTATCTAAAGTTGATGGTTGTCACCCCTCCAATATTATGGAGAGTCAGGGAGGTATAGCTAGTGGATGATTACTGCTAGACTTTACTTGCTCAGCTGTCCACAAGACAAGATCATGTTGGATATTCCTAAGGTAGGGAGAACATCGTTCTTTTCAGAGGATGCAAAGTTGTGGCAGTGGCATTGTAGGAGGAGGTTCTAAGGAAGATTCATAAATCCCTTTTAGTTGTACATTCTAGAGTGGAAAAAATGTACCAGGACCTCCAGTATCAGTTCTGGTGGATAGGTATAAAGAATGAATTAGTAGAGTTTGTTTCTCAATGCCCAACGTGCCAACAGGTGAAAGCTGAGCACCAGGTTCTAGCAGGGTTAGATCACCCCTAAAAGTGCCATAGTAGAAGTGGGTTGGAATATCTATGGACACTATGATAGTCTTACCAAAAATATCTAGGGGACATAATTCCATCTGGGTGATTGTTGACTAACTCTCCAAGTTGTCCCACTTCCTAGCTATCAGGGACCAGAGTTCCTCAGAGAGCTTAGGATTCCTCTATATGCATGACATAGTCTAGCGTCATATAATCCCTTCAATGGTAGTCTCATATTGTGATGCTGATTTCATATCTCGTTTGTGGAAGGGATTGTAGGTGGCATTTGGGACTCATCTATATTTTAGCATAGTGTTCCATTCCTAGACAGATTTTCAAATAGAGAGAACCATTCATATTCTATAGGATATGTTGGGTCCTGTATCTAGGACATTGGTCATGGTTAGGAGGACCACCTACCATTGGATAAGTTCTTTTACAACAATAGCTACCACTACACCATCATTATGGCATCGTTTGAGGCTTTATATGGGTGATCCTTCCGGTCACCGCTTTGCTAGACCGACCCCGAAGAGTTAGAACTCATGGTTCCAGAGATGGTTCGAGCTACCAGCGAGAAGGTGCAGATCATTCATAAGATGATGAAGACTACACAGCTCTAGAATAATTCCTATTTTTATAGACGGTAGTTACTTTTTTATTTTGAAGAGGGAGGTCGTGTCTTCCTTAGAGTCTCACCTCGATAATGGTTTTAGAGATTTGGATGGGGTGACAAGTTGTCTCTAAGGTTCATCAGCCCTTTTTAGATATTGTGCAGAGTTGGAGAGGTTGTGTACCACTTAGATCTACCACTGTATTTGCACTGATTACATAATGTCTTCCACGTGTCACAGTTGAGGGGATACATACATGACCCATCACACATCCTTGACTGGGGAGAACTAAACATCGAGGATGGATCGACCTTGGCATAGTACCCTATGGAGTTTGAGGATCAACAATAAATGATCCTTTGTGGGTGAGAGATTCCACTAGTTCAAGTTTTTTGGTAGTAAGGGAATCTTGACGAGAGCATGTGGGAGTAGAAGGCTCAAATATTTGCACAGTAACCACATCTTTTTTAGTAACATTTTATTTCATATTTTCATGGACATAAAATCCATAAGGTTGGGATAATGTAATTTCTTGTATTTTTCGTGTATTATTTTTAAATATTATATGGAATATTTACGAGACCAGGCTTTGCGACGACATGTGATTCCAAGACCCGAAGTGCCCAAAATAAATGTTTGAAATATATTACACTTTCAAATAGCGTGCACAAGTGTTATTCCAAAAAAAGTGTAATATCTTTATAATGGGTGCTCAGATTAGAAATATGAGGGCACCATTTCATTTAGAGAAGTGAATTTACCTTAGGTGAGGCCTAACATCAACCAGCGCGGGATGGTAGAAGAAGTTAGTTTTTTTGACATTTTAAAATAAATAAAATAAATTTAATAGTTTATTTTATTTAAATGTTTCCATAACGCAGTTGTGCATTATGAAGTTTTAAATAATAGGGGGCCTAGGTTTAGGCTCATAACCCTAGAAACATTCCCTGGAATCATCTAGAACATTAGAGAGGATCCAACCTAGAGAAATTCTCTATGAATGTTGATGATCGACGATGAACGATGATGCGTGGATCATTGCATGATGATATCAAACCTTGACCAATGATCACTCTCTCTCTTCACCGATAATAGTGGTAGGGGTTTTTATTTCAACTATTTTCCCCAATCTTGGATTCAAGTGACAAACATGGATCATCCCAATAATAAGTTGACCCGAAGATCGTTCATTCTTGCAGTAGGGTCTTTTATCGGGTTTATTTTGGGGAATTGATCCATGTTTAATTTGATTTAATTTTATTTTCATCATTTTATCCTTATAACAATAACTGTTCAATACCATGATGAACGAAGGTGGAGTTTCGTTCCTCAAATTCATTGTGAATATTTCTTCTTTCCGTTTTTACACCGTGTTCTTTGCGTACTTCACAAGGTTATGAACAAAGGATCATTGCACATATGTTTCGCAACACAATGATCCAAAATCGTAGATCTGGCATCATGAAAACCTAATGAAGTTGATATGATGATAATAGTGGATGAATCAACTCAGTTCATGAGAAATAATTCTTTAACAGTTCATCATGCGGATGGATCAAAACATGTTTTCGAGGTCGATCGGAGGCCCGAAACCAACTAAATCGGCTCTGCGGTGATGAATTAACCTTGTATATTCAGTTTGGAGGAAAAAATACCTAGATCTAAAATCATAGTATCTCCTTAAGTGTGGGACAAAGAACCTATGATTTTGGATAGTCACGACGAACATGGTGTGTAGTTCAGACTACACGATGTGTGGGCCCCGTTGAGTGACAACTAGTTTTTCAGGCAACTGATGGTGATGACACAGCATGTAAAAGATGTCACATGACATTTGGTTACTTTCACAAGACTCAGCGTGTATCTAGGACAATACATGGACATAGGGTGGGGTACACGGCATATACTCTACCACACGGCCAGACCAGGCCAGTTATGCTTGTTACCATGTATACGAGTACATGGGCTGGAAGAAACGGGTTGAATCCATGTACAGGCAAATGACCAGCATATACAGAGTATCCCAATGATAGTAGTACACATCATGTCATGCTCTTACATGTCATGTATACCTCCTTCAATACAACATGCTCTTTAACATGGAATGTTGTACATGGGCAGAACCCAGGGTCATAGGACATGGAATGTGACATTTCTACATGTCATGTACCTTTTTGTACATGAAATTATATTCTTTTCCACCATTCATTGGATGGGATTTACTTGGGTTAGTTATCCCTTGTCTCTATGCTCTGAAGGTTATGTATTTATTCTATCTACAGGAGTATGATCCCTTCAGCAGAACTTTCTAGATAGAGTCAGAATCCCTCCAAGGGGCCCTTAGCGAGATCCTCTACCCTTTATTGACCTATGGTAGAGTCAGGTATTGATGTGAAAAATCCTTAAAGATATTGATCCTATACTTATCATGTGAATCCTGATGAGTTTCAGTATACATCAATGCCTTGCCAGTGATCCTCGTCATTGTATCGTGATATTTCCCCACTCATGAGTGAGTTCTCCCAGAATGAGTGTATTTGATCTCTCTTCAGATATATCAGTGCATCTATCTCTCTATCTATCATAACACTTTCCAATGAACATAATTATCATAAATATGTCATCAAATCTATCAGACTCATGGAGGGAGTTCTCTCAGACAAGAGCTTCCTGGAATCTTTCAACCGAATCCCTCGCATGGGTGTGCAGTAGTTGTGACTTATCTATAGCATACAGGTCTAGGTTTCGAGTATATCTAGATATGTTTCTCTTGTAATATGTTCTATATACATATACTGTGTAGTGATGACTATACCTTTATCTTTTTATTTCTTTGTGGTTTTTGGGGTCCCCTGCGGAGTATTGTTATACACACCCCTGCACAGGCTTTTCCCCACATGTAGTGTCTTGTGCAGACAGGCAAACTTTTGATGGAGTCAAGGGTGGACCAAGACTATACTGAGATTTTTTAGTTTTCATATAGTCTGAGGTGTTCATATGGCTACGATTAGTAGTCCTAGTGTCTATTCTCTTTCATAAAGTTTGGAATTTTTAGTTTGCGGACTTTTCCTTTTGGTGGGATTTTATTCTGGCCCAATTTACTTTCCGCACATTACATTCCATTTTACTCCATTGGTTGGGTTTACTTATATGAATGCTTTTTTTTTGTAGTGGTTTTTACATTTTATCAGAGCTATCAGACTCATGGAGTGAGTTATCCTAGATGAGTGCTTTATGGAATCTTCGAACTGAATCCCAAGTGTGGGTGTGCGGTCATTGTGACATACCTCTAGACAACGGGTCTGGATTATGAGTATATCTAGATATTTTTCTCTTGTTATTTGTTTTTTAGACACATACTATGTAGAGAAGACAATACCATTACTTTTTTTATTGATTTTTGGTTTTTGGGTCCCTGACTTAGTATTGTTATACTCACCTCTGCATGGACTTTCCCCACACGGGTTGTGTCTTGTGCATATGAGAAGCCTTTTAAAAGAGTCTAGGGCAGACTAGGTTCGGATCGAGATTTGTGAGCTTCCTTAAAGGCAAAGGTATTTCTATATCTATGAGAATCAATCCCAGTGCCAATTTTCTTTCTTACATGTTGGAATTTGTAGATTGTAGACTTTTTATTTTTTGGGGATTGTATTCTGAACTAGTTTACTTTCCACGCATTACTTTCCTTTGTACTATGTTGGTTGGGTTTAGTTGAATACATGAATTTTATTCCATATTAGTTTTTATAATTTAACATTTGTGGTCTTAGAGATTTGTGCTTGTGTATAGGTACTTTGGAAATTCCTCCCATGTTTGCGATATGCCTACTTAGTTCTAGTCACCACCCCATGGACTATTAGAGTCGGGCTTGAGGAGTTGTGGCATATCCCCCATTGAGACATGTCATGATAGGATATTAACAATATACTCTCCTTCAATACCTCTTACACCTACTTCATTTTTTCAACAAGGGGAGCCTCATCTGAAAAATCATGAAATCCCCTCTCACTGGTGTACAAATAATTCTAAGTTATGATAGTTTGTTTCATAATTTCATATAGTGGTTTTTGATCAAAACCACCAACGACGATTTGTAAAATAGCTAATGAAGTTGTTCCCCTTGGTCATAAAATGTTTCCAAAGGTGTCTTAGTAATCAAATCATGAATCTGTTTCCAAATCATCTTATGTCATGTTTGAGATTTTATGACAGATTGGATAGGTACACCAAAAGGAGGAATAACGGGCTGAGCTAGTAAGGAAACAAAAGATAAGGCCTCATATACCCTACTATCAATAGAATCATCACCCATCTCTTGTATTGGATGGCTGATATCCTTGATAGATGTGGTCTGACTATCAGGATGGTCATCATTAGAATGAGGGTGCTACCTCGAAGCCTCACCCAAATATTTAGCAAACTCCATCATTTCCAAAATTAGATTGGTGGGTGAGGAAAATAGATTCTTCATATGATAAACCAATTGGAATAGTACAACACCCGGATAAGATGCTACCCTAGCCTGGTCATGATCCTGAGAAAGACTAGAAGTGGAACCAGTAAGCATAATAATGATCTCATTGTCTGTGTCTTCACAATCCAACATCATCTAAAACTTGCGGATAATATCGAGGTGTCTCTCTAATTGCACACCAACCAAATAAATTGGGGATAGCCTTTGGGTGCATTCAAATTGATTAGATAAACAATAAGGTGTATATGGATCACAAATGGTCATCTCATCCATCCTAGCTATAAGAGACCCATCCTGAAGAGAGATCTTGTATAACCTCTCATTGAGTGAGCCACTGTAGCTATCAATGATCAGCCTAGTCGGTGCACGTTAAGGACTGGAATCAAAACTATCAGATCAACTCAACACATTTTTAACCTCACCAAAGCTCAATGACATATCCCCAACCCCATATATGTTCAGAAATCTGGGATGAGATAAGTAATCGGGGGTCCTTGTAGAATTTTAGAATTCAAAATAATAGAAATGATCCGCTATCTTGCCAAATAGAAACTGGAAAGGGCCACAAATAATGCAGGGGTTTTGCCCTGTTGAATGTGGCCCAATATTTGGTAAAGATGTGAAAGGGTTATAACCACGAGATTAATATGTTTCCCTCAATCAGTAATGCTTCAATTACCTATGTACAAACCCACAATCCTAAACATGCATCCCCATCTAGGAAAATTCATTTATTTAAGAACATGACTATAATGACTGATAACCTTTGGAAGATAGATATCTCAAGAATCCCTCGATATCTCCATGAAGTATGATCCCCAAATTATATAATGACCCAATATTTTATGGCGCTATTATGAACTTGCTGAGTAGGGAATCAATGGGGGTGTATAGTAGTTGGAATTCCTCTACTGCAATAGAAGAAAATGAAAATCCATTCCTTGTAAGAGATAAGAGAGTTCATATTCAGATCATGTCTTAGCTTCTTTATCACAATGGTGATCATGTCCCTTGTTAGGACTGTAGTCTACAAGGGGTCTTTCCAAACATCTGCATCCAATAGAAACAAATCATACATCTCTCTTATATCTTGGATCCCACCCAGTTGTTAGATATCTCATATGATGATTCCCACCTCACTGTGGGATATATGAAATGAGATGGTGCAAGGGCACAAACAGTTGAGGAGTTTTTATAGAATACCAGTTTGGTGATAGATAAAAAATTATCAAATCCATACTGATTCATAAATATTCACTCTATATGACTGTTTAGTGAAATTTAAGCAACTTTTCCTGACCCAAAATGTCTATTAACATTCAAAAAAACCACAACGACCAAGATCTCATTTTGAGATCCATCCACCACCTTGGTTTTTTAGATAGGAAACAAATATCTCGAGTAACTATGAGAAAAATGTTGATGAGAGAAATCGTTACCATATGTTCCTAAGAGATATTTTCCTAACATATAATAAAAACTCTGGCGTAGAGCTGCGACTAGCTGTCCATCCTTGGAAATTGTCATCTGAATATATTCAGAATAATTCGACACCCAGTGAGTTAGAAAATTAATGTATGGAGAAGGAATTGAAACATCATCCAGTAAGATGAACCCATATAGGGGAATCTGGTGTGATGGAGGGTAATACTGAAGATCAGGTGAGAGGAACCTCTTCCAAACATAATTTTTATAATTCACACAATATTAGGTGTTAGTGTTGCAATTTATATAGATCATGGACAATTGATTAGCTGAAGTAGAAGAATTTCGATGGGAATTGGAATATATCTGAAAAATTTTAAGTTGCATGGGACAGGAAAATAAAATAAAGTCTTTTAAAAAAAATACATAATGTTCTGAAAGCATCACATGCATCATATGAACCTGAAGAGATTCATGAAATGCATAATGAACTCACGAATCTCCGGACTCCCAAATATCTCATGGGTCACATAAACCAGCAAGGCATCATAAAACCGCATGACTCCTCACAGTACTCATGACTATGTGACCATGACATGGTCACGTGAGCCGTAAAATATTGAAACGAATGTACGATCAAGCCAGAAGATCTCATGGAAACCTAAAGGGAGTTAATCATCCTCATAGCCAAAGTTCAAACAATTATTAAAGTTTAATTTTTCAATTGATTTGAGTGGGAGCCTGAAAAAAAGAAGCCCTGCCAAACAATTCTCAAGATATGGGATCACAGTGAGGTCTCATAAGAAAATATTGCATGAAGGTCTTGAGATAGGGATAAGAAACAGAATCACAGAAAGAGATATATGGATAAATGAGAAGTTGGTGAATTAATCCCCCTCTAATACCCTATTTATTGGGTGTCCCAGAGAATACCAAACATTTCATGATAGACTGGATATCTCCCAAGTCACTAATTGGAAACAACATCAAAAAATTAGGGATGAATTTACTTTCCTCAAAATCGATACATTTTCCCCATAGATGTTTCTCTTAAGAGGGTGAATTTGTTGTTTCCCACCAAATGAGCATTGGAAAAATAAAAAAGGAATACATATCTAAATATGGGTATTACATTCCCCAAAAACAAATAGAAGAATAAGGCATCCATGATCACATAGATCACATGATCCCCTAGGAGACACACGATCGCATGACCAGTAGGAGGTCATACAGATTGTCATGTGAAACACATCACCAATAGAATATCCCATGATATCCCTTCAACAGGTATGTTTTGCTTTTGTGAAGGCACCCTACACAATCAATGGTCATGCAATAATAACCAAATAAACTCCCCCAAAGTCACGTGGATTTTCTACCAACATAATCCTAAAAAACTATCCAAAAGTCCTTGGAAAATAGAAGGAATATATCAAAAATGTGTGAGCCTCTTAGAGTCATAAAACTAATGTAACACATCACCAATGGAGAGAATGATTATCCTTTACAACATTCAAGTGAACTCATGAGACCCTCATACCTTTTTTCAAATAGGCAAAGGAAATAAAAGGTAGAGGAGGTGGGTCCCTCTAGAAGTCATAAAAATTAGGTGACACACCCCAAACAATCCATAAGGAATTGAAAGCTCCCAGTGACATGTCTGCCACTTCTCGTGAAAGTCTACCAGTGTGCCACCCTTTTAAACTGAAGAGCCTTAGATATATATTGTTGACTTTTATCTACCCCTTTTTATTCATAATGTTAAACAACTATAATTTTCCATGAAATGCACATGTATCTCCCAAGTAACATTTGTGTTCGTGTGACACATCACCAAGAGAAAGTCCTAGACAAGTCACCAAAGGACATGTGAAGGCCATACAGCAGGCACCACGATCTCATGAAATCCCTTTGATGTGTTGGCCAGACAATATGAAATTATCTCATCATGTTCACGTGATTAAAAAATACCCCATTAATTTCCTATAATCCAATAAATGGGGTGTTTACAGGACATTCTTATGATCACTAAAATACATGGGACACCCTCAAATTTATCCATGGAAAGACCTAGTGAAGATGCATGATGTCAAATCCCTCCACTGACTCCATCATGGATTCGCATGATATACGTTTCAAAAAGTGGTGAAAAACTAGGATAGATAAGCCTATAAATACCCCACCCTAGCATGAAAAAAATGGGAACAAAAGAGGAAGATGAAATCTGAGGACCACACATTAGTGCACCAGAATACTAGAGTGAATTTCTCAAAGCGACTAATCATGTGATCAGGAATTTTTTATATCGGGTAAGAATTAGGGAACAACTACAGCATTCATAAAACAGGAATAAATTACTTTAGTTGATGGAACATATATCACATGAATGACTTCTGTTTTGACACATTAAGAACATCCCGCATATCTGCTAGATCAAACGATACTTAAAATAAGATAACCATGAACAAATCTAAGCCATTCATAATAAAAGGACAGAATAAAGAATAAATGAAAGGATACTTAAGTAAATAACATATAAACTGATCCTCATGAATTTCCCATGAACCAACCAATTATTTTGATAACACCAGGAAATGCCTCCCATATCTCACAATGCTCTTTTGTTATACTATTTGCATCATGTAAAGTCCTCCAGGACATGTTATAGAAATTCACCTGGATCCCCCTGGGCATGACACCCAAGTATGTAAAAAACATCCTGGATCACCATACAAACCTTTTATTTTACTTAGAACTTGTTTTTTGACTCATAATGGCACTGACACATGTTAGCTGAGTCTTGAAATAACACTCGAGCATGTCTAATGGCTCGTTTGACGCCTTTCTGAAACGCTACCCAGGTCTTACGATGACCCCCAAACATGTCATCCTAGATCACGTGTCACCCCCGAGACATTTCTCATTGACTCTTGTGATTCCCTAAAATGTAATACATCTTTCACGATGACACCATGTCATGTCTGCTAGATCATGTGATTCCCTCTTCAAATGTCAATCGGGTCTATGCGATGATTTCCAAAACAATTCGGTCAGATCTCATCATGTCCTTTGGACAAGTAATCCATGATCGTTCGAAAAGCCTCATACATTCCATAAAAAATATGTGATTTCCCCCTAAAAAGTCAACTAGGTCATATGATTACCTTAATACATGTTAGGAAAACAACCTCTGACATATCAAGAAGATGACCAAAGCATGTAAAATATAAAATAAAAGAATGTCAAGATTGAAATTAGGCCATGTCAATAGGTAATCCTAGGACTTGATAACCTTGTTTGATCCTCAGTGTCTAAGCCCTGATTATAAGGGTGGAATCAGTGTGTATTCTCCAATCAAGTGAACTACAATGACTCTAATTCCTCTAATAATCGGGATATGTAGAGAGCCTCCCCAAGGCCTGATCACTATATTTAACCTCCAAAGAGTTATCCTAGCACATAAGTCTCACATTTATATGTAAACTAGATTTATCAGTTTCCATCCCCTGTTTTTCACACTGAGCATAGCTCGTAGGGTATTAGGGAGTTTCAATAATCATATCATTTTCATCATAAGCCTCTATAAATGAAAGGGAATCCTCAGTGTGTAATACCCTATGAATCAAACTATGATGACTTTGATTACTAATGCAACTAGGATATGTATGATGCATCCCCGAGGCTCAAGATCTATATCAAGCATCCAAAGGGAATCCTTAGTTTGCAATCCCCTATCAATGGCATAATATGATATGTCCTACATAAAGGGTAACACTAGTGCGTAGGCCCATATAAATTGAACTAAGGGGACTCTAATTCCTTACATAACTAGGATACATAGGAATCCTTCTTATGGCCTAATCCTAAAATCAAATGGGCATCCAAATCAGTGAAAATATCACCACGTCTCTAACATTTCAACCATTGGGACCCAATCATCCCAATGGGATGATCATCTTTCCTTATACACTAATGTACTAAGAATCAATTGATCTATGATGTCTTTGATTCCTGTAACAACTAGTACTTGTAGAATTAATTTCCTAAGTCTTGATCACCATATTAAAATATCCCAAGTGTAGTCCTAGTGCATATGCCCTGCATCCATGTGAAATAAGTCTAATTACTTGTTATCCCTTATTTCTCACATCGATCATTGAAAATATTAACATAGGGAGTTGTGATGCTCCAGTCATTTACATCATGGATCTCTACCAGCTAGGAAAATATCATTATCTAAGTCTTGATGAGTGGAAAGATATAAAAATCGCTCATATAAGGGAATCTATCATATGGACAATACCAATGGAATTATTGAACTATGATAACTCTAATTCCCGCTATAACTAGGATATGTAGGACATCTACTTGAAACTAGATATAAAATATTTGGTGCCTAGGTTATCACACATATGTCTTATGCACATTATGTTAAAATGCTTGGGTTTAATTAACTATGATAGTTTTGATTCCTATAATAAATAAGATACATAGTACACCTCATAATGGCCCAATCCCCTCCTCAAAATATTAACTACCTCCCTCCATGGAAAAAACTGTAGTTCTTAGTCATACGGATTTAGAAAATAAATAGTTATCCATCACAAAAATATGGATGAAGAACCTTAGATTCATATAGATGGATTCACCAAAAATATCTCCCTTTCCTTTTTATGAAAAGTGACTTATATAATGATAAATTTGTTAGGGTAACATGCCTCATATGAGGACTAGAAATTGATTATCAAACATATCTTAAATCTATAAGTGAGACCTGAAGTAGGTGAAATACCCCCCCCCTAACGGTACGATGATCCTGACCACCCATCTTCTCAAGTATTGTGAGTCCCTAAGAGACATTGGGTTTGAAATCCCAAGTGACCCCCTTTCTTTTGAAATCAGTTCTATACACCAGTTATAGATGAGGGAACCATTGGTAGTTTCTATTAAGAATAAAAATGGTGACCTAACATTAACGATTGTTCAAGAAATGAACCCCTCACAATCAACCATTAGGATAAACCAAATTCACCTCCATGGGGGTTTCCCAGTCATCTCTTTCCCATCAAAACACTTGTATAAATCAGACATATGCTTCTAAGAGAAGAAAATTACCCTTCGTATGACTAATCACCATTCAATTCTATACATGTTAAAGAGGATCATGAATCAAATTTGGAATCATCATTATAAGAATGGGTATTATTGCCTTATAATTAAGCATATCGAGTTCAAATGATTTAGACTAAGGAAAAGATCATCATTGATAACATGCCCATTGTAAGGGAATATGTTGATGTGTTTCCCAAATAATTTTCTTATCTTCCTCTAAACCATGAGTATGAGTTCTCAATCGAGACTATATCTAGATATTTTCTAATATCCAATACTCCATACAAAATAGCCATAGTCTAACATGAGGAAATCAATAAGAAACTAAAAGAGAATCTAGATAAAGGGTTTATAATCCCTAGTGCTTCACAATGGGGTGAATTGGTCCTTTTCTTCAAGAATAAGCCGGGATCAATGTTCCTATGCATTGATTATCATGATCATAACATGATCACAATAAATAACAAGTACCCTATAATATAGATTGAGGACTTGTTTGATCAGCTATGTAGTGCTCAGTACTTCTCTAATATGGATGTTTAGTCATGATATTATCAAGTAAAGGTGAATAATGAGGATATCCTCAAGAGTACATTTCAAAAAAGATATAGGCACTAACATTTCACAGGGATTCCATTTCTACTCACTAATGCTCCAATTATATTTATGAACATAACAAATATAGACGTTAGGCATTACCTCAACAAATTTATGGTAGTATTTATTGAAGATGTTATCATCTTCTCTAAAATAAATAATTAATATGAGTAGCATTTGAAACTCATACATAATACCTTGTGAAATGAAAATGTATATGCAAAGTTTGTAAAATTTGATTATTTGATAGAGCTTGTAACTTTATTGGGGCTTGTTATCACTAAAAAATGGATACAAATAGCTCTATGAAAAAAGGGTAAGTTGAAAGATGGGTAACACCAACATCTATAATTGAGATCCATAGTTTCCTTAGATTACTTGGGCACTATAATTGATTTGTGAGAAAATAATCATGATTTTCAATCCCAATGACCAAGATAAATTATAAGGGAGTGAAGTTTGACTTGACCAATGAATGTGAGGATAACTATAAAGAGTTAAATAAGGGGTTAATCAGTACACATGCTCTCATGTTACCCCTAGTGAGTATGGTGTTCTGATCTATATTGATGTATCCAAAATGGATTGGGTTTATTACTCATGCAAGATGAAATATTGATAGCTAATGCATCCTATCATTTAATGATCCATGAGTAGAACTACCAATCCCATGATATGGAATTGGATACAGTAATCTTCACATTAAATATTTGGTGGAATTATCTATATGGGGAAAAGTGTGATAGATATATGAATCATGAAATCCTCAAGTATATATTCACCCAAAAGGAGATCAATATGTTCCATAAAAGGTGGTTAGAGTTGATAATAGATTATGATTGTTTAATACATTACTATCATTGGAAGGTGAACAATGTGAAAGATTCTCTAAGTATAAAGTATCTCAAAACCCTTTCAATGATGAGGATTGAAAGGGATCCAACCTTCTTGGGCATGCATAGGATTGAAATGGGAATAAAAAAAGTATATTCATCCTACCTCTCTCAAATTAATTATAAACCATTTATTATTGAGAGGATCCAAGAGGACCAAAAATAAGATGATGACTTATAGATAAAGGTGGTGAATATTCTAGAGATCAACTCTTATAAAGATAGAGTTCAAAGAATTAGAAACTGGATATGTTCCCAATCAAATCTAGAACTAAAGAGGTAAGTTTAGGGTGATGTGGATAGATCATATATCTCTATTCATCTAGTAATCAATAATATGTATAAATATATGAGGAAAAATATTAGGTAGGATAACATGAAGAGGGAGATTGTAGAATTTGTATATCGATTCTCAGTATGCTAAAAAGTAAAGGCTACATGATATAAGTCTAAACACATGATGCAATAATTTCCCATACCAATAAGGAATTTAGAAAACATAACCATGGATTTCATTATAGGAAAACCTAGTAAATATAAAGTTAATAACGCCATCTAGGTGGTAGTAAATAAACTTTAAAAGTTAGTGAATTTAATTGATATAAGGTAAGATTACTCTTTTGACCAACTTTCCATGATACACATAAGGGAAGTTGTGAGACTGTTTGGAATGACACTCTCCATTTTATCTGATCAAGATCTAAGTATTACCTTGAGGTTCTAGAGGATCCTTCTACAAGCATTGGATATAGAGTTATGTTTCAGTACTTCTTATCTCCCATTGATGCATGGTCATCTTGAAAGAACCATTTAAACCCTATAAAATATTTTTAGATCATGTTTAAATGATTTCCATGATTTTTGGGATAAACACCTTCCCCTATTGGAGTTCTCATATAACAAAAGTTTCCATTATAGAATTCAAATGGAACCATATGAGGCCTTGAATGGGTAGAGGTGTGAAACTCTAATAAGTTGGGATAGATTTATATAGTGGAATATTATGGGACATAATATTATCTAAGAGGTGATAGAGAAGGTTTGAACCATTCAACATCTTATAAAATTTGGAAAAAATTGACAAAAAATACCACCATATAATCGTTGATGAGACCTGGAGTTTGAGGTCAGAGATAAGGTGTTCCTTCATATATCATCTTGGAAAAAATTCATGAGGTTTGGGAAGAAGGGAAAGCATAGTTCAAGATAAATTTTTCCATTTTAGTTTTTTGATAACATTGTAGTTTTATCATATTAACTAGCACTCACATCTATCAAATCTCAATTACATGATATGTTCCCTATATCCCTTTTTAAGAAGTTCATTCTAGACCCCTCTCATGTACTGAATCTAGAGGTGGTACCCTTGGAGAATAATATTTTATATGAGGAGTAGCCAGTGAATATCTTAGATGATAGAGACAAAGGTTCTATAGAACAAGACAACTCACCTAGTCAAATTTTTATGGTGGAACCAAAGGTTTGAGCAAGCTACAAGGGAACCCAAAGAGGTGATGAAACAGAAGTACCCTCATTTATTTTAATATATGAAATGAAATTTTAATGGAGATATTTCTGAAGGGGGTATAATGTAATGACCTAATCTTTTATAAATTAAATTCCCTTTTTTAATGAATAAATGTTTTTTAAGTAATGAATTTATAGAAAAAAAAACACACTACTTTGGTTATTTTGGGTCATAATAAAATATATTTAGTCATATTTTAAAGTATATTAAACATATTAAGTATTGATAATATATATATATATATATTGTATAAAAATAATTAGTATTAATGTATATTTATGGTTATAATAAAGAAAAATTAACACAGATGAAAAAATCG
Source organism: Viscum album (assembly GCA_963277665.1). Lineage (NCBI taxonomy): Eukaryota > Viridiplantae > Streptophyta > Magnoliopsida > Santalales > Viscaceae > Viscum > Viscum album. Next base: position 1,120,662,385 of record OY728155.1, read on the forward strand.
ATGGCATCGACTAGCCAGATTTTACTTAGGAATCCCATTTATCATATTTTCTAAAGAATATGGTATCACTAGACTTTTCACTTGACTAAAACCAACACAAGATTCAATAACTGAAGCATGAATGAAACCATAATGGGACAAGTTAAAGCTTATCATGATCACGACCCAACCAATATTCACCAAACCACTCCAAGAAATCAGCATCATCACACACCTTACCCTAAGGGTGTATGATTATGTAATGAGGGGTTATGTATCTAGATCCTAGTAATATTAATTTTTATATTTTTACCTTTGAAAAAATAATTATTATATTTATCCCTTTTTAATATTACTTTATAAATAATTATTTAATGAGTTTGATAAAAACTAGATTGTGATATAAAGAAATCAAAATTATATTTTTAGGAAATATATTGATTCTATTAAGAAACTATTTTGATTTATTAAAGAATTTTTTAAATAAATTTAATTTTAATAATATTTTATTTTTAAATAATATTTTTATAAATATGAATGATAATATAATATAATAAATTTCAAATTAATTTTTATTGGTGATTGAAATTTGTTTTCCTTATACAAACTAGTATTTTAATGTAAATAAGCATTTTTATTTTAAAGTGAAAAATATCACATTGAAGAATTATTTTGGTAAAATAAGTATAATTTTTTAAATCAACACATTAAAATTATCCAATGGTGATTTTTCATAATTTTATGAGATAGTCAAATATTTTGTTAAAAGTTATATATGATACAAATATATGGTTTGTATTATGAAATCACAATAGACCAAAAGTGATGTAATAAATGATATAAAATAAATTCATGGGAAAATATTAACTTACCTTTTAAAATAATTTTTTTTTACTCTATTTCCTTAATTTTTTAAACCCTTAATTATTCCTCCAAAATATATATTATATTTTAATGTTTTCAAATCATGTCTTCAAAAAATTACTCACACATCATTAATGGTATTATTCTAATTTTTCAAGTACTTATACTTATACAATATTAAAAGCCTGCTCTTATTGTTTAGAAAATATGGTCAAAACCTATGGGAAGGTTTTTGGTTTTGATTATATTATTATATAGATTCTAAAACCTGAGTTTAGAAATTAATAAATAATTCCTCTTTATTTTGATTTAAATACTCATCCATCATCCCAATCCCCTTTAAAATCCCATTGAGCATAATGTTCCTCCACCTACTCTTTATAAATCCCTCCCAAATTTTTTTTAATCTCTAAAGAAGCACCACTCAATCTTCATTTAATGCACGCCCATGGTAAGGGATCTCTCTCTCTTCTTTTCCAATCAATCACCTTCTTTGTATTTAGACTTTTGAATATCAGTTGATCATATTTTCTACCTATATAAATATACCTTTAATTTAAAAAATTTCTATTAAATATATATCATATATCCCCTCTCTTTAAAACCATTACCTAAGTCGTTACTATGTCGAAGTAAGAGTATTATCTCCTACTACTCTTTATTCAAAAACATTATTTATATTATGCAATTTGATTTCAAATTTTTCATTTGTTAATATGATTTTATACATCCAATTTATGACCCTTATGATTTCCAAATAATTATAGACCACCTTTGACTCTAATTAAACCCTTCTATAAATCTTTTTATACACCTATTATAATGTTGAAATTACCCTTTGATTTTCCATGCCAAATATTTATGTAGTGAATTCCCATCCCTATTTACACTCAAGGGTATTCAAATATAAATACATATCATCAGTCTCTTGGGAATTTCCATATACATAATGTAACACCCCATGATTTCATAGTACGTTATTTCTTCAAAATAATTCAATCACTTGCGCTACACGCAACACCGAGTTCAAGCGCAGCACAACATACCAAACTAGCCATTCCAAAAGAAGTTATGAATAGTATTAACTAAATTTTGAATCTTATATACTCCATATAATTTTAACATACATATTATGTGTTTCATAGACATAAAATAATAATAAATTCATTTTTTTCAGGTAAAATAAGTATTTTTCAAAAAATGCAATTCTACCACCTTTTAATGGAGAACCCTTTTAAAAAACAATATTTGAAACTTTTATATATTCAATTTAATAAAATTAAATTCTTATTTAGAATTGGGATATAAAAAATTAGTTTGGATAAATTTTTGGTACTTTTCTGATAAATTATATATTTTGACGAATAGTGAAAAATACTATTTTTAATTGAAAAAAAACTCTTTTAATAGAAATAATTTATAGTGCTAACTAATGAATTTGATTGTTTTTGAAGTATAATTAGATTTTATTTTTATAATTTAATACAATATTTGGCATTATAAGTAATTTCACCTTTAAATTTGACATAAACACATGTTAAACTTTTTATAGTTTTTAATTTTTAAAAACCCACTTTTTGGTTTGACAATGGGAATTAATTTCAATTTAATAAATGAAACTTATATGTTTTGAATTTGGTAAAATAGACTTCATTTTTGAATTTGGAATATCAAAATTATCTTAGGGTGATTTTTTAGTATTTTTCTGAAAACTTTCAATTTTTGATGAATAGTGAAAAACACTACGTTATTATTTAAAACAGACTTTTTATTTAAATTTATTTTAAGTCAAAATAGATATATAATACCCATATAATTTCATTGTAATTCATTGGATTCATTTTGTTATAAAATTAGATGTATAAAATTTTATTATACTTTTTAAACCACTTTTACCCTAGGCATGTTAACAAATTTGCATAAAACTTAATTTTACTACTTCTGTGAGTTGAATTTCAAAAATACGAGAGGAAAAGTTGACATCAGTAAGTAAAATTTGATTCAATAAGATGAAAATAATTTTTGGTGAATAGTAACTTTTCACTTTTATTTACCACGGTTAAAAGTAAATAGTGTAATTAGGGGTAACAATGATATTATAATTACCCTAACACATGTCCAGATTCTATTGGATAAGTGTAATTAGACCAAAACAACCTTGGAAATAAAAAATGATCCTATTTGGTTCACTTTTCTTAGATTATGACATTTATAATTATTTTATTTGAAGAAGAGTTAAAAGTGTTAAATTTAGTGTTTTATAACTAAAACATTTTTAATATAGGGTTATACATAACATAGATTACACTATAAATATTAATTAAAAAGATAAATATATTTCCTAAATCATTGTATTTTATTTATAATTTTTAGACATTAAATAATTAAATTTATTTATGACACAATGATTATGCAGTAATTACCTTTTTAATGAAAGAATCAAATAAATGGTATTATAAATATTACAATAAATATAATTTCAAAGTTTTTATGACACCCACGAATTTTATAGGTGAATATAAAATTTTAGGGTTGATTCAACGTGTTTTTTTCGAATTGGTCAAGTTTGGATGACTTTCACAAAAACCAAATACTAAATAGTGTCAAAATTGACATAAATGAAGTTTTAAAAAAAATATTATATTATTAAATTATATAATAGTTATAAAAATATATGGTTCTTCCAAAGAAATTATACAATTATAGCTATATCTTTAATGAACCACTTAATATTTTCATGGTATTTTACAGTAAGTCTATTAACCATTTATTATAATAATAATAGAATACATGGTAAAAGTTAAACTATTTAACTAAGGGTTAAATCTAAAAGATAAGGTTAATATGGTAACATAAACCTGTCTAAAACCTATTGGTTGAGTGTTTTTCGACCCGTAACCACCTTATCCTAGAAATAAATTAATTTTTATCCATTAGAAACCGAAAACTATTTTATAATAAAATAATATTTCAATCTTTTCCAAAAGTGACCCTCACCTCTTTTATAAAAGAGAACTTCAACTTCTATCAAATTCACACCTCCATAGCCATTTGGCTCATCCAAACCCCACCCAAATATTCTTTTAACTTCCCTTAGATCAACCTATAGTCCTTAATTTGATCATAAATCCAACCTAAGGATCCCTTTTGATAAACTCAAAAGAAAACACCCGAAGAAGAGGTAATAATTTCACCACCCTCTTTCAAGTTCTTTTCTTCTTCCACTTCCACTTTATTTGTTGTTTCCATACCAAAATAATAAATCCAGTACCTACTACATATTGTGATGTTATTATAAATATTTTACAACAATATTAGTTATTTCATCCATCCTATAAATGACAAAGTCACCATACGTACGTATATACGGCTTACTATCTCCACGTCGTGGTGTCGTTCATTATTCAAACACTTAATTATTTGGATGGGTATAATAATGAGTATAACTGATGTAAATAATAAATATAACATGTTAATTATTCTGTATATATTATATACCATCCATTTACATATTATTTCACCATCAATATAATGATATTGTCGCTAGTGCGTACATACAAATTACCGTCTCCACGACGCGATGAGATTCATTCCCACGTTCACCACTCAACGACGATTATAAAAATATATATTATTAATAAGTATGTAATATATTACATAATAATTCTACTAGATATATATATATATATTTATATATATATATATGTAATTACATATATCTTATTCACTTACTTTCGTTCAGTACGATATGAAAACAGAAACAGCGTTTATGCGGCCTACCGTCTCCATAAACAGTGCCTTCAGTTTCATATATCTATCTATTATAAATATTTATATTCTAAATATATATGATATATAAATTAAGTTTTATATTATGGAATTATTTAAATCAAGATATAAATTATACGATCAAGAATAACAAGTTAAAACACGTACGAAAAAGAAAGTGATTATTACCCAAAATGTTAATTTAACATGGAAATCATTATTAAATGGGTAGTATAAATCATAAATGAAGTATGTATGATATAATAAATATGAATATGATCCTGGTATAATTTAAGAACATACTATGGTCATTATACAGGAGGTTAAACATACCCTCGACCAAAGAAAAGTGCAAGGTAAGGGTTAATTTCAAAATCTCTTTATTATCCGAGGTTGTTTTTACGTAAGTATCTACTGGGACATATTTATTATCCATGTACAATTTTCATAGAAGAGTTTTCAAAGGGATTATTTTTAATAGACACTTTAACTAAAACATCATTTTAATTTTTTTAAAGATTTATTCTTTTAAACCTTTCTCATTAATGTCTGTGTTTTCAAAATGATTTTAAGGATTTATTTATATGGACATGAATGTTTTAAAACGTTAATTCCTTTCAAAAGTTTCAAAGTGGAATAGGACACTATGATTCAAAAATATCTTTTAAATGACTTACTTTATAAATTGTGTGACTTTTAAAATTATTTCATGAAAAATGGATATTTCTATAAAAGAGTTTTATTGATCATTTTCAACAATGTCAACAACCTTTACTGGATATTATTATTGATCAAGGTTGATTTGTTACAATAAAAATCATCCATATTGTGTTGAAGGTTTTGTGATATGTTTGAATGAGGATGTTTTATTTTTATACAATTCATGGTTTCTGGATAAATTATTAAAATTTCATATGCTAGTTTTAATAAGAATTTTTATGTTATGTTTAAACCTTTTCATATGAGGAATGCATTGGACTTAGTAAGTGACGGGTGCAGCTCGCTATAGCTCCTCGATGCATCGGTAGGTCTCATGAGACAAACTGATGTCTTGGCACACAACCATAACAAAATGATATTTTTGGTCTTGGCACAATGCCTTGACAATGTGGTTATGAAGTTTGGCATTATTCATTCCATCATTATGAAATTTTCTATTGATATTACATGTGATTATTTGACTAGTAGAATATCCATGTGAATAAGTAAATGGAATTATTTGATTTATATATTCCATATTATGATGAAGTTAAACTTTAAGAGGCTTGTGTTTTAGTCTTATACATTTCCTTAAATGTTTGTGATTATTTATGAATGTTTCCTCTATATTGTTATCATTACTAAACATCTAAGCTCACCGATTTATTATTTTTTATTTTCCCAGGATTCCAAGAAGTATTTTATGATTGATAAGTATAGTTAAGATAGGGTATTAATGTAATTATAAAAGGATCATTTATATTGTGCTTTAATTTCTAATGTGTAATGCAACATTAATGTTTGTAATCCATTTTCCAAGACTGCTAAACTGATCAGTCTTTCGGTACTTGATTCCTTGTAATCATTCCAGTGTATTAAAATAATTCACCGACTCTAGGCTTCTGGGGTCTTAGCATTACATGTAACCCTAACTCCTTAATCATGGGATTAAAAGTGAAAAAAATACATTTGTTTATTATATGATATATGTGGAAAAAAATGCATGTGCACTATATGAATGTGATGGGTGGACCCATAATTATAAAGACCTCCAATGAATTGGGGAATGTTTTTATCTCATGAGATACTATTTATGGTTCATGGTAGGTAATCCTAAGAACATTATGTAATTATTTCTTAGTGTTTAGACTTGATTTATTCTTATGATTTTATGTTTTATGTTGTTACCACATTCCTATGTTGAATTGATCTTATCACCTTTTATCATGATTCAATGTTCATGTTTCTAATTCTCACCCCTTTTATGTCACAATGATATGGATCTTGATTAAAATGTGTTACTCTAATCTTAATATGATTTTATTTTTACATTATTGAGATTTATATCTCTCCCATTTCTTATGCACATGCCCATGTTATCTCATACGACATTAGAAGATCAATGGAATATAAGGGAATGTTCTAAAGTTTTTAAATAATTTTTTTTGTATCCATGTTTCAAGTTATTAGGCTATGTATCTAATTACTCCAATTCACTATGACTCACAATATTTTGGGATAGTATTAAGTGTATCTTTATGTAATAAATCATGAAATAAATTGTTTCAAAGATATGGGATGTCATATTGAGGTCTGAGATTATTCAGTCTATCATTATGAGATTATTTATAGATATCCATGTGAGTACTTATTTCCATTTTCATAACATCCATATATTTTGTTATACTCATGTATTTATTTATAAGGAATCTTCGATGAACCAAAATAGATCACCCATCAAACTATTCACCCAACCCATCTTACAACAAGGCCCAAAGGGAATCCCCAACCCCTATGGTCCAGAAACTAGTTCCATAACATTGATGAACACCTTTGGGAATGATTTTTCCCACAAAAGAAGATATTTGACAAATCTCGATGAAACATAAAATATAACCAATAATTAAAAATATATATTTACTAAAAAATAACTTTTCTATACTATGAAAATAGGAAAAAGAAAAGCTAATCTTATGGGTATCCCAACGGGATAAACCCAAAGACAAACTCCAAGTGACATGATTGTCCACATACCATTATGCCACTGCCAACATCCCACACCCTCTAACATGTATACCCGTCATCTCCAAATGATTCTTTCCCTTTTCTTGTTCCTAAAAAAGTCAAGCGTTCATATACCCAATAGTATATGTAGGGTGTGAGAAATAAATCCACGTAGGATCCCACCACGTGTTCCATAAAGAGGCTTTAATAAGTATAGTAAAATTTCTCATTTTTCTAAAATAAATAAAAGGAAAACATATTTTTCATAGTTTAATATAAGGTGGGGAGGAATAACCTTTCTCATGAAATTTAGAAAAAATGTATCAAAGAATAATTTTCTAAATAATAAGTGAATAAATAATTTCTAGAAAATATACAAGTTCAAAATTTAATATATACTTTCCATAAAATGTTTTAAAAGGCATAATTTGACAAAAAAATTAATTAATTTAACACCATAGAAGAAATACCTCTGATTATTTAGGTCAAATTACACTATAATACTCCCACCTTAGAGATTAGTGACATATCTAGTATGATTGAAAATATCCTAGGGAGAGAAACCTCAAGGATTGAGGAAGGATACCACAAGTTTCAGTGGCTCCCCATTATGTTTAAAAATTTTCAGTCAATGTTAGAGTATAAATCCAAATATAGGTAACTAGAAACAATCATGGATTATTTTCCCTATCCTTACCACTTAAATACCCCAGTTTTCATGTGAAATAATCCTCACATATTCAAACATTTCCTTTAGGGAATTTCATAAAGTGTAAGTAGTTTATCATTCATAAAATAGTGGGACCAAAACCATTTTCACATGCCTTTTTATTTCAATTTAGTACTTTTTCAAAGGAAAAAATCTTCAAATGTGGTCATTATGAAAAACTAATTTTTTAAAATTGTAACATTATTCAAAAAATATTTAATCCAAAATAATTAAAATATGTAAAAGTGTTACCTATTTTTAGAGTAAATATAATATATGAAACCAAAACCATAATGATCATGTTCCCAAAGAAAACATACTGATTTAAAAATTGTTTATTGTCTTTCCCTCTCCACTAATAGATATATAATAATTCCCTTTATATCAAAATGAAAACCATATATCTTGTCATAAAATTCTAGATATATCAATCCTTTTTTGAAAAAATGGGATATGAAGAAGTGAGAAGAAAAATAGTTGATGACCATACAAATCCCATTAATTTTTTAGATCCAAATCCCTAAGAATAAATAAAATCATTCTCTAGAGATGAATACATCATAAACATTTCCAAGATAGAGCCATAGGTTCTAGAACCTATGAAACTGGACAAATAATGAGGAAATTGGGTGGAAATTCATATTAAAAATATAATTTTTAATTTATTAAAACTTGTTAGCATGGTTCGGCTGCATGGTTAGAGAAACTATGCACCAAACATATGAGGGTTAGTATATATTTGGAGACCCACACAATTTGGTTGCACTATTAACCAAACTATTCAATGACCGTGTAATTTTACACTCCCCAATGATTTATGATTTTCTAGAGTATGTTGTGTGGTTTTCCCAAACCATGTGATCCCCATGTTCCCCCCTCAGAGAAAACTCTAGTTGTAGAATGATTTCATAGGAAAGCCACGTGTTTTCCACCGACCATGCCCCAACCATGTACTATTACAAACATTCAAAAAAACCCAAAATCACCCAAAATGACCCAAGAAAATATAGAAACAAATATTGTTAATAAATAAAAGTCATAAGTACCTAAAGGTGACACCGGGATGGGATAATTCTCCTGAACATATCACTTTTTATCACCATAAATTCAAATCAAATAATGTATAGTCTCAAAAAGATGAGGTCACTAATCTATCATCATTGATTACATTCCCCAAGTCTCATGAGAATTAATCCCACATTTCAAAAGAATTCAGACCATTAAAATAGATATCTCTCAAAAGATATTTTTCTTGAGAATCAACTATGTGAACTGGCTTCTCAATTACTGATAAATTTGAATAGAACTCTCGATCCTCCCAACTCAAAACGTGAGAGGGGTTTGGATGATACTACTAAAACTATGATTAATTGAATATTTAATTAATTAACGTCAACTAATATAGTAACAACATAAAATTTCCCATCATCAAAATATAATCAATGTTCATTATAGGTCTCATATATCTTAGATCAAATTTTCCTTACTTTCCAAATCATCGGTGTCTCAACCAAGATGACACTTTCAAGAGGACACCGACTCTTACCTTGAACTCCAACAATCAGCGTCGACAATTTATATAGGATTTATGTCATCTATGAGTTATATTCATCCATTGATATATTAAATGGATATTTTTTAACATCTTTTGAATGATTATCATCTCTATTCAGGAAGTATCACCCATCTCTGGCCAACAAAGGAGTTATTTACATGGTCGACCATATAAGGCCTCAAAGGATTCCATTTTGATGGATGTTTAGTAACTATTGATATAAGTAAACTAATCCAATAACAAATGGATATCACAAGATAAGTCTAGGAAAAAATACTGGATCATGTCCTCTAGAATTTAAATATCTCACTCTATTTATCCATCCATATGTGGATGATGAGACATGATCATTCTGAACTAAGATTAAATCACCTCCTAAAGGCCTTTCTAGAAAAGGGTGGTAATATGAGGATGTCTATATAATATTATGGATGATGGAACTCCATATGAACTCACAATATATTACATGTAAAATTTCACAACTCTTCAACTCTGGTAGTGTCTTGAATTGGATGAAATTTAGCCATCTCAGTGAGTCAGTGAATCACCACACATATACAATTTCTCTTTCATGGAGTCCATGGGAGTCCAATAATGAAATCTATGGGCATATCATCCCATTTCCATATTGTAATAGGGAGTGGATAAAGTAAACTAGTTGATCATTGGTTGTATTCCTTAATTCATTGACAAGTATAACAATGTTTCATGAATTCACCTATATCTCTTCTCAAAATCTCCCACCAAAGTTGATGATTCATGTCATATTACATATTTATAGTAACTGGATTAATAGACCACTAAGATAAATGGCATGCTTCTAACACAGTCCTTCTCACTGATGATGGAACTACCCCCCAACTCATGAAATAAAAGACACCTTTCAGGGATAATGATAATTCAGGGATAGTCTCACAACCATATAAATAATCCTTGATACTTAAAAAACTAATTATCTCATCATTTATTCTATGAAACCAACCCAAGAAGAGATGGTATCAGCAGAATGGTCACCAAAAAGATACTATATCTTTCCTCATTTTCATCCAAGTACATTCTATCAAGGAGACTCATGAGATTCTTCACATCCTTGAATTATTTAATCACTTGAGACTCATGATATTCTACTCATGAGATTTCTTATATGGTTCTTCTTTTCTTGCTAGAACTTGAAATGGGTAGGGAAAATGGTCCATGTCACATACCACGTGCACTATAACCTCAATAATATTTTGGTGTACTAGAGGATTATCCCAAAAAAATTATATACATCACCCTATAAAACATACATGAGACATCCTCCAGGAGGCATGGTACTACATAACACCAGATAAAAAGATAGAATGTCAAAAAATAGTAAAGTTACTTGAATTAAAATCCACTATTAAATTTGAATTTTTAAATAAAGAAATGGACTTCAGATCAATATTGGACTCAAATAACCAATTTTCTGACACCTTGAGGTAACTTAATCCTTGTTATGATAATATTTAGCTAATAACTCACTCATAACCAACCCCTTAGGAACCAAAAATCCTATATAATGTCTACCCAGAAAAAAAATTAACAAACAATGAACCCCAATTTTCCATGAACCAACCCAAATCACCAATCAAACTAGGAATATTGACCTCACACAGCAGGACCCAAAGGCAATCCTTGATCCCCACATGTTGGAAACTATTTCTTGGGAATTTATTCATATCTTTTCATATGATGTTTCCTAAAAAAGACTATATATTTCAAACATAAATTAAAATTAAAATATAACAAAGGTAAAACAACATAGAGGTATATAAAAACAACATATCTAGGCTATGAAAAGAGATAAAACATAATCTGATCCAATGGGTAACCCAATAAAACAAATAAATATCCCAAATTTGTCTGACATGTGGGTATACATCTCATCATTATACTACCTACATCCCAAAACTTCTAGCCCATATACCCACCATCACCAAATTTCACCTTTCCTTTCCTTGTGCCTAATAAAACACGGTTTGCATATACCCAAAATTATGTGTAGGGTGTGAGAAAAAAACTTGTAGGATCTGACCAAGTGTTCCACAAGAATATTTTAATAAAAACATTTAAATTTATCATTTTTAGGAAATAAATACAATGAAAACTTTCATTGCAATGTTTTATATAATACAAGGAGAAATAACCATTTTTATATCATTTAGAGAAACATGAATTGGACAAGGATTTACAAAACTATAAATGAAGAAATAATTTGAAGATTATATTCAAGTTCCAAATTGTAAAGGTAAAATACTTAAAAAATTCAAATTCATAAATTGACAATCATTTAATTAAGCTAACACTTCGAGGAAAATACATCATGTAAGTTGCATATTATTCAAGTATTATCCTCACACTTCAATGATTGATCACATATCAGGTTTGAACATAAACCCCCTTAGGTGAGAATCATATATTATTAGGGAAGGATACCACACTAGCTAGTGGCTCCCCATCATGTCTGGCAAATTTTTGGGTGATGATGCAACATAACTCCATTACTAGGAAGCCAAAAAACATACTAGCATGTTTTTCCTACACTTCCAACCTAAATACCTAGGTTTATATCTTCTATCATCATGAAATATTAAAAAATTTCATTTGGGTAATTTCAATAAGGACAAGTAGTTCATTAATCATAAAGCAACAACATTCAAACCATTTTCACATGCCTTTCTATTTCAATTTAAAACCTTTTTCAAGGAACTTTTTTTCAAATATTTTCATCATTCAAAACCAATTTCATGAAACTATACCACAATTTAGAAAAACCCTTAAAACAAGAAGAAAATAAAAATTTTATATATAAAATAAAACTTATGAAACCACCTAACTCAATGGTTATATTTTCAAAGAAAACAAACTTGATTTAAGAAAACCCAAATTTTCCCTCACTCTCCATTGACTGATCTATGATAATTTCCATTATATCATACCCAAAACCATATAAATAAACACAATATTAGAGATAAATCATTTTTTTAAAGGAAATAATGGGAGATCTAGAATTTATAAGAAGAAAGGGTGAAAAAAAACATAGAAATTTAATTTTCTATATCCACCAACCTTAGAATAAATGAAATCACTCTCTAAAGAAGAAGAAATAATCAAAGTATCCAAGGTAGTGACTTAGGTTCAAAACCTTATAATAAAATAGAAATAATGGGGTCTTAAGGTAACAATTTTTATTAAAAAATATAATTATTATATTATAAAAACCCATCAGATTGTTTTTACCATGTGGTTAGAAAAATAAAGCACCAACCAGGAGAGGATTACTATATATCTAGATACTTGAATAGTTTTGTCACATGTTTATACAAAATTAACACTAACCAATAAACAATACATTATCCCAAGATGTATGATTTACTGTATAAGGCTACATGATTTTCCCAAATCATGTTCTAGTCATGCGCCCCCTCCTCAAAACCTCAACCATCCACATAGTTTCCTCTAACTATGATCCAACTATTCACCATCCCAATCACTCTAAAAAACTATCAAACCACTAAAAATGATTTGAGAAAATATATGAATAAAAAATGTTCATAATGAAGGTCCATAATTACCTTAATGTTACATATGTGTGTAATAATATCATTTGTTTTTATATTCATGTTATATTATTTTTGTTACTACTATGAAATGGTAGCTCCTATTTTATATTATCCCATAATGAGTATATAATATCTTCTTTTTCTTATGTTTTTAATTCCCCGAGTAATTAAGTAGAATATTATTTGAATCATCCCCTACTGTGTTCACCTCCATATTGATTGTACTAGATAATTACATAATTTAAGCATGCCTCCCAATACATAAAAGGTTTTTTACCAATAGTGAAGGTCTCAGTATAACATGAAAAAATTATTCCCTATTAGGAATATAATTTTAAAAACAATATTAGAATCAATAGTAAACTATCATTAAAATACAAAATCCAGTGTATAGATATTTTGATTATAATTTGAGCACATGTAAATTGTAATATACACAATATATCAAAATTAAAAATAGTAATGTCACATGAGTCAAGTAGATATAAATAATTTCACCCATAGGCTGATCATAGACACAATTATCTAAAAATAAAAAAAGTGGGGAGACTTCTCTAAAAGCTAGTCCAGAGTCCAGACCCATCTAGACAGAGTGTGAGTATAAATCAGGTGTCTACCACTAACAATGTCCCTAAAAAATCCTAAAAATAAAGTATATGCGGATGTGACATGGAAATAAAAACAATATTACATTTTTATATCCCAAACATGGATTCTATTTGTTTTAAATAAGAAATATTTTCATTTTCAGAAAGATATCAAAATAAGTTTCATAACCTAAGAAGAAAATATGATGTTACTAACTTTTCTATGTAGGTAAAGGAAATTAATATTTTTTCTTAGAACATCTACTTGGATAGGTTCTAAGACAACATACTTTATATAAGATGGTTGTTTTGGATTCTCTTCAAGATAATGAAAAATTATATTAAATGGACATTATCTATAATAGGTTCAACTGAGTTCAATGTAAGGGGGATAAAGACGATATTCAAGAGTACTTACTAAAGAATAAAAAATTTCATTGGAATTGTGCAAAATCATACAAAAGATGTTGAAAATAAAATCTACTATAACCAGGTGAAGAAAATATTTTGATGACATTTTAAATAATTTGAAATTTTTTTAATTGATTTGAATATTTTTTTTTCTTGTTTAGATATGTTTATAATTTCTATGCTAAATTGAGAAGAATGAAAAACATTAGGAATCATATGCATTTCATATTGTTCAACTTTACAGGGCTCATAGACTTCGTAGGGTGAAACATAAAACTTTGTAATGTTCACAACATGTGTAAGATTATAATATCATAAGGTTTGTAATCATCATAAGGTTTTATATAAATAATTTAAGGTACATAAATATTTCATAGAGTTCAACTTCATAGGATTCAAGAAGTTTATAAGGTATTTACAAACATTCTAAAGTTTAATCAGCCAAGAGTCAGTCTCTAATCCTTAGTACTAACCCCTTTCCTCTGTTAACTCATCCAATAGACCAAAACACTAAAATACATTGGATTTCGAAAAAATTAATCAATAAATATATCATCACATTCAATGTGTTAAATAATGTATGATAAGCTCCATAGATTGTATTAATGAATAATAATTTGTACTTTAATTGTATAATATATTTTGTTGTTTTATAATTTAATGTTTATATTAAGTGGTATAATTTAATGTTTATATATCTACTTTGTTAAGGACCACTAAACATTAATTTTGGTATGTGATATCATGTAATTTCATTATCATGTAATAAAAAATATTATATCTATATGATTGGATTCAGGGGGTATTATATGCTTATATTGTGATGGTGTTCTGGAAGCTATTAGACTCGTGATGAGTCTGAGACACCATCAGGAATATTTGAGTATCACTGATGGATAGACTAGTACTGAGGCTATGATACCATTGAGAGACATTGATCATTGTTGAATAATAGATCATAAGTTAGTCTGTGACACCATAAATAACCATTGATTTTCATTAATGGATGGATTGATAGTAGGTACAAGACATTATCTTTAATCTATATATATCATAAGTGGAAAAAATATTTCAGGTATAGGATTCCATTTGGAATATATTTTATCATCAATGTATATAATGTTTGTATACTAAAACTACATCTAGCATACTTCTTACTATTGAGGTTTTGATTTCTAAGATACCATGTATTTTGGATGTAGAAGGTAGGGTCAAGGGATGTGGTGGCACAGTTGGAAAACAATGAATTGATGTGATTACTTTTGTACTATGTTTTATAGAGATATTTATTTTTTAATATAAATATATTGGTATATATAGGCATATATTATGAGCCTAATTTACATTTACCTATTTATATTTATTCTTATACTCTATACATGAACCTAGCTTGGAGAACAAACCTTAGGTTTGATATATAGTCTTGAGCACATGTCATTCAGAAGAGATGGATGGACTAGGTTGATATAGTTTGGGTATGGGACTATGAAGAGGATTTTAATTATATATTTGGGTTTCTATTAGTATTTTGATATTTTTTACATATGATCATTCTAATAAGAGACCCCTATGGATATATGTGATGTATGACCAGTATTGTTCATATGTCAAAATATGGGTGTATATTTATCATGTTTATGGTTAGCTCATAACAAAAATTCCATGTTTTTCACTCTAATTAAATATTTTGTGATATTTTTCTATAATCTCTTACTATTGATTTCTATGATATTACAATTTAGGAGGATAGATATGCTCCACTAAAATGGGGGATTAATTAGTAGTGATCAGTTTTTATGATTGCTTTCTAATTTTAAATCAAACCTTATGACATGTTGAAGTATTCTTGACTCGGATATGATATTTCACTCTTACCAGCTCACAAAGAAAATAAAAATATCTGAGAGAAATAAAATTTACATGTTTTCCCCTTTATTAGGGAACCTAATCCTTATCATGGTGGGCTAGTCCTACCAACAATGAATTCTTTACTATAAGAATAATAGCTAAAATATTATAGTTTGAGCATATATTTTTACTATTATTTTCCAAATTCACACTAAACTAAATAGATTCACACTAACAATATATAGAAATTTTAAACAGAATGAGAAAGATCACTTTTCTAGAATGGTTTCTTCTAAAACTACAGATGAAGATATTCCTCCATGAGACTTCAAGAATATACAGGAACAACTTTCTCAATTCATATATACTCTAATATAGATCTTCCTCTCAATACGAAATATTTATATTTGATCCACTAATAGATTGATCTCCATTATATTTAGTTGATCAACATTTAACTTTATAAATTAGGTTCTCTTCACCTCTTGATATTTTGATGTTATTCTGAAAATAATTTCTACAACTACACTATTCAGTTTTTATTTAATCATTCTCACAATATTTACATATTTGATTTTTCTAAAAAAACATAATTTAAGAGAATTTAATTAATACCTTGAAAATAAGTTCCTTCATGTGGAAAACATTGAAAAAATTTCTCCTTCCAGATAGAGGAGGGATTATAAAATAGTCATATTTAAAATTCCCAATTTTTTGTGCATATTTCTTAAAATATATTCAATCATGGATAATGTATCTATGTAATTTACCAAAGTACCCTTTATAAACTTCTTATTGTCAAAAAATCAGGTTTAAACATCACAGTAGACCACAATAAATATAAAACACATTCAAACTTTGAAAATCTCAATAGAAATTACTCTTATATTTGTATTGTTTCATATATAGCAAACATGGTATCAAAACTCAACTTCTCAAGCACCCTCAACATAGAAAGTTTTTAGAATTCAAAATTAACTTGTCTAGCATCATATTTTAAATAATTTTTTATTTAGGGACTAAATAGTATCAAATAATCATCACATTAAAGACATCCACATTATTGTTGAAAATAGAATAAATGCATTTCATATTCTATGATCTCTCCCTCATTCAATTTTATAATATGGAAATTTTGATTTACATGATCTGGGGTTTAAATATTTTTTATTTTCTTTAATCACACTTAATATGTTATGTTTTGATCATTTAATGTTATCTCTAGCTTCATTAGGTTTAATTTCAATAGAATATTCAAATTCTAGAAACTAGAAATTTTCAATCCACATTCACCTCAAAATTCTATAAGTGATGATCTATATGTATATAGAATGATGATTACATGAGTGGATCAATCTTTAGCAGAATTAATTGATGTTTATATTAGTTTTAGATTATATTTATACATTTGTGATTATGGTTCTTTGATGATGATTACAGATAAGATATCGATGTTTATGCAGCACTTGTTTCACCCTTATAAAGACATGATTCATTCTTAAACATAATTATTCATAATAATAAAATGCAATAATAGTGCTAAATTCATGTTTACAATGACATAAACCTTGTATATGTAGTAAAATAATGGTTACATAGAAGGAAATCATGCTTATGCAGACTCAAAATTCATCCCTATGTAGTGTATATCATGCTTATGGAGATAGTGAAATAACACTTATTCTTTACATAGATGTTTCTTACAAAAATTGATTTAGAAGATATTAAACTCCAAATATAATTCCAAATTATCATAAAGCACTCATAGAACATTTGGAATTGACGTGAGATCAACTCATTATATCTCAAAAATATTGTTCACTATTTTAAACAACATCTCATCAACCCATAATGATTTCAAACCATGTTTGATAACAAATTAAACCCTTAAAAATTAAAAGTTAACTTAAATATAAATAATATAGTCTCCCCAAATTCAATCATAGATTATTAGTTCTAGTAAATATCCTCTAGAATATTAGGGTGTGCACTTGAGGTCAGGTGGTGTATAATAATGTGTGTCATTAGTAAACCTTAATAAATGATTTATTACATAAAGACACACATAATACATTACAAAATATCAAAAGGCCTGGTAAATTTGGGTAATTAGATATATAATGTAATAACATGAAACAAGGGTATAATGGAATTATTCAAAAACTTCAATGTATGGCCTTATATTCCACTGATCTTCTAATAAAACACTTGATAACCTAGGGATGTATATAAGAAATCGGTGATCTATAAAGACCAGTGAGGGAGTAATAAATTAATAACAAGTTGAAAGTAACACATGTTAATCAAGATCCACATCAATGGTACATAAAAGGGGTGAAAATCATAAGAACGGACTTATAAGCATCAAGGAAATATAGGAATGTAGAAACAACATAAAACATGAAATCATAAGCCAGAGTTTTGGCTAACCACCAATAAATCATAACATAGTGTTATTAGTATAAACCCTAATGCACATTACATGGAATTTCATGTGATAAAAACATTACCTAATGCATTGGAGGAAAATATAATTTTGGGCCCACCTTCCACATTCATATTATGTACATGCATTTGTGTGCCAAATATATCATACAACATTAGAAAATTATTCATTAATTTTAATCCTATAATTAATTAATGTGGGTTGAATACATGTAATTCCTCAATAAATTAAGGAGAGGTACATCTAGCTGATTACACTTGAGTGGAAATTGGTATGGGTATTAACTACACAAATATTTTTCTACAAACTCCTAAGATAATTTCAACAAGATAACGGGTGTTCATATAAATTATTGGAATGTTTAATGAGAGTGAAAGGGGTACTTAAACACATGTAAATATTAATTAAAGTAATAGGGGTGTTTAAAAACATATTCCAAAATGAATCATTAGAAATCAGAAGGCATAATATAAAAGAAGTTCTTGAATAAATATTAGGAGGAGATGATCCCTTACCTTGAGAGGGAAATTCCCAAATCTTGATAGGATATTCTTATGATCTTTAGAACAAAATGGGATGGATATATAGAGGGATAAATAGAGTAACTTCTCATTCAAAGTGTTTTTAGTGAAGAGGAATGGGAGGTCATGTGGGCTTTTATATCAAAAGAGAGGGAAATTCTTAATTAATTTATAAAATCAGGTTTTTGACTCTATATAATTGAATAATAAAAAAGACAAAAAACCCATGGATTATAAAACATACAAGTGGTTTTATATATTTTATAATTCTAATAATTTAACTCAATAAAATAATAACCTTGGTGATGTGGAAGTGAGCATTGTTCATAAGGAATTAATTTTAAAACCTTAAAATATAAAATATGTTTTTGGAGTATTCCTTAAGGATTAATAAAATTATTCAAATAACATCATAAATACAATATTTTAAAGGATAAATATATATTTGGTCTTGAATTTATTTTCTATAATTTATTATATCACTTTTGGGATTCTATGATTCTATAATACAGACAGCATATTGATATTGTATTTAATTTTTAACCAAAAAAATGAGTGTCTTATAAAAGGATAAAAAAATAACTATTGGCTAATTTAAACATGGTAATTTCAAAAATAATATTTTTTCTATAAAAATATTTTTCTAAATATTATAATTTTCACATTAAAATAAAAACCCTTATTTATTAAAAAGAACTAGTTTTTATGATATTGACCACTTTAAAACCTTTATAAAAATTACATTAATGTTAATTAAATTATTTTTATAATTTATATTTAAATAATTATTATCTAATAAAAATATTTTATTGAAATATAATTTATTTCAAAAAACATTTAATTTATCAAAAGAGTGTCTTATTTGAAACATTATATTTCCCAAAAATACAATTTTTATTTCATCAAGTCAAAATAAAATTTTTATAAAACCCATTATAAAATCATTGATAATTCAAAGATACAAAGAGATAAATATAATCATTATTTTATTAAAAAAATATCACTAAGGTCAAGATACATAACCCATTATTACACTACTGTATTCCCTAAGGGTAAGGTGGTAGATGGTGACACATTCTTTCAGTAGTTCAGGATGGATATCAATATTAGATATATTGATATTAGGATTGAAAGAATATGTTATTTATGGCTCTATTAAAATAGGGGGATTAATTTTTGTTAAAAAACTTTAGTTAAAAATAGTTTAAAATAATTAAACTAAACAATTTTACAAACCTCTTTAAGTAAAAAAATATCAAATTTGGACTTATCCCTCTATCTAATTATCAAAGTATGATAATCAAGATTGATTTCAATATATCAGATTAAATGGATTGTAATAAAAATTGATAATATCATATCATATTGTATCAAATTCATAATAGATCTGATTAATAGTTCATATTTTTTTATCTTATTTATAAAAATTATGATAAATGTAATACATAAAATCACAGTGGAATATTGACCTTTTAAGAAACAAGTAATACAACAACAAAAATATAAGAAAGAATCAAAAATATTTAAAAATAATATAACCCTTTTAACCTTTAGACTAAGGTATCCAAAAACCTTGGCTAAATTTATCCCTTATTTTATACTTACCAAAAAAATATGTCTTTCCCCCGTAAAGAAAATCCCTCGATATGAAGATTGACATTGTTCTATATATCTATCCCTAGAATCCCTTAATATGATGGATCAATTCTCTTTTAATATCCCTATGATCCCTTGTTCAATATGATAATATTATCCATCTTTATATCCCTAAAATCCATCAATCATAATCAGTTATTGAACCCAAAATTACAAATAAAAAGTTCATAAGGAGATAAGCCTTATAAGTTTTCCTTATAATTACGAAACTCAAAGACAATTACAAAGACATGGAATAATATGTTCAAGCTATGTAATCTCAAGAGCTCTTGTAAAATGATATTTTTGAAAATGAAATCAATTATTGTCAAACTCTTTGAATGAATGGGTATTTATAGGCAACCTTACCAATGGTCATATATTCTCCCAATGGTCATATTCCTCTGATTTTGTCTCAATAACTTAGACACCTAGAACTTTGACAACTCATAACAATCTAGTAAAACTGATTATCTGACAACGTATTATTTTACACCGTCATAGTGTAAAAAGGTTTTGTTTATATTAGAATTAAGTTTTTCGAATATGATAAAAAAAATTAAATTTTTATGATGTAATTACTTAACTATGTCAACATGATAATATTTCTAAGTATCAATCTAATTTTCATCATTACCAATATCAATCCGATTATTAAGAAATTTTTAGTAAGAAAGACAAGACAGAAAGTCTTATATCTGATCTAATAAGGAAGAACCCAAGGTTTATTGGATCCATACTCATTAGGATAACCATAATTAAAGTTTCTAAGTTTATATTCACAAAACTTACAAACTTATTCGAATTATGGTAAAAGATTATGTTTTCTACAAAAAACATTCTAAAACACTTTAGACATAAGAAACATAGTAAACATGTATTTAACAAAATGTTTGTGATTTCCAAAATAGAATTAATGGAAAAGTCATAAGTATTACTTTTTACTGAACAATCTACCACTTTTTAGAAAACACAAACCCAAAACATAAATGTAAAATTAACTTTGAAAAACTTACAGTCCATTTTCATTTACATACTTTGTATTCAGAGTTGAAAAAATAAATCTTAACTCCCCATATGTTTTTAACTCTTCCAAATACAATTATCACCCCTTGGTCTAAAATCACTTTTAGGAGTCGTATTCTCCTTTTACTATAGAAATAATCTTTTATTATGAATTTATAAACCTTTGATATAAATCACACCCAAATAAGAATATTTATCCACATTTTTTATTTTTCCAAAAGAATGGGAAAATTATTGAGTTTCCTAAAAAGGTTTAGAAGAAAAACTATACAAAACAATATAATGAACTTCCTAATCATCCATGAGAAAATGAAATAATATTCATCCAATCAGGATTGGAAAACATTTAAAAATAATAATGGGATAAAGAAATCATTCATTCATAAAAAATATTTTGAAATAAGATTTCAAAAATTGTTCAAAAAAGAAATATTTAATCTTTCTTAATTGATGACTTCACAATGGTCTTCATCTACTTGAACTCTTTTCTGTCATCCTTGAGTTTTTATATTATTTCATCTTGGGACAGAACATTCTCTTATTGAATCTAATGTCTTTTAGATATTATTCATTCTGAATTTTCAAACTAATGATTCCCTCTTGATAATATTTGAGTCTTTAAAACTCCAACTACAAATATTTCATATTTCCTTTAATCTCATTCGCTTCTTGTGGGTGATTGTTAGTTTTATCTATAAAATATTCAACAAATTTAACACTTTATTCCATATATTTAGAGAACATACTGAAGGCTTCTATGGATTCATTAATAAGATTAGTCATATCTTCAAAACATTCATCATGTATCTTGACATCAACATCAATATTATGAGACTATTTTACAACCTTATTGCATCCTTTTTGTGAGCTTGTGAACATTCTTGTAAAACATTGAGATCAGCCTCCAACTGAATTAGTATGTCTGTTAAAAAATTTAATGACTCTTATTTTTCAATTTGATTTTCATGAATCAAATTCCAACCTACATTCATGTCTTGGAAAGTGTAAAATTTGTTACTCCGAGTAAATGTAAATCCTAAATGATATAATCAACCCCCTAAATGGTTATCGTATTCATTTAAACTGATTCATTTTATATTTCAAAAAGATTGTCTTGACAGGTTCTTAATTTAGTAACTTTTACTTTTAGCTTATCTTTATTTGAAGTAACTTTTTTATATATATCATTTAATTTCTTTCATCGACATCAACTATGTCACCTTTTATTTTTGAATTTTGTTTATTCACATCATTCTTAGATGAAGATAATACTTCTTCCTCTGATGATGATTTTTTATTCTATGAACTTCTAGATTTTTCTTTTTCATCAATCTTGGAAAGAAATTCTAACGGTTATTCCTCTGAAGATTTAAAAAAAACATATTGTAATGATTCTATTTTTTACTAGAATCTTTAACTATTTAGTTATTTTTAACCTCTTCATCTCCAACCTATTTATCATTTTATTTATTTTAATAATTAGTCACATCTTCTTTAATAAACTATTGTTTGGGATCGCATTCTTCTTAAATTCCTTCCCCTTATTTGCATAATTTATCAATCCTAGTAGCCTTTTCCTCCATAACTTTGATAAAATCCTTATAGAGTTGTTATTCAATTCTAAAATCATCTTTTTCAGTAGGTATTAATTCCGATGGTTTTTCTTAAACATCTGGTGGTACCAATTCTTTATCAAATAGTTTTTTCCTTTATCAGTTGTTAGGGTAAATAATCATGAAAAATAAAGGTTTCTTTAAACACTAACCTAGTGTTTGGGTTTTTTTGATAGGACTCATGTATCGAAAGCACATTCGATGAATCATTTTATGATCCTTTCAAAAATCTATCACACATCTAAACTTTAGATATTTTATTCTTCTAATTATTCTTATTTTATTCTTACTGGAAAGTATCAGATGTATAAATCTTAAGGCCAATTACTTTATTAGGTCAATTATAATAACTAGATCCTCTTCCTTCCACTCAGCCCTCTTCCTTATCCACTCATCTTAGACTTCACTTGGAATTTTATTTTGTTTCTTTTATATCTAAGGTAGGAAAGTCTCTTTTTTCCGTTTATTATCTTAATCACATTTATAATCTTCGTTTTTCTTCTTATGATTATTATGTTAATGTTTCTTTGAGATTTCAGCTTCTGATGCTTCATAACCATGTTCCTCAATAAACAATTTTTACTCAGTATCAAAATTAAACACCATCCTCTTTATAGTATCATCACTGATAAAAAGGATTTTAAATATCTTCAGAGTTTACTATTTTGAAATCATGAAATATTTCACATACCCTATAATTAACTTGATTAAAATAGTGATAAACACGATGATTTGATATTTAATAGATCTGGAATTTATATTTTTTATGTTAAGAAAAATGAATATGATGAGATCTATTTTTTCTCTTATTCACAAGAAATTCTAAGATAAAAACGTCATAAACCTTTAAATAATCATGATTTTCTTTTCTCAGAATGAGGAATCCTTGCATCCAAAGGGAAAAAACCCAATTATCGGGTGTCAAGTGAAATACTTTCTTAATCATTTCATAACGATCAAAAAATGGATCCTCTACCTTCTTCTTATAAAAAGAACCTACACCATTATATAATTTTTGAGAATGTAAATAAGCTACTCAATCTGATGGTATTTTAAGCACACTCAAAACTTTCATAAATAAAATTTTATTCTATTTTTCCTATATCATAAAATAAATTATGTTTCCATGTTATATTAAAAACATAATAGTAGTTTAGAAATTCCTAATAAGATCAAGCTAAACAAGATTAAAATTATTATTAGTTTTTTTAAAACATATTGACTATAATCCATGGAATTTTATAATATTTCTCAATGAATATTCACACTACACCTATAAAAAGGAGTAACATAATCCAAGGATATGGGTAAATAAGAATTAGATATAAAATATCATTTTATAATGATTATTTTTAGATTTTGTTTAATATATTCAAATCTATTGGAAGGTAATGTTTTTTTTAAAAATATCCGCAAGTTGATATTTTATTATGATTAATTGTAAAATGAAAGATCCTTTAATTGTGTGATCCTAAAAGAAATAGTGTCTAATACCTATGTGTGTGTCAATTTAGTGACGCTCTTGGTTTCTGCTTAAAGAAATGGTAGTATTTTTGTCACATAGTATTTGAGTTTTTTAAACTACAAGCCACCGTTAGTGAGTGTGTGTTTCATCCACAACATTTGAGCATAACAACTTGAAGCTTCCAAATATTTGGCTTCAATAGTGGAAATTATACTGAGTTTTTTTTCTTACAGGACCAAGAAACTAAATAATCTCATAATAAATGAAAATTTCCAAATGTTTTATTCTTATCCATTCTACAACCACTAAGTTCAGCATTTGAAAAACTTTTTTATTGAAGAACATTTCCAAAATAATTGAAAAGTACTAAATCCACAATTCCCTTAAGGTAATGAAAATTTTGTTTTATAGTTTTTAGATGGGATTCCTTTGTTTTATCTTTATTTTTTCACATAATCATACATAAAACATTAATTTTGGGTGACTAGTAGTTATGTAAAGTAAAATTCGTATCATACCTCTAATTTTTTTTGATCAAAAAGTTGTCTAACCTTATCAAGATCAAGGTTATTTGAGGCACCGAAGGGAGTACTTGTACTTTTAGAATTGTCAAATCCAAACTTTTTGAGAAGATGTTTAAAATAATTATGCTGATATATATATATATATATATATGTTCTTTATGGTTTTTTTGATACTTGAAAACCAATAAAAATGTTAACTCAACCATTATACTCATCTCAAACTTAGATTTCATAAGATCTATAAATGAATATATTAAATATTTTTTATTTGATCAGAATATAATGTCATAAACATATATTTCAACAATAATAATATTTTGCTTAACTTCTTTTATAAAATAGAAGGATTCAAATATCCCTTAAAAAATTGTTTTCTAACAAAAATATGGTTAACCTATCATACAAGGCACTAGGGGCTTTTTTAAGTCCTTAAAAAGCTTTGGTATGTTTATAAATGTATTTAATATGTGTTTTATTTTCAAAAATA
This sequence comes from Viscum album, assembly GCA_963277665.1. Classification (NCBI taxonomy): domain Eukaryota; kingdom Viridiplantae; phylum Streptophyta; class Magnoliopsida; order Santalales; family Viscaceae; genus Viscum; species Viscum album. Next base: position 1,120,688,113 of record OY728155.1, read on the forward strand.
GGGGTTTTTAAACATAGATATCATACTAAACATATCCATTATAAAAAGAACAATTCATATCAATTTTAAAAAGTTTGGAAATAAATAATACTAAAATGGCTAGTAGAATATGAATAGCTTCTAGTATAGCTACTGGTGCATAGAATTATTTATATTTTAAGCCATCTTGTTGGTTATAAACCTTAGCAACAACCCTTTATTTATTTATAATAATAATTACATTTTCATAATGTTTGATTCTAAAAAATTATTTTACACCAATTTTATAAGTTTCTTTAGGTTGTTTAACCATGGTCCAAAATTTGTTCCTCTTGAATAAATTGATCTTATATTATATATCTTTGTTTCGATACTCATTGAATAAATCCTCATATGGATTCTTAGGTTAAAATTGTGAAAGGGAATCTAGATTTTCAATTTCATTCCTTAAGAAACTTTTAGTCTTAACTGGTTGATTACCATCACAAATGATACAATCACTTGGATAATTCATTACAACTGATTTATTGGATTTTGAAAAGGTTTTTCTTCAACGAAAGGTAAAAAATATTCTTAAGGAATCACTTCAAAAAAATCTTATGTTGATTCCATATTAGAATAATTTTCTAATATATGTAGAAAATAAATTTTTGGAAATAACATTCCAGGATGATGTGGGTAGAGGTTGTTTGAAAACAAAAGGGTTAGTTTCATCAAACATAACATGTAATATTTCTTCAATAGTATAATAATTTTTATTAAAAACTCTATATTCCATATTGGTAGTGGAATAACATAAAAATAACCCTTCATCGGGTTTGGGTGAAAATTTATATAAGTTATCTTTCACATTCAGGATGAATATGTTTCATCAGAAAACTCAGAAGTAAGAAATTTTGGTTTTTGACTTGTTCGCAACTCAAAAAGATTTTCATTAATAAATGGTTGGATTAAATTATCCCACTTTTATTTGGGCTGGTGACTGTGGGTTGTTGATTGGGGCATGATTGTTGGGTTGTTTCCCTGGGCCAGCAGTTTATTTTCAATTTCTGTTGTAGCATTGTGTGACACACTTTTGGTTATAAAAAATTTTTAAAAGGAAAAATTAAAAATCAATTTATATTATAGTATTTAGTACTAACTGATTCATCCAAAAAATGATTATAAATTGAGTATAAACTCAACTTGATTCGTGTTATTTCTTGAATAATTCTATTTATTCTTTCAACAACACAATTTTGTTGAGGAGTTATAGGAGGTGAAATGTTAAATTCTATGTCATTCTTACCACAAAAAGTAACAAAATCTGTATTCAAAAATAATCCACCATGAACACTATGAATAGTTATCAAGGGGGTGTTTTTATCATTTTTACCTTCGGATGTAAAGGTTTTTAAATAATAAAAATCTTCAGATTTCTATGGGAGAAAATAAACCCAAGTGTATCTAGTGTAGTCATTAACAAAAACAAATACAAATTATTTTCCACCAATACTTCCAGTTTTTCAAGGACCAAATATATCCATGTGAACTAACTATAAATCATTTGTAGTTAAAACTACATTAATATATTTAAAACATGACTTGTGTTTCTTATTGTATTAAAAAGGGTTATATACTTTTGAAGAATCAATCCTAAGTTCAAGTAGATCCTTAACAAGTCATTTCTTAGTCAACATAGATAGGTTTCTAAGGTTACAGTGTCCTAAACATCAATTTAATAACCAATATTGATCTTCCATTGAACTTGGTCAATATAATTCATGGATCCTAAGGTATTCCAAGATAATTTTATAAACATTCTAATACCGATTGGAAGAAATAATATATTAATCCTTGGAATTGTGTACAACACATTTATTATTTCTAAAATTCACAAGGTATCCATCAACAAAAAGTTGACTTATGCATATAGGTTGTTATTAAGACCTTTAATAAATAAATTTTTTGAAATTAAATCTTTACAAAAAAGAACTACCTTACATATTATGATAATATCTCCTTGATAATTCTCTCAAAAGGTAACTTTTCCACCTTTTATCTTGATAATATTTTCAAAAATTTCATTGTTACTAGTCATATGCTCGGAATTTCCACCACTTATATACCAATTATTATTTTTTTGTACTTTATTTATTTTCCTGAAAATAATAATGTTATACTTTTGACACCCAAACCTTCTTAGATCCAATAGGGTTATAAAACAAAATTTTAGGAATATAGATTTATTTTTCAAAAATATAATTTTTGGGAACCTTAGGATTGAATATTTTTAAGAGAACAATTTTTCTTCCAATTTCCACTATTTTGACATTTAGTACAAAAAGGACCATTCTTTGGAATAGATAAATTTTCACTAAAATAGGTTTCTTGTAAGTAAAACATATTCCAGAACTAGTACCATGAGGATGGATTTGTATATAAATTTTATAAAAGATTTCTTTTCCAATGGTAAATTTTGAAAAAATATTTCTTAAAGAAGAAATATCAAATTTTAGTTTAACAACTTATTCCTTAACCTCTTTATTTATAGTTTTGGAGTCAGTTTTATCAAAACTAATTTGTGAACAATATTTTTTAGAAATTTCTTTCACAATGTCTTTTAAAAAGTATCCATTTTGGAATTATCTTTATCAATATGTTTATAAAGATCTTATATGTCATTTTTTTAAATACTTTCTCTTTAATTAGCTTTTTCATGTTTTTTAAAAACTTTAAAATTTTCATTTTACAAATTTTTTTAAAAATGAGATACTTATTCATAAGAAGGAAGAGTATTATCTTCTGATGAGGAAGATTCTTCATCAGAGGATATAGAATCATTATAATCAGTATAATTAGCATTTAAATACATATAAGTAAAATTTCAGGCAGTGTGTTCCTTTTCCATAAGACATTGATTTACAAGGGGTAAATAATCATAAAGGAATATCTTCTTTTATATAAAACTTTCTTGATTAGATAAATTTTATAAAGAGTCCCCCTATACTAGTACTCCAAGTTTTAGTAGCCTTTAGAAATTTCTTTCCCTTAGACATGTAATACTTTTTGTATTAATTTAAAAATTTCTATTTTTCCTATCTTTCCTCTTCATGTTTTAAAAATTTGTTCTAATGTGTCCAGATTTCTTACTTTAATCATAGGTAAATTCATATTTTTTATCACTTCTTTATTTAAAACCTTTCTTGTGTAGATACTAAAAAATGTTCATTCCAAAAATTTTATTCATACTTTTGGACAAGTTATCTAATTAACTTTTAGAGTGTTCAAAAACAATTGAATCGAACTGAATACAAAAACATTATTAAGATAAAACAACTTTTTTAGGAGTTTGATTTTTAATATGAAAGGTAGTATAGAAAAAGAAACTTCAACATTATTTTTTTGTTTCTATTTATCTCTATTTAAGCTAATATAATACTTTATCAAGGTTTTAATAAGATCATTTTGGGTTATATTACTAAGCTTTCTTGTTTCATCAGCAACTTTTCTTTTTAACTCCCATTTATTGGGTGTAATATCAATTATTTTCTCATCAAATATCTCATCGTCTAATCTTTTCTCACCAATATCTTATAGATTTTCAATAATATTTAGGAATATATGTTGAATTTTAGCAATTGATTCATCATGTAGGAAATCAAATGGAATATAATCAACTCTTAGCATTCCTCTTCTAGTTTTAACAACCTTATATGTACGAAAATGTGTAACCTCAAAATTATTACAAATAAGGTTATTTGATACCCAAGATGATATTTGGATATATATTCTTCTTGTCATTTAACATAAAAAATTATATATTACTCATTAGTTTAGTTTATACTCTTGATTTTCATGATTGGTAGATACCGCAACATCCTTTTTAGGAATCTTATAATTTCCAATGAGCATCACAAAGTCTTCAACTCCAATGTTAATAACGAAAGTATTCATTTTGTCTCCCCAATATTCATATTTATAACCATAAAATATCGGTGGTTAGTTAGATTTAGATGTTATATTGATCTAAAATTAAAACCTGTCATCTTAATAGAAAAACATTATTTTCTACAAACATGTTAGTGTAGTAAAGTTTTATAAACAAAAAGGTTAGGATGAAACTTAATAAACCTACAATAGTAAATACGGTAAAAACCCAACATGTATTTGAGTAGTGAAATCATACTATGATACAAATTATTATATAAAAATATTAGATATATTGAGATTAGGATTGAGAGAATTTTTTTCTTTTGGATCTAATTCAATAGGGGATGAATTTTAGTTTAAAAAATGTTAGTGTAAAAGAATTAAAATAAACAATTTTACAAAACATTTTAAGTAAAAAGATTATATTTAGACTTGGACCATAGTCTGATTATCAATGTTTTGTAATTAGGATTTCTTTTGACATATCAGAGTAAAAGGATCATAATCATAATAGATATGATTATATCATAGTGTCTCTAATTCATAGTATATCTGATTAATAGTTTATTTTTGTTTTTATCATATTTATAATCTTTACAATAAAACTAATACATAAAATAATAGTGGAATATAGGACTTGTAAGAAACAAGTAACACAATTTAAATAATTTAAGAGTGACTTAAATATATTTAAAATTAAAAATTATCTTTTAACCTTAATAGTAAGGTAGAAACAAACATTGGATAAAGGTATCCCTTATTTTACAATTACAATAATGTCTTTATTTCATCAATAAAGAAATCCCTTGATACAATGATCACCTTTGTTCTATTTACATATCCTAAAAATCCCTAGATCTGATGGATCATCTCTATCTCATCATCCATGTGTGCCCTTGATAAATATTATCGGATTATCTGTCCTTTTATCCCCATAATCCCATGATTGTAATTATGTATCAGATGCATGATTACAAAGAAAAAAATAGGAGACAACCCTAACAAGGTTTTCTTAGAACTAAAAAACTCAAAGACAATTACAAAGACAATGAAAAATATGTTCATGTTGTGTAATCTCTAGAGCTCTCATTATGATAATTTTCAAAATGAAATCAATCTACTTCAAACACCTTGAATGACTAGGTATTTATAGGAAACCCTCCTAATGGTCATATTTTCTCTTAATGGTCAAATGTCTCCAAGTTTGTCACAACAACTTGAACATCATCCACTTTGGTAGGTCATATTAATATGAAATAACTGATTGTTTGACTTTTTATTGTTTTACACCATCATAGTGTAAAAACATTTCCTTACATTAGAAATAATTTTTTTGAATACAATAATAAAGTTAAGTCAGTTTTATAGACTTCCTTAACTATGTAAATACAATAATCTTTCTGAGTATCAATCCAATTTTCATCAGTCTCAGTTTCAATCAGATTATTATGACTTTTTTAGAATTAAAGATAAGATAGAAAGTCTTACATCAAATCTGATAAGGGTGAATCTGATTTTTATCAGATCTATACTCATTATGATAATCATGATGAAAGTTTATAATTTTATATTTTTAATACCTGTAAACATATTCTACGTATGATAAAAGATTATGTTTTTTACAAAAAAAATTCTAAAACACTTTGAACACAAGAAATTTATTAATATTATATTTAATAAAGTGTTTGTGATTTTCAATAAAAATAATGCAAAAGTTGTAAGTATAGATTTTGACTTAATAGTTCGATGACCATGATTTGGGTTCTGTTCTCGATAAGCTTTTACTACTCCCATAAATGATTCCACTCATGTTTTAGTTATTGGATCTACTCATGGGAATGGTCAAGGTTAAATCCTTGTGACTCTATCTCTATTAGAAGATACAATTAATGAGATTCATAGGGTATGATCCTACAGGTCATGGATATCACTTCAACTTTTTGTGTCAATTGGATTTATATTAAATATTAATATATACTTATAATAACAGTCATTATACATCGGCTATATAATCAATATTTTGGATTATTAATCATCTTTTAAATATTATCACTAGTGGAAAAAGATATTTTAACATCATTTTTTTAAATTTTTACTATTGTTTAAAAACCAACATTAGTGAAGGTGATGTTAAAAATAATAGTTTCGACCTTGGTTTTTTTGAAAAACTGACGTTGAAATTGTCTTTCCACATAATCAATGTCAATTTTAGTATATATATACAACATGGAAAACTACCATAGAACATTCCACATCATTTTTTGGTAAACAAATGATGTTGAAACCCACACTCTATGTCAGTTTTACAATTGAATCGACCTATAAAATCTACCATAGGTACTTTCCACATCGGGTTTTAATAAAAACTCACTTGGAAAGTGTTTTTGAATATCATTTCCTGGTAGAAAATGACATTGAAAGCCTCTAATTTTAATTCAATATCAATTTTTCAAAAAAAGGGAAATATGTAAATTTTTAAAAAAACATTTTTAGTTATATGCCTCAAAAAAATGAAAACCTATAAAAACTAAATATATTATAGAAAAAACCCTGTAAAAACAAACTTAATATACCAACTTAAAAAAGAAAATTATTATCTAAAAACTCATTTTTTCGGCTTTAATTAAAGGTGACATGCCTAATAATTACAAATTTAATATTAAAAATATTTTCCAACAAACATCAGAGATGGGTATGGTCTTCATTTATATAAAACTTGAAATATTTGAAATTCTATAATATAAATTAATTCTATAAGATTAAAAAATAGAATACTTTGATATAAAACATAAATTTAAAGTTTCATTTTAAGAAAAAAATAAAAATAAAGTTTCAAGTAAGTGAAACTAAAATAATAAGTATGATTTGATTTAACAACAATATGGATTCAAAATATTTCATTTAAGAAAAATGACTCAACATTAATTACATAGTTTTTCATGGAGCTTAGTGATTCAATATTATGGTGTGTTATATCCGAGATTCATTGATTATTGGAATATTATCTAATAATTCATAGGGGTTGTTTGGTTGTCTTTGAATCATTCCTTAGAGATCATTAGGTTGATAAAACTTTCCATTGAATATAGTAGGCGGCTTAAATCATCAAGAGAAGTTATAGGCTATGCCTGGGATGAGCCTATTGGTTGTTTACCCAAATGAATTATAATAATAAAACATTAGTTTCATAATTATTAATGGATGGTTTTTAAATATATTTTTATATATCAAGTAAATAGATTTTTAAGGATGTTTTACATAAATTATGTAATAGTTTAACTTATGTTTCCCATATTTAAAATATTATTGTTTATGGTTCAATGAACATTTACTTTTAGAAAATAGATTTGATTTAAATTGATATAAAGTATAATGTAAAGTATGATTGGCATGATTTTTATCTTTTTTATGTTGATAGATTCATATATTCTCATATGTTTAACATACAATATAAAGTTGGTAAATATATGTTTGTCTAATTTTAATTTTTTTTAAGTTAGTGTTATATATATATATATTATTATATAAATTTAATTATGAATGTTATATTGATATTTTTTTAGAGTTACATGAATTAAATAATTTTTATATTTTCTTAATTAATTCATTTTTCATCACTCATATTAGTTAATGGTTTCTTTACTCATGTACTTTGGAATTTATGATGTATCTTTCTAAATTGAAGGCTTGTTTATTATGGAGATTGTTTTTTAAATCAATAACCCTTTATACAACAGAGAAAACCTCTATGGGAAAATAGAATATACCAAATTAAAGTAGAAAATAATTGTCTACATACTCATTTTTATAAGGTTTTTTATGTTTTTTCTTGAAAAACAAATTAAAATATATAGGTTAATTTTTTTAAAATATGTGCTTGAAAGGAAGTAGGTTCACTATTGCCTTTTAGAAAAAAATATACATGTTTTTATTTTTATAAATATATTAACTTTTATATTATTATTTATATATATTATTAAAAATCACTTATACATGGATTTATTCATCATTTTGTTTAGTTAAATACTAATTTTTTTTGTTATTATTAGATAACTATAATATTATTTATCTTTATAAATATATAAATTATGATGACATGTATTTTATTTTTGCCACACTTTATGCTCTCTTATGTTTACCATGATCTTATGATATTTGACTCTTATGCCATGTTTTTAAGTGATTATTTATAATCATTCCCTTTTTTCATTCTATGATTATTAAATCTAAGGATATATTATCCAATTTTATCATGTGAAAACCTTAATGAGATATATGTATCACTCTTTATTTTATGTATGTCTATAGGATATTTCATTTATCAAGAGTAAGGTGAGGTCTGTGAGAAAGTATGGATTTGGGAATAAAATACTATGATATTGTTATTTTCATGTACCCAATTCCCACAGATTTTGAGTCTCTAGATTTGTGATATTATTATATATATGTTTATTTTAAAGATGATGTAATAAAATTTATATGGTGTCTAGTTCATTATAAGAAATATTTTAATTGACTTTAACATCTCAAAATTTAAAAATGTTTTTTCATAGTCAATACCGTTAGATTTTTGTAACATTTTCCACTATGTGTTATTTATGGGTAGACACCCTATTATCCATATTATTTTTATTGTAAAAACTCCACATAAAATCTATAGTAATCCCCCCTTCAAGTGCATCCAATAAGTTCAAAAAATGGTTTAGGTATACATAGTCCATTTTAGATTTTATGGCTTCTAACCATTTCATATAATTAGAACTCTCAATGTAATCTGAATATACTCTCAATAGGTTATAGTTTTATCATATATGGACATTAATTCATCATCTTATTCCAAAATAAATTAATATATCTCAGGCTCCTGATGAATCCTACTAGAGAATTGAGGTTATTTTGTTGCTTGAATTAGTTCCTCATCCATAGATCTTTATGGAACTGACGCAACATTCATATCAGGAGAAAAAAAATCATTAACTTCTCCAAGATCAACTTTAATCCCATAGTATCCTCAACTAATATATTCATTTTAAAGGAATATACTAGTTTCATACTAAAACACTTTGTTTTTTGTTAGATTTTAGAGATAATATCCCATAGTTTCCATAAGATGGACTACAAATAATCATCTCACTAATTTAGGGTTATTTTTATAAGAAACCAATTTTTATACAGGTGATTCACAACCCCAAATATTAATAAAATATATTTTCTGAAATTTAATAGTGAATATATCATATAGTGCCTTTATGGTCACATTAGAGAGAAAATAGTTAAATAGAAATGAAATTATTTTCATAGTATACCAACATAATGAAATACTAAGATCACTCTAACTCATCATTGATTGAACCATGCCCAATCAGGCATGATTAATTATCTTAGGCACACTATTAAACTATGATTTTCCATGAGGTGTGAGTTGTGAAACAATTCCACAATCTCTCATACGATTAGTTAATTCCTAGCTCCTGTATTCAACACCTCTATTTGATCAATGAATCTTAATATCTTTCCCCAATTGATTATTTAATTCATTCTAAAACTCTTTGAACATTTCATAAGTTTCAAACTTATGCCACATGATAAACACATAAACATACTTAATAAATACATTAATAAAGGTTATAAAGTATGCAAGCCAACACTTAAAAATTCATGAATGAGAATAATCAATGTCTATGGGGAGGTTCTATCCCACATAGTAGTCTATTAATTGGACACTCATATCAAGATCACTGAGCTCCATGATGGGGTGGAGTCTAATTACCTAGAGAGGGATGATCCTCAGGAACTGGAACATCAAATATCGCATGCTCCACCTGTGTGTCAGGGGGAGGAGGTGGCATCTAAATGTCGTATTGTGTGATTGATCCTTCTCCCACTAGTGTCATTGAAGGACCTGTCATCATCTCCTGGGGGAACCATATAGGATTCAAAGTATCAGGACCCAAATTTGGAGAAAATTGTGTATATCCTGTCAATAATGATGGATCCCATGCTACCAGATGCACAACCACAATAGTCTAAGGCTATACTGCTAGAGGAACAGCCTCTTCCTACGGAACAGGTGAGGGCTCATGTGCAAGATGATGTGGTCTATGTTATCGTCATCGTGGATCAACGGCATTAAAAGGTGGTAGAGGAGTTTCTTGATTTGGAAACTCCACACACTGGGTAGGAACCTCCACTCTCTAGTGTTTAATATTTCAGATTCTCTCATGAATCACATGATAACATGGCATCGGTGTCAGTGCTACAGCCCGGATCACTGCCAGGCTAGCAACCCCCTCCCCCTCAGGATCACTCATGCGAATAAGTTTCTCTGAATGACTATGTTTTATATAGATTAAAAATGAATTAGAAAATAACTTAATTAAAAACTAATGGAAATTTATTGACTTACCATATCATAAAGTGTTATGTGGTGTCGGGTGAGATATATTATAGACTTCAGTCTATGTCATGGATCATACTTGAACTTCTCTGTAAGATGGAATCGTATCGTAGGTAAACCCTGGATATGAATCTATGCTCGTCTAACATAGAGGACGATAAATTTTTCATGTCATCGGCACCGGTCCTCATCCTACCTCACTATCATCTTCATTTCATGAAGCATTCATGTCTGTGGTGATGAAAATGGAATGGTATTAACACAACCAAACTTATTCATGAATCTATCATGACGGTGCCACTCAATAATATATAAGTGAATGAGTGAAACTATAGCCATAGCATCATGATGTCTATTAGTGCAGTATGTTGGAAAATGATCTAATAAATCCCAATATGGCATCCCTTAAATTTGAAACGACATGGGATATTTGTCAAAATTTTATTATTAAAGACGAAAATTGATTCTATTATTAAATTTTTTAGACAATGATAGATTGTAAATACTTACCTCATGGGGTAGGATACTATCCTACTTGAGATGATATGTACCCAAGTGGTGTGTTGGAATGCTCTTGAAGTTGTGTTTCTGAGTCCACCTATAAAATATAACATTGTAAGTCATAAATAATAATAAATTAAATTCAATAACTCCTACTAGAATCAGAAACAAATAGAAATGAGTGATTATACCAGCATCTACATAGATCATCATGTCGCACCTTTATAGGTAGCGGCTCACCAACAAGATTAGGGAAGAGTTTGGGGATGCACTCTTAATCCCACATTTGAATAAGGATAATGCATCCCTAGAGATCTGTGCAGTCTTTGTGGCATGTCATGCATAATTATCTGTAAATGTAAGCCAAGCATGTAGATTCCCAATTATACATCCCAACCCAATAAAAATCCTCCAATATCCCTAGATACATCATTTTCACATTAATACCCAATTGATCAGTACACATAGTCCCTCCAATAATCCATAATATATATTAATAAGCATGATGAATGATAGTACGCTCGTCAGCATCATTGCATAAATTTTGAAAGTGTCCCTCAAGTCGGATCACAGAAATCAACTCACCATATGTAGCCCTAGGTTTGGCCAAAATTATAACCCCTGGAAATCTCGGGACATGTTTAGGATGGTATACATGGCTAGGTCCAATAACAATTTCCCCTATATAGGAAGCACAAGAAGTACTATCACATACTTTTGGGTGGTATTCATCTCCTCCTCAGGCTAGTGGAATGTGTGTGTATCTGGTCTCCACCTGAATTAGAGGGAAGGGAGCAGGTGATGGTCAACAAATGTGAAATCAGATACTACAATGTTTTAGAATCCATCACGGCACGAGTATGATATATTTAAGGGTGGAGGTAGCATGTGATGAAAACATTGAGCTCGACGCACCCTGGTCTGTCAAACCTCACCACCCTATAGAATAGCCTAGGAAACATTCCTAGCTTGCTTAGTGGGTATTATAGTATCATCCATCTGTATGTAAAAAATTAATTGAGTCATAATTGTAAATTGTAAATATAATGTTATTTTCATCAGAATGTTATGACTTATAGAATTTATGACATTCCATATTTATTCACATTGTTTTGTGAAGTTATTTTTTATCAAATGGAAATGGAATGTATTCATGTTTATCAAATAATATTTATAAAGTGTTTTTAAGATAAGTTTTTTCCAAGAAAACAGTGTTTTGTAAGATATTGTTAAACATATACACACACACTTTTTCTTTGTCATCTAAAATTTTATTAGAAAATGATGTGCTTTGTAATTTATTTTTCATTTCCCACATGATGCGATGTTTCAGGATTATTTTCTCATGATCTCGATTTATGTATTATCCATGGACAGATTGATTATGTGTTAATGTCTACTCATCTTCACCTTCTTTTCTTTCTTCATTTTATTTTCTTTCTTCACTTTCTTCTCGTTATTCACTTTCTTCCATTTCTTCTCTTTCTTTGATTTCTTCAATTTCTTATTGTTCTTGGTTATGGGTTAGGTTTACATCATCGTCATCATTGTAACTATTCCTCTTGTGTTGTGCTTCATTTTATATAAATTTTTTACAAAATACAAGAAATACATTAACATTTTTCAACAGAACTTGGTTTGGATGAGATGAGTTTGACTTTGAAATTGGGGTAAAATCTTGTTTATTTTCAAGTGTTAGCTTAATGACATCTTCCAAGAGGATCTAGTTAACTTTTGAACTTTGTAAATATTTCATAAATTTCATAGATTTATAAAAAAGGAAGGATATTATATTCACATCATATAATTTACAATATGAGAAGAACACAATGGGACAATAAATCATTATGGCTCAGAGTGTAAAATCGATCCAATAATGTTAGGGAATCATTTCTAATTATGATATTATTGATGAAATAAGGTGAATCTAAAACTTTTATTGTGTTCTAGAGACCATTTCATCTCATTTCACATCCTGGTAGCCTTCAGTATCTCGCATTTACGTAACAAGTTGATGTCAGGTATCACTGTTAACTGGCCTTCATGAATTGGGAAATATTGAAACTCCCCAATGGGTGTCCATGGTGTATCATAATAGTTAGAAATAGTGTCTATCTGGTACACTATATTAACATATACTTCCCATGATATGTTCACAAAGGCACATGTTGTGATATCATGTGCACATGGAAATGATAAGGCTTCGAAGTTTCCACATAGACATTTCTTCTCTTCCAGTATTACCACCATTTTTTCATCGATGTTATTTGTGATGGGGTATAAATTCTCTTGAACTTAAAATTGAGAGTCTTCTCAATAGAAAAGTAATACATGATAACCATAAGATTATTCAAAGATCTTTTCAATCTCTAATTGAAAGTTCCTTTTGTGCCTTATCCCCAGCTGAATCCTGTCTGTGGCTAGTTTTTTATGATCAACGAAGTACTTCACACAATGATAAAATGTCTCACGAACTATGGTAGTTATAGATAACTTGAAAATATCCTTTAATAAACCATTGATTCTCACCAAAATGTTTTTGGTCATGTGTTTGTACCTCTTCCCCCCATTATATGCTAATGTCCATTTCTTCTTTTCAATCTGCATCATATAATCAAACACTTCTTGATTAGCCTTACAGATATTTTGAAAACGTTCTTCAAAACTCCATTGATCTGGCTCATTTTATACACAAAAATTTATTATATTTCACATAAAGTGATTTTATCTTTTCATTTAAATATTAAACAATAATAATGATAAAGCATACTAAGCCTCATGATTTTCTTCTTCATAGATTTTTTATGGAATTTTTTCTACACATTTCTAGAAATGTGTCTAATGTAGTATCAATGATGTGAATTTGTGGGTCTCCATGTGTCAGGGCCCACATTGATTGCCTCATTAATTTCCCCATGCCGATCAAATATCTAACAGAAACCTATAATATCATTGAAATGGTTGTTAATGCATGCCAAAAACCAACTCCATGATTTATATTTTTTATTATCCATAATATAAAAGGTAATTGGAAGAGGTGAATGGTTTCCATATTTGGTTTCCACAATCAACAATACTATATTGTATTTTCTATATAGAAATGTTCCATCAATCTGTATGAATGGTTTGCTGAAAGGAAATGTGCATAGGTAGGGGTGGAATGCATAGAAAAACTGATGAAATTGAACATGAGATGGATCAAGTCGGTTATCTTGAGACACATGTTCATTCATAAGAATATGGAACACAACTTGTTTGTAATGTCTCGGTATGGATAGAAATTGTTGAAACACCAAATATGAGTCATCAAAATCACCATGAACTTCAAAATTACCTTATGTATTGTCAACCATGCCTTATTATAGGAAATCTTATAACTGAAATTATGTTGTATCCTCTCTTGAACAAGGGATACAGAAAAATATTTTCATATCCTAATCTTCTCGAAGAAAATGGATAACACGAATTCAGCCACCAATGAGGTATGATCTTATGTTAGGTTTGGTTGAACTCAAGTATGAGCTGCCTCAATCTTTGAGATTCTACAAACTCCAAATGAAATTTCTGGAATCTCCCTCAAGAGTAATATACAATCATCCGCATACTTGTCACATAGTATGAGGTATTTTTGGTGGCCTAAATCTTGAACTATATATCTATAGTTCCTATCAATGTAAAATCTCTTTTGATTGTTTTTTAATGCATCTTTACTTTGAAAATACCTTCCAACATACATGGTTTTCTCCAGCTCACTAAACCTATTTGGTAAAACATTAAGGAACTCATTTGTGGGTGTGAGAACATTACAGTCAAATTCAAGAAAACAGTTCATTACTCCAGACTAAGATGTGAAGAGTGGTAGAGGATTTATTATGGGTCAAGGTTTCTATGCAACTAAGGTGTTTCTAAAAACTCCCTCCCCACCTTCCACTACTCTATACTCTTCAGCACTGTTATCACTATCTATTCCATCATTAAAAAAATCCTCATTGGAGGTTGTATTTACATGTAAATCCAAAATATCATCTAGGTTTTCCTCTTCTGAATCATTTGGAATAGACTAAATTTCATGGGGAAAACCATCTCCAACCACTCTTGTTAGTATACATCATCATACAACTAGGAATTGTTGTTTTAAAATAAAAACATCAATATATAAGTCCATCATGGTACCATCTGATTATTGGGAAAATAATTTTATTTCTTGGACCCACTGCGTATCAATAACAAATGGACATGTTAGATGCCACAGTGTAACTGGGAATTGAAAATATCTATAGCTCATATAATTGATATCTTTATTGGGTCCTAGATTTAAAGAACCACAAATTATATATTTAATGTTACTTAGGGTAACACAATCAGTTGTACTAACCACTATTGTTGGTTGTGTACTATAAGAATCTCATTGATCAGTTTGAATAACCTCCACATAGTAGTACACACAGGCAAACATGACTCTTTACAACAAAAATGTGTTTTGATCAATATTATGATAGTGTAACTAATATTTACAATGATGGTTGACCATATAATATTTATTATACTAAAATTTTATAACTTATTTTTATACCATAAAATAAGATACTAATTTTTTGTTATATAAAATTTTATTAGAACCTTCATCAAGGATCGCAAAGGTATCTCTTTTATAGAAGTTATTGCTAGATCTGGGATGCATGTAAGAGATTCCAACTCTCCTATGATAAATCAGTCATAGGATGGTGTAATTTCAGTGGTGTTGAATCCAAAATACATTAAACAAAGAATGCATCTATGCAGTTTTTCACTACTATGTTGCATTGCTTATGATAAAGGTGTTAAACCCTGGTCTTATAAAGATCTTAAAAATAATATCTCATCATGCTGGAACATTACTAAATATTGATTGATACCAATTTAAATAGGATTCTTCCACATTATTCTTTCTAGGTAGGATGAGTTTACCATAGTATGGAACAAAATGAACCTTAACCTAAAACCAGGTGTTTTTTGGTTGTTAGAATGAGAGGCCAAATTCAATCACTACATCTAGAATCTTTCTAATGATCAGTATTGGACTCAAATTCATGGGCTTCCATGGGTGTATTGGCACCCCAAAATTATTAATGACTTGGATTCTAGCTTTAGAATGTCTCTTATGATTGATCAGTGCACCATAAATGGTGTCCTTGGTCTCTATAGAAGGAGCCTGGTGGAAATAAATATAGAGTATCCTCCTTCAAAAAAAATTATTTCAATAGCAATGATCACAAATTCGAGGTAAAACTTGAATATTAACACCTGCCTACAATATGTGAGCACTACAAGATAGTGGGGCATGAAATTAAGAATTACAAAGAGGTCAAAAATCTGGTTTCACTATCACCCAGTGCTCCAACCTAGAGAGAAGTTCCAAAGGTAAATTAGAACAAAACAGTAGAGAATTTCAAGAGTGATAGGCATGTTCAGGGAAAAGGTGTGAAATTGGGTAATATTTCCAATTCAAGTAACTCAAGGGATGACTTGTCTGGGGAGGAGGAGGAGCACCAAGATCTTATTTAGTCAGTTGAAAAACATGTGGATAAAAATTTACAGGATGATGTTGAGAACCAGGGATCCATAGAGGATAACTGTGCTAAGAATATTTTCAACTCATCATAAATTATCTCAATTTTATCTTCTTTCTAAGCAATATAAATTTTGGCAGATCTTATATTTCATGATTTATCCGAGGCCATATAGTTAGATTTTGTTGGCTCAAATGAACTATAGTAAAGGATAGACACAAATCAGGTAGTTGAAATAATGGATGAGAATATGGTTATAGACTCTCAATTACCAAAAAATGGAATAGCTAGTTTTGATCACCAGTTGGGCACTGCTAATGTGTTTGGCTCATTGGATGACCAGCAGGTGACTACCCATGAAACTAGAGAGTCTCCTATTGAATTTTCTTCGGCAGACAGGGTAATTAACTCAAATAATCCATGTAATGAGGGAAATTATATAGAAGCAGTTGTATATTCGAAAAATAATCCTAACAATCCATAAGAAATAAGAAAATTGAGGGGAAATAAAAGGGGTAAATCACCCCAAAATAGAATTCAAAATGAGGATAATTTTCTAGAACTATGATGTAATAGCCAATCCTGACACTATAATTTATTTTTGGATAATTTCACTCGAGTATAAGTATGATATTTTTGGAGTGTAAGATCAAAAGAAAATCATAACAAATAAAGAAAAGTTTATTATTAACAGTGGGCATAATCTCTTTGGAAAATCATAGAACTCTATTATCCATGATTGACTCTAGATAATAGCACATAGTTCTATAGAAAATCCAATTATTATTTAGGAGGAAGTGAAATTTGTTACAAGTTGTTATCACAAGAATAAAAAAAATTCTTCACTAGGTTTTATGTTTATAAAAACAATATTGATAGGAGGCATATTTGGGCACAATTAAGGGGACATTCCAGTTCTATAATGGAGTCATGAGTGATTATAAGTGACTTCAATTCCATTCATTAAGATGATGAGAATATGGGTTACTTTTTAAGATCATACTCTATAAAATACTTCAATTCTTGCATTGAGGATGCCAATTTTATAGTGGTTAATCTCTCTAGATCCAAGTTCACTTGGTACAAAAGGCACCTCAATGGTGTGACAGCTAGAAAAATTGATGGAACTTTTGTTAATGATAATTTTTTGGGAAACTAGAGATATATCTCATGTGTTAGTCTGTAAAAGCATCACTCAAACCACCATTCCATTATGGTGAACTTTCATGGTAATGAGATTAAATTTCTAATACCCTTCATATTTAACAAGTCCTGGACAGATCATTAAGAATGCCACACAAATGTGCAGCAATGTAGGGTCGAACCTCTATGAGATGTTAACCGAATTTCATTCATCTTAAAACTAAAAAGTTTTAAGGATTATATTAGAAATGGTTTCATCCAACTTAATAAAGTTATTGATGCTTTGGATAAATATCTTCATTCCATTCGAGAATACATTACTAAAAATAACATCTAGGGAAGTATCTCCCAAGTGGCATAAGTTGAATCCCAACTTCAAAAAACATATAATGATTAAAGGAAATGTTCAAAAAAATATCTTCAAGTTCAAGTGGATTAATAAAGGGGATATAAATACCATGTTCTTCGATACCCTCCAGGGGTTAGAAGATCCAATAATCATTTTTATCTCTTGAAGGATGGAGATCAAATTCTTACTAAGAGGTAAGCCATAGCTGATCACATTGTCTCCTTCTATGAGAATCTATTCAGTGTCCCCCCAAGAAATATGGATCTAAGAGAATGAATTATTCTCAAGTTGGACAATGAGGCTGATAATATGATCCTCACTTATGTTCCTCTTGATTATGAAATCAAGGATTCTATTTTTTGTCTTATAAAGGATAATGTGCATGGGTTGGATGAATTCACCAATTATTTCTTTGAGTACTTTTGGTAGATCATTCAGGATGATGTTTCCATCTTAGTTATACATTTTTTCTAGGGTGGAACCTTATTTCTTGGATTCAATTCCTATTTCATTTACCTCATTCCTAAGGTGGAAAATTTTATTTAAATAAGTCAATTTAGGCCAGTTTCTATAGTGAAAACAATACAAAAAATAATCACCAAGATTATTTCCAACGGACATGCTCATACCTAAAATAGAGTCAACTCTTAGAACCAGTTAGGATTTTTGTTGGGAATAAACATACAAGATTTCTTGATTTCTTACTCGGAATGTGTGAACTTAATAAATAAATCAGTAAGGGGAGGAAACATTTCTCTCAATATTGACCTCAAAAAATCTTTTGACACTATGGATTGGGGCTTCATCTATAAGGTTCTTTTGTATTTTAGATTCATTAAAGACTTTGTTAGAATGATCAAAGTCTTTATTGGATCTTCTTGAATTTCTATATTAATTAATAGATCCCTAGAGGGATACATTAATTGTTTAAGAGGGCGAGACAAGTATATCCTCTTTCTACTATTATCTTTGCAACTACTGAAGAATATCATAGAATTGTCATAATTTACATGGTGAAAAATGGTGATCAGAAACTCATTAGGGAAGTAAGAGGTATTTCATCACTTTCCAACCAATTTTTTTCTAAATATATTATTTTATTTGTTTAGGGTGAAAGGAGGAACATCAAAAACATAAATGAGGCACCTCTTCATTATGAATATGCCTCAAGCTGGGAAGTAAGTTGGAGAAAGTACTTCATTTACTTTAGAAAGAATATATATACCGCCAGGAAAATTGGAATGGTCAATGAATTAGGTATAAGATAAGGTTGTCTACAATTCATTTATTTCAGTGTTCATACGTATTGTGAATGACCTTGTGCCTCCTATTTCACTAACATTCAAAGACTGGTAATAAAAACTCTGTCCTCATGGAAAGGTGGGTCTCTATATATACCTGGAATATCTTTCCTTATCAAGAATGTGATTATTTTAAAGATGCTTTATTTCTTCATAGTGTATGCTTGGACTATCTCAATAATTATATCCATAAATGTCATGAGGAAAAACTTCTAGTGGAGTGGTATTATTATAGATAAAAGATTATAACAGCTTCATGGATGCAATGTTGCCTGCCTATTTCTTCTGGAGGCCTTGGAAAAAAACCTGACCCTTTTTAATCAATCCCTTCAAGGACAATTTTTTTGGAAACTTCCCAACAATAAATAAGATGCCCCGACCTTCATCAAATGTAGATTTTTTATAGTATTAAGATAAGTAAATCTCGATATATGGAATCCTCTACATGGCCTGGCCTTAAGGTTATTTTTCACAAAATCATTAAGAATGCTCACTGGATGGTAAGTGTTAACTATTCCCTCAAATTCTGGACTGATAAATTTACAGGGAATCCAATCACTGATCAGATTGATCACATAGACGATACTATTGATTATAATATATCCTTCAAAGATCAAATAGCCAACTTGATGGACCTACCTCGTGATATTGAGAAGGTTGTCTCGTGTTATGATTTCTTAAGTCAGGAAGACATACCTATTTGAGAGCCGGTCTCAAATGTGAAACTTGATTCAAAGACATTATATAAATGACTTGTGAAGGGATCACATAAATGGGTTAGTGAATTCAGAAATAAATGGCTATATCCATCTAGATTCACACACCTCCGGAGGTTGTAACTTAACAAACCCCATATCTATAGTAACATACAAGAGGTCAGTATAAGCCTATGTTCCAGATGTTTTATCTATAATCAGCATCATGAGGATGTTAATCATCCATTTCATAGCCCCAAGATGCACACTAACTATGGAATTATATATTTGATATCTTTAAGGTTCGTCCACCAAGAGTAGACAACATCAGTGAGTTTCTTCCTAATCTTCTCCATATTAAACTATTTAATCAAGTTGTCTTTCTCTTAAGGCTCCATGTGCTGAGATGGTTCATGTAATTTAGAGGAGACACAATAATGTAGTTCATGGTAAGTCTTGATTAAAAAATAATATATCTCTTACTGAAGTTGTGATGGTAGCATAGCATGAAAACACACTACACACAGAACACTATAGTAACTCAGTGCAGGACCTCATTGTGCTGATGAGATTAAAGATAAATGGAAATTTCTTTCTACCTCGCAACACAATGGAGGTATTTAGGATTTTTCCTTTCACCAGATGGATTAAGTGGAACTTATATGGAATGTCACATGGAAATACAGGGCCTGTAGGATTTGGACTTGTCTTTAGGGATGTTTCTATATATGTTATCGAGTATCAGAATAGATCTTGTGGCACTTCCTCAACATTGGAAGTTGAAATGTATGGACTGATAAATTCAGTGATCATAATGAAGAATAAGAATTGGAAAAATATATGGTTTGAGACTAATTCCATAACCATTGTATAGTTTGTGAGATCTGGGAAGGCACACTTATCCTGGAGACTCACAATGAAGTGTATTGAATTCTTGCACTGGCTTTCAACAATGAACTACATCATCACACATGTATTTGGTGAAGCCAATTCTCTTAAGGATTCTCTCACAAACAAAGGTCTATCTAGTGGGGATTGATTTTTTTTCAAGTAATAGTCCTAATTATCTTCTCTAAATGTTTCAAAGGGACAAATGTAGCATAACCACCTTCAAACTGTTGTGATTTTCCCAATTAATTCAAGAGCCTTGTGATCTCTATTTTCAAAAAGAGACAAAACATCAAATTGGTTTATTTATCATTCGTAAAATGAAAATTATGATCATATAAAGTGAAATGGATAATAACAACTGCATTAAATAACACATAAATTCTTTACAACATACAAGAAATACCTTGACATTTTTCAAAAGACCATGGTTTGGATGAGATGAGCCTCACTTCATATATGAGTTAAAATCTAGTTTATTTTCAATTAGTAGCTTAATAAAATCTTCCAAATGTATGTAATTAACTTTATAATTTAAAAAACTTTTATCCTTCTAATAAAATATCTTATATTCTATCTTATATATCATTAGAAGGGGGAATGATTTTCAAAATTCAAAAGTTAAGTACGTACCTTTTGAATATGTTATTAAACTACCAATTGAAAATAAGATAGATTTTACCTCATGTCTGAAGTGAGTCTCATCTCATCCAAATCAAGTTCTATTGAAAAAATATCAAGATCTTTCTTTTATGTTGTAATGAATTCATGTGTTATTTAATGTGATTTTTCTTCTCTATTTCACATTATATGTTAATAATTTTAATTTTATCAATGATAAATAATATTAGATAATAATTATATGTATTAATTTTTTATCCTAAGTTACCCATTAATTAATCTATAGTTAATCATTAATAAAAATAACTATTATTTCTAAACTATATAATCTTTATGATACTAAAATTTTAGAACATATTCTTACATCCTAAACTATGATACTAATGTTTCTTAGTATAGTTTTTCCTTGTACATTTCATTTTATATGATCATAATTATAATTTTATCATTGATTATTATACTAATTTTATGATTTCTTTTCTTAGGTATTTTAGTTGTTTATAGTGAAAATATGAATCATCTAAAGCATATCCCTTGGGACTATCAAAATAATAGTGTATTAAGACTCGTTGTCATGTACTAGGTTACCTCGAGTCATGCTTCGAACACCTTATCTAATTTGTTACTCCTAGATACATATGTTCTAGAGCCACATCTAATTGTTTGTATCCAGACAGTGATTTGATTACATAGATAGCCACATAATCTTTATGCTGCCAAAATTTTAGAATTTTTAATCCTAATTTATTCATTAGTTAATATATACTTATTCATTAATAATAACAACTATTATTTAAAACTCTATATAACTGAAAAAACAACTTAACAAATAAAATATTTAGAACCAAATAAACCACTTAATAAATGACATATTTTGGCCTTTCTAAAAAGAATCCAATTAAATAAAAAATACTTCTAAATGATGCTTTTAAAAAAAACTAGGACTTCGTTTAGACCATCGAATTCACCACACACAAAAATGAATTTTTTATAGAGAGAAGATGTGGAATGTAGAGAGATGAGTAAAATTGAAAGTGAGAAAAAGGGGAGCGGGTGCCCTTTTATAGGGAGTTAAAGAAAAGGTGGCAGGGGGTATTGCATTTTGCCTTTACATTAGTCAAAAGGGGACAGCCCCACTTTAGCCTTCTGCATTGTCTTTAACTGAAATGCAAGACCACCCCCCCTGCCTTTTCCATGTCATTGATCTAAGGAAAAGGAGGAGGGGGAAGGCAGTAGCCCCTATTCCTCCTTTTGACCGAACCGAATGGCACCAGTGGGCCTTCCGCCTTTCTAGCATATATTTGAAAATATTTTTAACCTACAGATTTTTAAAAAATCAAAAAAATCATTAACAAACTCCATTTTTTTAACTTTATTTAAAATATACATACCTGCTAATTTAAAATTTAATCATACATAGAAAAATGTTTTCCAACAAACTTCAATTATGGGTAAGGTCATCATTCATATATTACTCCACATAAATGAAAATATACTATAATAATGAATGCTATAAGATTAAAAAATAGGATATTTTGAAATAAAACATAAAATAATTAATAAAACTAACCATATAAAATTTACTCATTGACTCAGTTGGGATTATCTCAATCATAAATCTTAAAATAAAGTAACCGCATTCCAACCTTCATTTTTAAAAATGACACTATGGTTATAATAAATTAACTTCAAAATAAAAAACAACATATATATATATAACAAAAAACAAATATTATACAATAGAAAATATATTTATATTTAGTTTCATGTGTTAGATTTTATTTGGATCCTTTATAGAAAATTGATTGTCGCTAAAATTTATCCATGAACTATATTTTCATATATATAAACTAAAAAATGTATAAACAATAAGGATTAAAAAATAAATTATAAAACATAATAAAACATACTTTAACAATTTGATAAAAAAATTGAAACACCTCCTAATAAAGTGAAAAACCAGTATAATGTGCATTCATGTGTGCAGAATATTCCTAAAATTCAATGACCACTCAAATATAAAAATCACATAATTAATGAAATTATAATGAATATTAGTACAAAATTATCTTTGTCTTCTTACCCTTCATGGAATGGAAGAAACCAGTACCCAATCTATGTATTTTTTAATCTATTAGATATATATGTAACTCTGAAATTAATATTAAAATATTTCATAGATGTTGAAATTTACTTTGGATATAAAAGAAGATAAACATTAGTGGTCTCATTTTGAATGAAAATCATGTGTATATTCCAAATTAAACAAGTAATATATCAAGGTACATGAAGTCATATTTATTTAATGAAAGAAAAACTGAAACATAAATTTACTTTCATGGAAAAAAATGCAACATAAGAATACTGAGATCACAAAAAATAAATAGATACATGATATCTTTTCTGAATAGTCTAAATGGATATTATCTTCAATATATATCATATATCATTTGAAAATCAAAAATATTTTCCAAGGAATAATAAATACGGGATTATATTTTTATCCCATCAAATATTTCAAAAGTATATGAAGTTGTTGGTTCCTGGACCATTTGTTTCTATTATACTAATTATTTTTAGTTTAGATACTTCTATATAAATTAAATATAATAAAACATTATAATTAATATTCAATAAAATGTAAATAATATTTTGAAAACATCACATACATTTTATGTGAGATGAAAAATAACTCTATATAGAAAAAGAAAAAATAGCCAATATAATCTCCAACTCTGGTAACCTCCTATGAAGGAAAAGGTATTAGATTATTTGAATAAATAATATCATGTACTGATAATCTTACATGACCAAACTTCACAGTATGGTGATGTACTGAATCCTCCCAAAATATATCTGACTCCATATACAACAATATATATATATATATTGGGATCTCTAGAATTCAACTCACGGTATAAGTTCAAGTCTGAATGAGGAGGTAGAGGATCTAAGTAGGCAGGCTATACATGCTATATAGATTTTGAAGGATGTGTAGGATGTAAATGATTTTCAGGCTATGATTTTCCCTTCAATTATTAAAATCTATCTTGTATAGCTAATTGAATTTGATCACCTGTGGAATATTTTAGTCCTTTCATCTTATTTTTTTAAGGAAGATGTTTCTAGGTCTCTTGATTTGTAACTTTGATGACCAATAACATTCCAAATACTTAAACTCACCATGTATCCTCTAATATGGATAAGGTGTTCTTGCTATCCTAAATTAGATACTAGGATATCCATCCCACCCTCCGGAAAAAAAGTCATGTGCATTAGTTTCTTCTAAAGGTCATCCTGATATAAAAAAATAAAATTTTATATTAGTGTTATAAATTTATAAAATATAAACATTTATAGAAAATATAAATTAAGTTCTTGATGTTCCATCACCTAGCTCTTTAGACGGATCTATAAGATACTTTTAATTTTTTCTTCTTTCTCATTTCTATTTTTCATGGTAAGAAGGGGGATATGGAGTACAAAACTAGACCTCTTTTAAACCACTAATGGATTTAGATATTAGTTTATCAACCTTTTCTATAATCATTTCCTTCTCTAGTAAATGATACCCTCTATGTGATAAAGTTTAGGGGAATATATTCTATAACAAGATCTCTTGATCAGATCTCATGGAGGACTGTTACATAAAAATAAACTTATAAGTAATTTGATAATATACAATAAATAGTTATCATACCATAAATGCTTCATCATGTCGGTGGGAAATAAATATATTCCATGTATCTATATTTGAAAATACATAATTGAGGAAATGGTCTTCCTTAGGTAAATTCCTAAAAAAATGTTTTTTGTCAATTTTGTTTTAAAATATCTTCATCAAACTTCTACTAAGGTTATAAATATTTTTATAATTTCTTTTCTCCTTGAAATTATAATGAAATATATAATTTAATACATTTAATATTAGTCATATAAAATATATAATATTCAAAGAATGAGATAAAAATAAATCAATTGATACATTTTACCATTATGAACTTCCACAACTTCTTTTTCACCATCTTCTCAATATACTTCCAATAATCATATAAAATAATAATCCAATAGTAGCTCTACTTAGTGATATAACACATAAACTGTAGTTCATTTGGGTGGGTTTGGTTATTATTATCATCAAAATTAATATATATTATTTGGTCACCATGAGAAAGTGAGAGTTTTGATAAATGTGTAATCCCATTCCTACAAACTCTAGGAATAGTTTTCTCTATAGAAGAAGAAGAAGAATTCTTCATGGGAGGTGCATCAGTAGTCCTGAAAATATTTATTTTTAATTAAACATTTACAGTCATTACATAATTTTATTATTGGATATTTAATAATATGAAAAAAAAGAATTATACCTTGGTAAATGTTCCTCTTATTCTTTATGTGTCATTAAGATAATAAATGTAATGATATTTTATGTGCATTCATATAATTAGAAAATTGAATATTTTAAAATAATGATTACAAAAAATATGTAAGTGAAAAAATACTATCACAGGTGTGAAAGTTTCGAATAAAGTAGTGATGTCATGATTCTTAACAAAAAAAATATTCAATTTAAACTATCAAATATAAACATTAATTATAAAATGATTGAAATGATCATCATTTACAAATTTAAATATCACAGTGACAAAAAAGTGTTTTTATATGCCTAAATTTGACAAAAACATAATGATGTGAATCAATTTTTTCAATCAAAAAATATTTTACCGTAACTATTGAATATAAACTTTAACATAAAAATCAAATAAATAATCAATATATATTTAATTATACATCCCAATTGAAAATAAGAGTTTTTTCACATGTAAATTTCAAATAATAATTTAAATATAAATATTTTACTGAATAATTAGGAGTGTAATTTTGTGTTTTCTCATATCCCTTCAACATGAACATTTCATACAGCATGGACTATGTCCACATTATAGTCATTTTTATCATTAATAAATCACATAATAGATGAAGAAAACTCACATAAATCCATAGCGTCGTCATAATCCTCATCGCCCAAATGAATTTTTTTCCCTTGAAAAATGATAGACCATTGATCATTCAATGGATCGATGACATAAAATATTTTTTTTCATGTGTATCCATGATAAATGGTTCTTCTTTGAAACTAAATCTTTTCAAATCAACCAATTTAAAACCATAATCATCATATTTCACAACACAACTACTATCAACCCAATTATACTTATACATTGTTACTCAAGATTTAGTATAATAAATTTCTCATATATTATCAACAAATCCAAAATATGTATTTGACACTCAAATTGGCGTTTAATCTTCTCCAATCAGAAAATTTAGTTCTTTAGTGTCAACAATTACCCCACTATTTTGAATAAAACTCTTTTTATCTTAATTTTTTGTGTAAAATGTGTACCTATTAATATCAAAATTATACCTTGTGATCACATTTAGAGATATTCCCCTTGAAAACTATTTCAATGTTTCTGATTTTGATATATATATGTTTAATTTCACTTTAAACCATGAAAAAACATCTTTTATGCTCAGTCATCAACCACTCTTCATTTCTTTTCAGATATCCACTACTGAAAATCTCACTTATCCCAATGGTTCCAAACAATTGAGATAGCCCCTTAACCATTGGGATAGGATATCCCAACAGTTTGGGAAACCATTGGTCTGTCTAGTGTTGTAGTATCCCTATACCAATGGTTTTATAAAACCATTGAGGTAGGCTATATGAAATTACTCTATTCTAATGGCTTCACTGAAACTGCTGGTATATATATATATATATCAATAGTTCAAGAACCATAGAACCTACTGTCTAGCAGCATTGTGTACCAATAGTTCTTGAAACCTTAGCACCTACTATCTAGTAAATTTTTATACCAATGGCTCTTGAAACTGTTGTTATATATATATATATATCAATTGTTCAATAACCGTAGAACCTACTATCCAGCATCCTTGTGTACCAATGGTTCTTGAAACCATTAGAATATATGGAAACAAATGGTTCAAGAACCATGGATGTCCACCGATTATATGTATACAAATGGTTCTATAAACCATTGGTATATCCTCTTATCCCTAAAAAAACAAAATTCCACCTCTTATAGTCTTCCAGAACCTACACACATCTGTATAATTTTTTTGATCCAGTTGAAAGAATCATAAATGGGTGGCAGAAACAATGTAAAAAGTATAAATAATTTATAAGAAATGGGTAGAAGAAACAATGTATAAATTAAAAACAATTTAGAAGAAATGGGTAGAAGAAACAATGTAGACAGTAGAAACAATATAGGTACCATTTCTCACTAAGATATGCATGATATCTTCTTACAAAGAGTAGATGAAAAACATCCTATCTTCAACGAAACCATGAGAGGTGTAGTAGAAACAATGTAGGTCCCCTTGCTCTGAGCATATTTTGAGGCTAAACGAATTCCCTGCTGAAAAATTGATACAATTGGGGTATTCATTTTGTAGAAAGTATAAAACAAATACTTGTTTCTAGAAAAATCATGAAAAAACTTATAGACAAGTTATGTAAAATAACATTCTTGAAATTAAATCATAGTTTTACAATTCTGACAGTAAGATTATTGTAGTAACAATATAATAATACCTACCATGAATGAATCGATAGGGACTTTCCTGACCATATGTTTACAACTGTCCAAAGGATTTACCATATCATTTAACATAGTTAAATCTGGTTGTTGGCCCTCTAATTTGGTTTCACTGTCCTACAAATAAGTAGTGGGAGAGAGAATAACCATTTAATTTTTGTAATCCAATATTCTATATAAAGAACCAATAAAAATTTAAATAGATTGAGTTTCATTAGACTGGCCTTATTCATCCTTACCATTTTCCAGAGCAGAAATGCACTTTCTAATTTCCCACATTCAAGTGATGTTGGGGACCTTTTTATTTTGGATTTCAATGAGGTCACTGCCTCATGTTTGTATTCACCTCTACAACCCTTAGAGACCTTAAATTTCTATTTCTTACACAATCTAAAATAAATATTATCTTTTATAGAGATCTCATTAGCTACATAATTATCATCAGTTTCTTCCTCAAAATACTCATCCCCTAATCCATTGTGAAAAGAATCTCTAAAATATCCAATATTAGAAATGTTTGAATCAGTTACCAAGTCAGTCCAAGACATATTAGGCTTATTATTTTCTTTTAGGTTAGAAAAGTTCTTTAACCTAACTTCACCACATGGATGGTTTGGAGTAGTCTAAGGAGAGCTCTTTTCATACCCATCCATATTAGGTAAAAATCATCATTAACACCTTCCTTTTCCTATTCCTCATAAGTCCTATCTACAAAATCATTGTTTGGATCCTCCATAGGATTTTTTTATTTTCATGTGCAGGCTGGATATCCCAAATGTAATTCCTATTTCATCATCATGTGACTAAAATACCCATAAAATCATACTTAAATGGAAATATTCATAATAATCTTCCCATTCTAATTGAGAACTATTCCTTGTCAAATACCCTTATCTGTTGTTTCATATTTCATTCAAGACATCCTTCATCAAGGGTAAATATCCCCCATGTGATGTGTCTCAATGGTCAATATTCCTAGAAATCCTTTACTTCCACAATAGTTCCTATTCCATAAGATCCATTCCAAGGGAGGTATAAATTCTTTAATGGTATCATTTTATATTGAGTTTTAAATTATTATATTTTTTATATTATTTATCATTATCATAGTTTGTAGGTTTTTATTTGAAATTTCTATGATTATATTATAATCTTCCATGAGATTTCATAACGGGTTGTCTGATGGTAACCCTTCACAAAGAAAATTAATTCCCCTTAGGACACTTGTTTGAGTCATCCAAATGATGTCCAAGATGAGGATTATGAATTTAAGACATGAAAGTCTTTGCCCCTTTTTTATGGTTTGATGGTAGAAAATACAGATCTTCTAGGATACTGGTGTTACTAAACTAGTAGGGTTCATACATTCTTTTGGATGGTAAGTTGGCCAGAAGTGACGTATTTTTTATACTTTAAGGCTATGAAAACTGACCCAATGAACATTTTGGATGGTTTGAGTCAAAATAAATGAGCCATGTTACTAGAAGGATATATTGTCAATAAATTTGAATCCATTTAAATTTGAGTCGAGGATAATCTTATAGGACCAGATTGTCCTTTCCTAGAAGGTGCATTTTTTTGATGTTCCATAAATTCCATGGGTGAGACGGGGTAGATACTAATGAAAACAAGTGTTTTCTAACCTGTATAAATTCATTAAATATTGAATATTGGGCTCTAGTCAGCTAATGTCTAGAAGGGGAGCAGATATATGATATAGAAAACTAAAGGTTGTAAGAGTGGAGATTCTATCCAGTCAAAGGACAGAAGTAGGAGTGTTTCATGATCTTGATTCATCTAAATACGTCTTTGAGGATTATATAAATAATGTTAGATTTTTCATAAAGAAATGGAATCTTGTTATTGGATTCATAATTATGGTTAAATGTGAAATGGGTTTCTAGATCTAGAAGAAGGATTCAAAAGGGAAGTGTCATGTTGTAAAAGCATATTAATCATAGATGGAGTCAGTGGCATGTTTATCATATGGATATAGAAGAGTTAAGGGATAACCAAAACATGAAAATGTTAGGTGATCTCACAAGATATATTGTATAACTAATTACATTCTTAAAAAAAGTGGCACGCCAGCAGAGGTTTTTTCCCATAAACCACAAATCTAAGCATCAAAAAAAAATTGAAGATGATCCATGATTGATGAAGGGGATTGTATGATGGTCCAGTATATAAGAGGTTGTGGATTGATGGGTGTTTTGAAATATTTTAGAGCTGATATTTCCACTAGTTTGAGGAGACTAGCATGGACTACTAGAATGATATTATACAACAAATGTCAATTAGGTTGGAATCATTTACAGTATCTATAGGGAATCTATTTTTTTAAAACATAGCTCGATGATGTTTTCATGTAGCATATAACGACCCATACTTTACATACATTGTTAATACTTCAAAATTGAAGTACACTTATTACAACATATAACAAAACCATGAAAGGACTATATAGGTATAGTGTCTTTAGAAACTGGGAAACATAAACAACTGGTTTATAAATCATCTATACTGTCTCCCTTTTATTTTATCATATCTAGAGTCCCTTTTGGTATATCTAACTTAATATCTTTCTTCCTGTCCTGGGGAAAAGAAAACATACAAAAGGGTGAGCTCAAATGCTCAGTAAGGGTAAACAAAAGAAATATCAATCGCATCATATTCATAAGAACATATCATTTTGGAAATCTTAACCTACAAAAGAGATCATAATTTCATAACATGGGATAAATCATAGTAGTGAAATGTAATCCCAATAATCATAACATAAAACATAAAACTTTATGGAATACACACATAATCATATAGAATCATTTCTTAGTAGTCAATACTTATTTCCAATACTATCTTAGCGGACAAAGTTTATTTCTGAACCGAGTTCACTCCTTGTTTCAATCATGTTTCACTGAACCGGTTTAACCTGTTGTTCCAGCCATGTCTATCTCATGAGATATAAATATTTACCCAATGAATTGGAGGGAGATATAGGTCCCACACATCTCATAATGAAACAATTCTTATGTGTGCCACAAAATCATAAATCATACATCATAGCATAACCCATGAAATAAAAAATGGGATTCTTAAACATTATGCCATCATAACATAATCCATATAACATATAAGGACTTTATAAAAATAATTCCATCATAACATAATCAAATAAATGTAAAAATAGGGATAAAAACAGAACCCTGTATTATATTAGATGGAAAATAATTTTGATAAAATGCTTGAACTCCATTCTTGAGGAAAATATCCTTTCTACTTAAAAAACATTTTCCTTTCTTAAAATTTCATATAATATTAAACTAAAATAAGTTGATTAAAAATAAACTTGAAAACATGTAAATGAATCTTCATGGAAATAATATTCTAAAAATCCATTCATGACATATAAGTTTAAAAAACATTCTTCTTGTACTTTGGCTGGAAAAATCAAAAAATACCTCGTACGAAAAACGACAAATGATTCCTTTCATAGCTTTTACTAAAAACTCACTGAAGGGTAAAATTGGTTTTAAAAAAATTTTATGTGGATATAAATAATATTACATATTGAGAAAAAATGGATGTGGATGATAAATATTACCCAGTAAATTCTGAAGTATAAACAATCTCGGATGAAAATGAGATTGTGAGATTTTCCCTTACCTTAGGTCTGATTTGCTTTGTGTGTGTCTGAACCTCCTGTATAATGATTTAAATAATGTTATTGACTTGTTCCAGAATTTTAATCATTGTTATGATATCATATATGGTCATATTCTTATCTTCTTATTAGTAATATTTCATTGTTACTTGTTATTTGGGTGTTTATTGCTTTTTGTTCTTATGCGTGTTTTGTCAAATAAATTCTTATTCTTATTTTATGTTATAGATACCTCATTTACATAATGGTATTACTGTAATATATATCATATTTATTCATTAAATTCATTTATATAATCAATAATCATTGAAGATCATGTAAAACGAGTTGCATCACATCGTGGAGACGGTAGGCCGTATGTACGCACGAGTGATGATATCATTCCCATGATCATGGAATTGTATTGAAGTGTATGTATACTATTTCCTAATCAATATCACTTTAAAATAATCATATATAGTTATTATTTACACCATTATACCCATCCAAGTAAGGTAGTGGTGGAAAATAGATTGCACCATGGCGTGGAGACAGTATTCCGTACGTACGCACGCGCGGTGATTTCGTTTTCCGTAGGATGGATAGAAGGTGAAATAGGCTTGTTTCATATTTATAATAACATATCAGTATATGAGTGATACTGATGTTATTACTTCATAATGAAACAACTAAATAAGAATAAGAAGAAGAAGAAATAAAGTTTAAAGAATCGGTAACGGACATTACCTCTTCTTTGAAGCACTTCTTCTTAACCTCCTCTTAGGGCACTAGAGATGGTCTTTGAAGAAAACCAGGACCTATAGGATGTTTATAGGGAAGTGGAGAGAAGAAATTGTCAGGGGTTGGCTGAGATTGAATGCTCAAGGTGGTGTGAGGAGGATAGGGAGGAGGTTCCTTTTATATGGGAGGAGAGGGGCACCTTAAGAAAACGTAAAATATTATTTTATAATAAAGTCATATTCAATTTTTAAAAGCTCCAAATTGATTTATTTTGAAGATAAGGTTGGGATGGGTCGAAATACTCTCAACCAATAGATTTTAGACAAGTTTAGGTTAATATTTTAACCTTATCATTTAGATTTAACTCTAAGTTAAATAATTTAACTTTTACCGTGTTTTCTTGTTTTCTTACATTATATGGTCAATAAACTTACTATAAAAAGACAAAAAAACCCCAAGTTGTTAATTATTAATATATATAACCTTATATATGTAGTTTGTCTGAACCTTGATTTTTAGGATTAAAATAACAATTAATAATATAATATTTGTTTTAAAAACTATTTTATGTCAATTTTGACACTATTTGGTACCTGATTTTTTTGAAAATCATAATAGAATTATTAGTTCGAAAAAATTTAATTAAATAAATACTAACATGTCATACTAACCTATAAAATTATTGGAATTCATAAAAAGTCTAAAATTACATTTATTTGGGTATTTATAACATCAATTATGTTAATATTTCATTAATAAGGTAATTACTGGATCATCATTGTGTCATAAATAAATTAAATTATTTAAAGTATAAAATCTATAAATAAAATACCATTATGTATGAAATCTTTTTAGATTTCTAATGAACATTTATAGTCGAATTTATCATATATATAACCCTATAATAAAAATGTTTTAGTTATTAAACATTGATTTTAACTATTTTAACTCTTCTTTAAATAAAATAATATTAAATGTCTTAATCTAATCCAAGTGGACCTAAATGGTCATATTTTATTCCTAAGGTTTTTTTTGGTCTAATTAAACTTATCCAACAGAATTAGGACATGTGTTAGGGTAATAAGAATATCATTTTTACCCTTAATTACCCTATTTTACTTTTAACTGTGGTAAAAAAAAGTAAAAAGTTACTATTCACCAAAAATTATTATTATCTTATTGAACCAAAATTTACTCCTTAATATTAACCGTGTCTCTCAGATTTTTGAAATTCCACTCAGAGAAGCGATAAAATTAAGTTTTATGTAAATTTGTAAATTCTCCTAGGATGTGGGTAAAAGACGGTGAAAAGTTCAATAAAATTTTTATATATCTAAAATTATTATAAAATGACTCCAATGAATTACATTGAACTTATATAGGTATTATGTATCAATTTTTACCAAAATAAAATTAAATAAAATAAATAATTATTTATATAAAAAGTCGGTTTTTAAATAGTAACCCAGTGCTTTCACTATTCATCAAAAATTGAAAGTTTTCATAAAAATACCAAAATTTCACTCTAGGCTAATTTCGATATTCCGAATCCAAAAAAGAAGTCCATTTTGAAAAAATAAAATTTCAAAAAGTGGGTATTACTATTCATAACGGCTAGTTTTAATGATATTTTAATAGCATGTCGTTGTTTAGTGAAACTCGGTATTGCGTACAATGCAAGCTATCGAGGAAGGTCGTGATTGCATGTAAAGTAAGCCAAGCTAGTGTTGTGTGTAGTGAAATATTCCTTTGATGATGTATATAACATAAAAATAAAATATTTCTCATAAAAATATCGGGTGTTACATTCTACCCCCCTTAAAATGAATTTCTCCCATGAAATTCGTCACTTTGTAACAAACAGATGAGGATACCTCTCCCTCATCATATCCTCAAGCTCCCATGTAGCTTCTTATAATTGTGGTTCCTCCATAAAACTTTCACAAAGTGAGGGGTCTTGTTTCATAGGACTTTTTCGCTACGATCGAGAATCTCTATCGGCTGTTCTTCGTAAGAAAGATCTTTCTCCAGCGGTACAACATCTGAGCTGAGTATATGTGAAGGATCAGGTATGTACTTTCTTAAGAGTGATACATAGAACACATCATGAACTTGAGAGAGATTCGGTGGAAGTTCCAATCGGTAAGCTACCTTCCCAACACGATCCAGTATTTTGAAAGGACTGATATACCTAGGGCTCAGCTTTCCCTTCTTTCCAAATCTCATTACTCTCTTCCAAGGAGATATTAATAAGAACACTTTATCACCCACTTCAAACTCTAGGTCTTTTCTTCGGTTATCGGCATAAATTTTTTTTCGAATCTGAGCTGCTCTTATGTGTTTTTGAATAGATCTGACCTTTTCTGCCATTTCATCAACAAGATCAGGTCCTAATAGATTTCTTTCCCCAACTTCATCCCAACAAGTTGGAGTCCTGCATTTCTTTCCATGGAGAGCTTCATAAGGAGCCATCGAAATACTGGAGTGAAAGATATTATTATATGAAAATTCCACCAAAGGTAGGTGTTAATCCCAACAACATTTGAAATCTATAGAGCAAGCTCTTAATATATCTTCTAGAGTTTGAATTGTTCTCTCAGACTGACTGTCTGTCTGAGGATGATAAGCAGTGCTGAAACTCAACTCTGTATCCAGAGTATGCTGAATACTTTGCCAAAACTTTGAGGTAAACCTCGGATCCCAATCAGATATAATGGAAAGTGGTACTCCATGAAATCTTACCACTTCCTTTACATATATCCTGGCAAGCTAATCTAGAGAGAAATCCTCTCTAATAGCAGTGAAGTGTGCAGACTTCGTAAGACGATCAACTATGACCCAGATAGCATTATTGTCTTTGGATGTTTTAGGAAGTCTGGTGACAAAGTCCATAGTGATGTTTTCCCATTTCCATTTGGGTATGGGTAATGGTTGTAACATCCCCTTAGACTTCTGTCTCCCAACTTTAACTTGCTGACAAACCAAGCATCGAGAGACATATTCAGCAACATCTCTTTTCAGGCCATCCCACCAGAAGTACTCTTTCAGGTCCCTATACATCTTCGTGCTTCCAGGATGAATAGAGAATGAAGAACTATGAGCCTCATCCAATAGCTCCTTTAATTCTGGTATGGGAGGAACACAAACCTAATTCCTGAACTTTATTATCCTTTCACAATCGAGGTTGCATTCAGGAACATTTCTCACCTTCTTTCGTAACTTTACATCTTCATTCTGTACCTCTTCAATCTTCACATGTATATATGGTTGAACATTCATTTGAGAAAGATAATATGTTTCCCCTTCCATTATAATTCCAAGATCCATCCTTTGTAAATACATAAATATTGGATCTTTTGTGATCCTCATCATGGATAAGCAAGCATGGTCTTGTCTACTTAATGTGTCTCCCACCTTGTTTGCTTTCCCTGGGTGGTAATGAATTGAGCAGTTGTAATCCTTAATCAGCCCCAACCATCTTATTTGGTGCATATTCATCTCCTTTTTTGTGAAAATATACTTTAAACTTTTATGACCAGTATAAATATCACACCTTTCACCATAAAAATAATGCCTCCAAATATTTAATTCAAAGATTACTGCAACTAACTC
Source organism: Viscum album (assembly GCA_963277665.1). Taxonomy (NCBI): domain Eukaryota; kingdom Viridiplantae; phylum Streptophyta; class Magnoliopsida; order Santalales; family Viscaceae; genus Viscum; species Viscum album. Next base: position 1,120,724,076 of record OY728155.1, read on the forward strand.
CAAATCATGAGTTTGATAATTTTTCTCATGAATTTTTAACTGTCGTGAGGCATAAGCTATCACCATATCATTTTTCATGAGAACACACCCCATCCCCTTCTTGGATACATGTAGAGACCCGAAGCTTATCATACATGGACATTACATTACATTTGCGGAATACTTAGTACATAACAAAAACACACACACAAGGATCGAAATAGTTTAGTGTCTTTGGAAACTCGGAATAAAATCTTCTAATCGTGGGGAAAGATCTTCAACATCTCCCATAAAGATCTTCCCTTTTTTTTTACCTAAAACCTTTCTTTATGTCCTGGGGAAAAGAAAACATAAAAGGGTGAGCTCAAATGCTCAGTACGGGTATACAAAAGAAATAAAAATCATATCATATCTTTTTGAAAATCATAACCTGCAAAAGAGATCATAAAATCTTAACACAGAACAAATCATAGAAGTGAAAATGAGATCACCATAATCATAACATGAAACTTGAAACTTTGTGTCATGCACACATAATAATGGAAAATCATTTCTTGTTAGTCATGACTCATTACCAAGACTATCTTAGTGGACAAAGTCCCTTTCTGAATCGAGTAACCCTCGTTTCAGTCCTGTTTCACTGAACCGGTATAACCTACCATTCCAGGCATGTCTATCTCATGAGATATAAAATCTTTACCCAATGCATTGGAGGGAGATATAGGTCCCACCCATCTTATAATGAATCCTTTCTTATGTGTGACACATAATCATAAACCATACATCATAGCGTAACCCATGTAATAAAAATGGGATTCTTAAACAACATGACATCATAAAACAATTCATATAAGATAAAGGAATTCATAAACATAATTCCATCACAACATAGTCAAATCAATGTAAAAATATGGATAGAAACAGAACCCTTTATTATCTTAGATGGAAAATAATTTTGATAAAACACTTGAATTGAATTCTTGAGGAAAATATCCTTTCTTCTTCAAAATCAATTTCTTTTCACAAAACATCATGCAATTTTAAAAGAAAGAGATTTTATTGAAAATAGTCATGAAATCTTTTATAGGAAGCTTCATGAAAATAAGGCTTTATAAAACAGTAGAAATCCGTTCGTGCCGTATAAGTTAAAAAAAACATTCTTTGTACTTTTGTCGAAAAAGTCAAAATGTACCTCGTACGATAAACGACAAAAGATTCCTTTCATATCTTTTACTAAAAACTAACCAAAGGGTAAAATTGGATTTAAACCATTGTAGTTGGATGGAAATAATATTACATATTGAGGAAACATGGATGTGGATGATAAAATAAACCCCAGTAAATACTTACGAATAAACAATCTCGGATAAAAATGAGATTGTGATATTTCCCTTACCTTAGGTCCGACTTGCTTTGTAAGTTTCCGAACCTCCTGTATAATGATTTAAATCATGTTATTGACTTATTACAGAATCATATTCATTGTTATGATATCATATATGGTTCACTTATGACATTATATTACCCGTTCTTTTGTAAATTCCATGTTAAAGAAGCGTTTTGGGTAAAATCGTTTCATTTATCGTAGGTGTTTTGACTTGTTGTTCTTGACATCATTATTACTGATATCATGATTTACTTACTTCCAGAATATAAAATATGATTTATATATCATATATATTCAGTATATATATATATATAATAGATAGATAAATAAAATGAAAAACACCGTTCATGGAGACGGTAGTCCGTACGTACGCATGAACGCTGTTTTACTTTCCTTATTGTCTTGAAATGGAAGTAAGTAGATGAAATACATATATATATATATATACATAAATACAGTAGCTTTATAATGTCATATATTTCATTATTATTTCTTATATATACTTTATAATCATTCTTAAATGGTTAACATGGAGAATGAATCTCATAACGTCGTGGAGACGGTAGTCCGTACGTACGCACGAGCGATGATATCATTTCTATAAATATTGAATTGAATTGGAGTGGATTATACAATATATCAGAATAAATATGATGTTGTAATAACTATGTATAGTTATTCTTTACACCATTATACCCATCCATGTAAGGTGGTGGTGGAAAATAGATTACACCACGGCGTGGAGACGGTATTCCGTACGTACGCACGCGCGGTGATTTCTTTTTTTCCATAGGATGGATAGATGGTGAAATAGGGTTGTTTCATACTTATAATAACATATCAGTATATGAGTGATACTGATGTTATTACTTCATAATGAAACAACCTAAGAAGAAGAAGTGGAAGAAGAAATAAAGAGAAAAGAATTGGTAACGGTAATTACCTCTTCTTTGAAGTGCCTCTTTGAGACCTCCTCTTAGGGCACTAAACTTTGTCTTTGAGGAAGACCATAACCTCTAGGATGTTTCTAGGGAAGTGGAGAAGAGATTTTGGCAGGGTTTGGCCGAGCTTGAAGGCTCAATGTTGTGTGAGAAAGAGAGGGAGGAGGTGCCCTTTTATAAGGGAGGAGAGGGGCACCTTAGGAATATCTCAAAATATTATTTTATATTAAAGTCAAAATCGGTTTATAATGGTTAAAAAGGGTCTTATTTCGAGGCTAAAGTGGGGATGGGTCGAAATCCTATCAACCAATAGAATTTAGACAAGTTTAGGATATTATTTTAACCTTATCAATTAGATTTAACTCTAAGTTAAATAATTTAACTTTTACCATGTCTTTTTGTTTTCTTTCACTATATGGTTAATACACTTACTATAACATGCCAAACGAACCCCAAATTGTTTATTATTAATATATATATCCTTATATAAGTCATTTGGCCGAACCTTAGATTTTTAGGAATAAAATAACAATTAATAATATAATATTTGATTTAAAAACTATTTTGTGTCAATTTTGACACTATTTGATGTATGATTTTTGTGAGAGTCACAACAGAATTAAATGTTCGAACCAAGTTAATTAAATCAACATTAATATATCATAGTAACCTATAAAATTAGTTTAATTCATAAAAAGTCTCAAATTACATTTATTTTGGTGTTTATATCATCAATTATGTCAATATTTCATTAATAAGATAATTACTGCATCATCATTGTGTCATAAATAAATTAAATTATTTAAAGTATAAAAATTACAAATAAAATACCATTATGTAGGAAATCTTTTTATCTTTCTAATGAATATTTATAATCTAAAATCCAACATATATAACCCTATGTAAAAATTGTTTTTCTAAAATATATATGCTTGTATCATTTTTGTATTCATTTTAACTTAATTAAAATAAAGTGTCATTATCACTTACAAGTGGATCAATGGGGTCCCAAAATCGACCCAAAGATGCCCATGGTCGACCATGTATCAACCAATAGGGTTAAGACACGTTTTAGGGTAATTTAATATTATTATAATATTATTTGTTAACCCTTATTTACCGGATTTACCCTTAACCATGGTAAATAAAATATTTACCGCAGTAATTATTCAAAATGTCTAAAAATAAAAGTTACCTATTTACACAATTTGAACATCCTGATTCCAAATATGGAATCCATTTTTCTAAATTCAAAACACAGAAGTGGCAGAAATTAATTTAAAATTAATTCCCGCTGTCAAAACAAAAAGCGTGTTTTTAAGAGATAATAACTATCAAAAGATTGACACTTGTTTATGTTCGGTTTAATTGTAAAATTATGTCCAATGACCAACATTATATTAAGTGGTAAAAATATATTCTAAATATACTTTAAAACCTTTCAATATTATAATTTAACCACATAAGATATTACAATGAAAAAAGTTGTTTTCAATTAAAATATAGCGTGTTTTTACTATTCATTAAAATATGAAAGTTATCGGAAAAATATCAAAAATTTATCTAATGTAAATTTTTACATCCTGATTCAAAAGAAGAATATTATTTTTTCAAATTGAACATATAAACATGTCAAAAACTATATTTAAAGTGGGTGTGCCATCAAAAGGCGGTAAAACTGCATTTTTTTGAAAAATACTTATTTTACCCGAAAAATTTATTTTGTTCTTATACCATGTTCTAGAAATGTGTAAGATGAATAATAATGTTATAAAATTCAAAATTTAGTTAATACTATTCATAACAGCTAGTTCATGACAATATTATAATAATATAACATTGTTTATTAAAACCCGGTATTGCGTACAACACACGCTATCGAGGAAGGTCGTGATTGCGTGTAATGCAAGCCAAGTCAGGGTTGCGTGTTGTGAAAGAATCCTTCGTTGTTTCGTATAACAGAATCCAACCATATTTCATTTATAAATTTAATATATATATATATATACTTAATGTTGTGTAGAATAACTATTATCAAAATTGTGTGTAACACGGTCCAAGAATAGTGTTGCGTATACTACAAGCTAATACGGTGTTGCGTATAGCGCAAGGTAATCTTGGTGTAGAATAAAACACAAGACATTAATGAAATTAAAAGAATATTTTTCATAAAATCTCGGGGTGTTACATTCTACCCCCCTTAAAATGAATTTCGCCCTCGAAATTCGTCGGGGTTATAAATAGTTTACTATTCGAAAGGTTCTTTAATAGAAACCCACATCGTAAAAAGGAATACCAAAACTTGGCTTTAAAAAATAAAGTATGAAATGTAACGATTACCCAAATAAACTAATCACTGGGTTTCCACATAGGTGAAAATATGGATATGGAAGAAAAATCTAACCATCATGTTCTGATGGAGAGTGGTAGAGAACATGGCTATGGAAAAGCCAACAATCACAAATCCATAAATTTGTGACGATCTAAGGTACCATCCGATCCATCAGGTATAAGATCACTAGGACAACATTTTTGGTTTTCAAGATCATTTCCCTAAAGTTGAAAATTTGAATTAGAATAAATACTTTCATTATTTTGGTACAATCTCACTGTTGTTCATGCCTTGAACAATTTCCACTTCATCTCTTAAATAAATGAAGTTGAATTTGTTATTCGTGAAGTGTTAGCAGATCATGTGATAGAATGACGGGTCATTCCATCTATCTCAAACAAAAGGTTAGAAAAAATTATATACATAAGTCGATCTATAGTGAGATTAATCACATATGGTTCCTAAAATGGGCTTATACTTCATATATCATACTGCTTAATATAATAACACTAGTTTCTACTAAACAGGGACTTCCTGTAGGCCAGTGGTAGGCGATAAAGGCCAGTCGCACTTCGGTTGTGGGTTCGATTCCCACAGCCTTGTCCGAAGCGATGGGCTGTCGCCCGTCCTGTAGGTTGTCCTTTTTATAAAACTATATTACTATAAAATCCCATCAATAATATCGAAAAAACTTCTATCCTTAAACAATACTAACTTATGTCCAACATAATCTATTCCAATCTTTAGGATTATCCATAATAATGCAGTCCATTCTCATAACATAGTGAAAACGATTACCAGAGATTTAATACCATCGTTGATCCCCATATATCATAAGATATGTTTTTTTTTGTCACATTCCAAACATTCAAAGTCCTTAATCATGTATTCTCTTGAATACCTTAGTGAAAACATGAATGCAGTTTAAAGTTAACACTTTCCACATACCAAAATCCTCAAAATTCTATATACTCAAACCATGATATCACTTAGTCCTTATATCAATCATGAGCTCATGCATACAATCAAACATCTCATTATCGTCTTATCCCTTCATTATGCGCATAACATCTACTTTCCAAAAATACCGGTACCATTCATCACATACTTTCAAAACTTAAGGAAAGACAACAATATAACAATCCTTAGATGTCTCTTTATTCCATAGTACCATGAGATTTCTTATACAACATTACACATGATAAACATGTAATCATTCCACTACATTCTTAAACCATTGACCGAGCTTCAAAAATTCTTTCATCTCACATATCATTTGTAGTCTCTTCATCATCATCCACATAAATACTACCCATATGACCATACTGATTCTCTTCATGAGTCTTTCCCTTAGGGCATTTGTTTGCATAATGCCCATACATTCCACATTTAAAACACTTAACCATTTTTGATGTCGTAGCAATACCATTATCCTCATCCATGGTGTCAACTGACCCTTTTCCTTTGCACTTACTTGCTTTGTGTCCTTCTTTTCCACACCCAAAGCATCTTCCAGTTCCCTTGAAACATTCTCCTTGATGCCTCTTCCCACATGATTTACATAGGGGAAATTGAACTTTCTTTCCTCTATGATCATCATGGAACTCCATCTTTCTCTTATTAGTCGAGTCAGGAAACTTACCAAATTTTACTTTATTGATCATATTATGAGATTGCTGATTTGGCATAATAATTATGTTCGGACTTCCAAATCCCATTTCATTATGAAGAATATCATTCCATTGTCCATCATATCCTCCATTATCGTGAATCATCTTGTTTCCAGCCATTCTCTAAAACCCAAAAAGAATAGTGTGAGAGGCAAAAATCATGCTAGGGAAAACAACATAATAAAGGGGGAGTACCTTCAATATCTAACATCTTAGGTTTAATTCTATGATCGTTAGCGTAATTCTAGTACTATAACCTATACGTATAATTATCCTTAGGGGCATCCCTAGACATACCTTAGAAATATCTCTAGGGATCTCACTAACGTCTTCGCATCCTAGTTTCCAAAGGTTGACTAAACCTTTCCTCTGATACCAACTATAGAGACCCGAAGCTTATCGTACATGGACATTACATTACATTTGCGGAATACTTAGTACATAACAAAAACACACACACAAGGATCGTAATAGTTTAGTGTCTTTGGAAACTCGGAATAAAATCTTCTAATCGTGGGGAAAGATCTTCAACATCTCCCATAAAGATCTTCCCTTTTTTTTACCTAAAACCTTTCTTTATGTCCTGGGGAAAAGAAAACATAAAAGGGTGAGCTCAAATGCTCAGTAAGGGTATACAAAAGAAATAAAAATCATATCATATCTTTTTGAAAATCATAACCTGCAAAAGAGATCATAAAATCTTAACACGGAACAAATCATAGAAGTGAAAATGAGATCACCATAATCATAACATGAAACTTGAAACTTTGTGGCATGCACACATAATCATGGAAAATCATTTCTTGTTAGTCATGACTCATTGCCAAGACTATCTTAGTGGACAAAGTCCCTTTTTGAATCGAGTAACCCTCGTTTCAGTCCTGTTTCACTGAACCGGTATAACCTACCATTCCAGCCATGTCTATCTCATGAGATATAAAATCTTTACCCAATGCATTGGAGGGAGATATAGGTCCCACCCATCTTATAATGAATCCTTTCTTATGTGTGCCACATAATCATAAACCATACATCATAGCGTAACCCATGTAATAAAAATGGGATTCTTAAACAACATGACATCATAAAACAATTCATATAAGATAAAGGAATTCATAAACATAATTCCATCACAACATAGTCAAATCAATGTAAAAATATGGATAGAAACAGAACCCTTTATTATCTTAGATGGAAAATAATTTTGATAAAACACTTGAATTGAATTCTTGAGGAAAATATCCTTTCTTCTTCAAAATCAATTTCTTTTCACAAAACATCATGCAATTTTAAAAGAAAGAGATTTTATTGAAAATAGTCATGAAATCTTTTAGAGGAAGCTTCATGAAAATAAGGCTTTATAAAACAGTAGAAATCCGTTCGTGCCGTATAAGTTAAAAAAGACATTCTTTGTACTTTTGTCGAAAAAGTCAAAATGTACCTCGTACGATAAACGACAAAAGATTCCTTTCATATCTTTTACTAAAAACTAACCAAAGGGTAAAATTGGATTTAAACCATTGTAGTTGGATGGAAATAATATTACATATTGGGGAAACATGAATGTGGATGATAAAATAAACCCCAGTTTATACTTACGAATAAACAATCTCGGATAAAAATGAGATTGTGATATTTCCCTTACCTTAGGTCCGACTTGCTTTGTAAGTGTCCGAACCTCCTGTATAATGATTTAAATCATGTTATTGACTTATTACAGAATCATATTCATTGTTATTATATCATATATGGTTCACTTATGACATTATATTACCCGTTCTTTTGTAAATTCCATGTTAAAGAAGCGTTTTGGGTAAAATCGTTTCATTTATCGTAGGTGTTTTGACTTGTTGTTCTTGACATCATTATTACTTATATCATGATTTACTTACTTCCAGAATATAAAATATGATTTATATATCATATATATTCAGTATATATATATATATAATAGATAGATAAATAAAATGAAAAACACCGTTCATGGAGACGGTAGTCCGTACGTACGCATGAACGCTGTTTTACTTTCCTTATTGTCTTGAAATGGAAGTAAGTAGATGAAATAAATATATATATATATATACATAAATACAGTAGCTTTATAATGTCATATATTTCATTATTATTTCTTATATATACTTTATAATCATTCTTAAATGGTTAACATGGAGAATGAATCTCATCGCGTCGTGGAGACGGTAGTCCGTACGTACGCACGAGCGATGATATCATTTCTATAAATATTGAATTGAATTGGAGTGTATTATACAATATATCAGAATCAATATGATGTTGTAATAACTATGTATAGTTATTCTTTACACCATTATACCCATCCATGTAAGGTGGTGGTGGAAAATAGATTACACCACGGCGTGGAGACGGTATTCCGTACGTACGCACGCGCGGTGATTTCTTTTTTTCCGTAGGATGGATAGATGGTGAAATAGGGTTGTTTCATACTTATAATAACATATCAGTATATGAGTGATACTGATGTTATTACTTCATAATGAAAAAACCTAAGAAGAAGAAGTGGAAGAAGAAATAAAGAGGAAAGAATTGGTAACGGTAATTACCTCTTCTTTGAAGTGCCTCTTTGAGACCTCCTCTTAGGGCACTAAACTTTGTCTTTGAGGAAGACCAGAACCTCTAGGATGTTTCTAGGGAAGTGGAGAAGATATTTTGGCAGGGGTTGGCCGAGCTTGAAGGCTCAAGGTTGTGTGAGAAAGAGAGGGAGGAGGTGCCCTTTTATAAGGGATGAGAGGGGCACCTTAGGAATATCTCAAAATATTATTTTATATTAAAGTCAAAATCGGTTTATAATGGTTACAAAGGGTCTTATTTCGAGGCTAAAGTGGGGATGGGTCGAAATCATATCAACCAATATAATTTAGACAAGTTTAGGATATTATTTTAACCTTATCAATTAGATTTAACTCTAAGTTAAATAATTTAACTTTTACCATGTCTTTTTTTTTCTTTCACTATATGGTTAATACACTTACTATAACATGCCAAACGAACCCCAAATTGTTTATTATTAATATATATATCCTTATCTAAGTCATTTGGCCGAACCTTAGACTTTTAGGAATAAAATAACAATTAATAATATAATATTTGATTTAAAAACTATTTTGTGTCAATTTTGACACTATTTGATATATGATTTTTGTGAGAGTCATAACAGAATTAAATGTTCGAACCAAGTTAATTAAATCAACATTAATATATCATAGTAACCTAGAAAATTAGTGGAATTCATAAAAAGTCTCAAATTACATTTATTTTGGTGTTTATAACATCAATTATGTCAATATTTCATTAATAAGATAATTACTGCATCATCATTGTGTCATAAATAAATTAAATTATTTAAAGTATAAAAATTACAAATAAAATACCATTATGTAGGAAATCTTTTTATCTTTCTAATGAATATTTATAATCTAAAATCAAACATATATAACCCTATGTAACAATTGTTTTGCTAAAAGATATATGCTTGTATCATTTTTGTATTCATTTTAACTTAATTAAAATAAAGTGTCATTATCACTTACAAGTGGATCAATGGGGTCCCAAAATCGACCCAAATATGCCCATGGTCGACCATGTATCAACCAATAGGGTTAAGACACGTTTTAGGGTAATTTAATATTATTATAATATTATTTGTTAACCCTTATTTACCGGATTTACCCTTAACCATGGTAAATAAAATATTTACCGCAGTAATTATTCAAAATGTCTAAAAATAAAAGTTACCTATTTACACAATTTGAACCTCCTGATTCCAAATATGGAATCCATTTTTCTAAATTCAAAACACAGAAGTGGCAGAAATTAATTTAAAATTAATTCCCGCTGTCAAAACAAAAAGCGTGTTTTTAAGAGATAATAACTATCAAAAGATTGACACTTGTTTATGTTCGGTTTAATTGTAAAATTGTGTCCAATGACCAACATTATATTAAGTGGTAAAAATATATTCTAAATATACTTTAAAACCATTCAATATTATAATTTAACCACATAAGATATTACAACGAAAAAAGTTGTTTTTAATTAAAATATAGCGTGTTTTTACTATTCATTAAAATATGAAAGTTATCGGAAAAATATCAAAAATTTATCTAATGTAAATTTTTACATCCTGATTCAAAAGAAGAATATTATTTTTTCAAATTGAACATATAAACATGTCAAAAACTATATTTAAAGTGGGTGCGCCATCAAAAGGCGGTAAAACTGCATTTTTTTGAAAAATACTTATTTTACCCGAAAAATTTATTTTGTTCTTATACCATGTTCTAGAAATGTGTAAGATGAATAATAATGTTATAAAATTCAAAATTTAGTTAATACTATTCATAACGGATAGTTCATGACAATATTATAATAATATAACATTGTTTATTAAAACCCGGTATTGCGTACAACACACGCTATCGAGGAAGGTCGCGATTGTGTGTAATGCAAGCCAAGTCAGGGTTGCGTGTTGTGAAAGAATCCTTCATTGTTTCGTATAACAGAATCCAACCATATTTCATTTATACATTTAATATATATATATATATACTCAATGTTGTGTAGAATAACTATTATCAAAATTGTGTGTAACACGGTCCAAGAATAGTGTTGCGTATACTACAAGCTAATACGGTGTTGCGTATAGCGCAAGGTAATCTTGGTGTAGAATACAACACAAGACATTAATGAAATTAAAAGAATATTTTTCATAAAATCTCGGGGTGTTACAATACATCACTGTAGATCAAAAACCTTTCCGTACTACAAGGCAGTGTGAGCACAGGTGCACTGGATAACCTTCTTTTCAACTCCTTGAAATTCTCTTCACATTCCTCCGTCTACACGAACTTAACTCCTTTTCAAGTCAACCTGGTGAGTGGATTAGATAATCATGAAAAAAATTTCACAAAACATCGATAATATCCAGCCAAACCAAGAAAACTTCGGATCTCAGTTACTGTTGTTGGTCTCGGCCATCTTTCGATAACCTCTATTTCTGCTGGATCCATAGATATCCCCTCTTTTGAGATTATGTGACCAAAAAATGCAACTTTTTGAAGCAAAAATTCACACTTGTTAAATTTGGCAAAAAGATTCTCCTTTCTCAAGGTGTTCAATACATTTCTCAAGTGATCTTCATTTTCTTCCTTGCTCTTTGAATAGACAAGAATATCATCAATAAAGACTACCACAAACTGATCAACATAGTCTCTAAAGACTCTATTCCTCAGATCCATGAAGATATCAGAGGCATTAGTAAGACCAAATGGAATCACTATAAATTCATAGTGTCCATACCTTGTGCAGAAATACATATTTGGTATATCCTCCCTTTTGACCCTTAATTGATGATACCCTGAATGAAGATCAATCTTGGAAAATTATTGATCTCTGTATAATTGGTCAAATAATTCATCAATGTGTGGGACAAGATATTTTTTCTTGATAGTGATCTTGTTAAGTTCTTGATAATCAATGCAGAGACTCATTGATCCATCTTTCTTCTTAACAAACAGAATAGGTGCTCCCCAAGGTGATGTGATAGGGAATATGAATCCCTTATCAAGATTCTCTTGCAGTTTCTTCTTCAATTCCTACAACTCAATTGGAGAGATTCTATAAGGTGTCTTTGAAATAGGAAAAGCACCCGGTATGAGTTCTATTGAAAACTCAACTACACAATTTGGTGGAAGACCTGACAATTCCTACAGAAAGATTCATTAAAACTCTTGTACAATGGGCATATTCTTAATCGTGAGTTTCTCACCAACCATTTGAGATACATAACCTTCATTTAATGGAATCAAGACCCATAAGATGGAAGAAATTTCCACTGGAAGGTTATGTTCATCCTTGCATCGATAGACGATCATAGATTGATCTAGAATATGAAATGTGACTTCACTTCTTTGGAAATTGATATGAGATCCATATAAAGAAATCCAATCCATGCCAAGAATCACATCAAATTCCAATATAGGAAGGATCACGATATTTTTAGGAAGTACTTTCCCACAAACTTCAATCAAAGAAGAATAGTAAACTTTTGATGTGACTATTGTGCCATTAGGGGTTGTCACATCTAACTCAATATCTAATTGTTGAGGTAATATGGATATACCCTTAGAAAATTCTTCAGAAATAAAAGATTGGGTGGATCCAGAATCAAATAAAACATGTGCTACTTTAGATTGGATGGTAAGTGTACCTTTCACCACTTCGTTATTGTACTCCACATCGCTGATAGAAATTGCATGTGACTTTCCTTTGTCTTTGGCCTTAAGAGTTTTTTGACATCGTTCATCATCAAAAACCCTTGGATTAGGGCATTTATTAGAATAATGCCCCATTTCCTTGCACTTGTAACATTGAAGTGTAGGAGGTGCACTCTGTGTAGCCTTTTATTTGTTCGCATCACCAGACATCTTCTTCCCATCATTGCGGCATTCAAATGCCCGATGACCTTCCTTTCAACATTTGAAACATTTACTTGTACCTTTAAGACAACTCCCTCCATGTTTCTTTCCACACATTGAGCATAAGGGAAAACTCATCCTCTTTTTAGTGTGCTCTTTAGATTTTCCTTTGAATTCCATTTTCCTCTTCTTATCAAACGCATATAACTGATGGGTTAATCCAATCTCCATCTCAACTTTGAGAGCACATCAAACGATTTCCTAGTAGCTATTGAAGTCCCTTATGGATAACACCCTTCAAAGACTTGGTTTTAAGCCACAAAAGAATCGATCGATCTTACTCTCGGGTTGGATAATAATACCAGAAGCGTACCTTGCAAGTCTTGTAAAATTTGCTTCGTAGGTACCAACAGATTCATCATCCTTTTTCTTTAGTTCAAGAAACTCCTTCTCCATCCTTGTTCGAAGAATATGAGGGAAGTGATTATTGAAAAATATGTTCTTTAACACATCCCATTCCATGGACTCAATTTCATCTCTTGGCCTCATATTCTTGATAAGATTCCACCATTGATCAGCTTCACCTTCCAAATGATAAACTGCTAAGATGACTTTATCATGTTCAGAACATTGAAGAACCGAAAATATCCTTTCAATGGTACTGATCCATTGTTCATCCACTAATAGATCAGTAGACCTTTTAAATGAGGGTGGATGCTTCCTCATGAAGGATTCAACATAATGTTTCTCCTTTACTCGTTTGGAAGTCCTGTATGATTCATAGCTTGAGAAAGTTTTGTGAGCATGGCTATAAGATTTTTCATTCCAACTCCCATAATGTTTGGTTGCTCAAGGGGACAATCATTGCATTTCCCATCGCATTTCGTGTTAACATGGTTCCTTCTAGTTCTAACCATTGACTAAAACCAAGAATAATAGTGTGAGAAACACAAATTATAATAGGAAAACCACATAATCAAGAATAAAATTTCACACTTAAGGTCTTATCATAGGTTGTTCATGGACATTTTTAAAACACTAATATTGTGTTCTATGCTTAGACTTATCCTAGGGGTTCTTAGTAAGGCTTTCACATCCTAGTTTCCAAAGGTTTACTATACCTTTCCTTTGATACCAACTATAAAAACCCATACTTTACATACATTGTTAATAATTCAAAATTGAAGTACACTTATTACAACATATAAAAAAACCACTAAAGGACCGTATAGGTATAATGTCTTTAGAAACTGGGAAACATAAACAACTTGTTCATAAATCATCTACATTGTCTCCCTTTCATTTTATCATATCTAGATTCCCTTTTGGCATATCTTACTTAATATCCTTCTTCCTGACCTGGGGAAAAGAAAACATACAAAAGGGTGAGCTCAAATACTCAGTAAGGGTAAACAAAAGAAATATCAATCACATCATATTCATAAGAACATATCATTTTGGAAATCTTAACCTAAAAAAGAGATCATAATTTCATAACATGGGATAAATCATAGTAGTGAAATGTAATCCAATAATCATAACTTAAAAAATAAAACTTTGTGTCATACAGACATAATCATAGAGAATCATTTCTTAGTATCCAAGACTTATTTCCAAGACTATCTTAGCGGATAAAGTCCATTTCTGAACTGATTTCACTCCTCGTTTCAGTCATGTTTCACTGAAATGGTTTAACCTGTTGTTCAAACCATGTCTATCTCATGAGATATAAATATTTACCCAATGCATTGGAGGAAGATATAGGTCCCACCCATCTCATAATGAAACCATTCTTATGTGTGCCACAAAATCATACATCATATCATAACCCATGTAATAAAAATGGGATTCTTAAACATCGTGCCATCATAACAAAATCCATATAAGATAAAAGGACTTTAGAAAAATAATTCCATCATAACATAATCAAATCAATTTCAAAATAGAGATAGAAATAGAACCCTATATTATCTTATATGGAAAATAATTTTGATAAAACACTTGAACTCCATTCTTGAGGAAAATATCCTTTCTACTTCAAAAACATTTTCCTTTTTTAAAATGTCATATAATATTAAACTAAAATAAGTTGATTAAAAATAAACTTGAAAACTTGTAGTGGAAGCTTCATGGAGATAATTTCTAAAAAACATTCATGTTGTATAAGTTAAAAAAACATTCTTCTCGTACTTTGGCCAGAAAAGTCAAAAAATACCTCGTACGAAAAACGACAAAAGATTCCTTTCATATATTTTACTAAAAACTCACTGAAGGGTAAAATTGGATTTAAAAAAAATTAGGAGGATATAAATAATATTATATATTGAGGAAACATGGATGTGGATGATAAATATTCCCCAGTAAATTCTGATGTACAAACAATCTCTAATAAAAATGATATTGCAAGATTTTCCCTTACCTTAGGTATGATTTGCTTCGTACGTGTCTGAACATTTTGTATAATGATTTAAATAAGGTTATTGACTTATTCTAAAATCTTAATCATAGTTATTATATCATATATGGTAATATTCTTAGCTTCTTATTAGTAATATTTCATTGTTACTTCTTATTCGGGTGTTTATTGCTCTGTGTTCTTATGTGTGTTTTGTCGAATAAATTCTTATTATTATTTTAGGTTATAGATACCTCATTTCCATAATAGTATTAGTGTAATATATATCATATTTATGCATTAAATTCATTTATATAATCAATAATCATTGAATATCATGTAAAACGAGTCGCATCACATCGTAGAGACAGTAGGCCATACGTGCGCACGAGCTATGATATCGTGCCCATGATCGTGGAATTGTATTGAAGTGTATGTATACTATTTCAGAATCAATATAAATTTAAAATAATCATATATATTTATTCTTTACACCATTATACCCATCCAAGTAAGGTGGTGGTTGAAAATAGATTACACCACGGCGTGGAGACGGTATTTCATATGTATGCACGCGCGGTGATTTCGTTTTCCGTGGGATGGATAGAAGGTGAAATAGGGTTGTTTCATATTTATAATAACATATAATTATATGATTGATACTTATGTCATTACTTCATAATGAAACAACAAAATAAGAATAAGTAGAAGAAGAAATAAAGTTGAAAGAATCGGTAACAGACATTACCTCTTCTTTGAAGCGCTTCTTCTTAACCTCCTCTTAGGGAACTAAAGATGGCCTTTGAAGAAGACCAGGACCTCTAGGATGTTTCTAGAGAAGTGGAGAGGAGAAATTTTAAGGTTTTTTCCGAGCTTGATGGCTCAAGGTGGTGTGAGTAGGAGAGGGAGGAGTTGCCCATTTATAAGGGAGGAGAGGGGTACCTTAGGAAAACATAAAATATTATCTTATAATAAAGTCATATTCAGTTTTTAATAGCTCCAAATTGATTTATTTTGAAGCTAAGGTGGGTATGGGTTGAAATCCTCTAAACCAATAGATTTTAGACAAGTTTAGGTTAATATTTTAACCTTATCATTTAGATTTAACTCTAAGTTAACTAATTTAACTTTTACCGTGTCTTCTTGTTTTCGTACATTATATGGTTTATAAACTTACTATAACAAGAAAAACGAACCCCAAGTTGTTAATTATTAATATATATATCCTTATCTAAGTCATTTGGCCGAACCTTATATTTTTAAGAATAAAATGACAATTAATAATATAATATTTGTTTTAAAAACTATTTTATGTCAATTTTGACACTATTTGGTACTTGATTTTTGTGAAAATAATAATAGCATGATTTGTTCGAAAAAGGTTAATTAAATCAATACTAATATGTAATATTAACCTATAAAATTATTGGAATTCATAAAAAGTCTAAAATTACATTTATTTGGGTATTTATAACATCAATTATGTTAATATTTCATTAATAACGCATCATCATTGTGTCATAAATAAATTAAATTATTTTAAGTCTAAAATTTATAAATAAAATACCATTATACAGGAAATCTTTTTAGCATTATGATGAATATTTATAATCGAATTTATCTTATTTATAACCCTATATTAAAAATGTTTTAGTTATTAAACATTGATTTTAACTATTTAAACTCTTCTTTAAATAAAATAATATTAAATGTTCTAATCTAATCCAAGTGGACCTAAATGTTCATATTTTATTCCTAAGGTTTTCGTTTGGTTGAATTAAACTTATCCAATAGAATTAGGAAATGTGTTAGGGTAATAATAATATCATTTTTACCCTTAATTACCCTATTTTACTTTTAGCCGTGTTAACAAAAAGTAAAAAGTTACTATTCAGAAAAGATTACTATTATCTTATTGAACCACATTTTAATCCTTTATATTAACTGCGTCTCTCGGATTTTTGAAATTCCACTCACAGAAGCAGTAAAATTAAGTTTTATGTAAATTTGCAAATTCTCCGAGGAGGTGGGTAAAAGACGGTGAAAAGTTCAATAAAATTTTTATATATCTAAAATTATTATAAAATGACTCCAATTAATTGCATTGAACTTATATAGGTATTATATATCAATTTTTACCTAAAATAAATTTAAATAAAAAGTCAGTTTTTAAATAGAAACCTAGTGTTTTCACTATTCATCAACAATTGAAAGTTTTCATAAAAATACCAAAATTTCACCCTAGGCTAATTTCAATATTCCGAATTTAAAAAATATGTCCATTTTGAAAAAATAAAATTTCAAAATGTGGTTATTACTATTCATAACGGCTATTTTTAATAATATTTTAATAGCATATCGTTGTTTAGTGAAACTCGGTATTGCGTACAATGCAAGCTATCGAGGAAGGTCACAATTACGTGTAAAGAAAGCCAAGCTAGTGTTGTGTGTAGTGAAATATTCCTTTGATGATGTATATAACATAAAAACAAAATATTTCTCATAAACATCTTGGGTGTTACATAGAACATTCCATAAATGGCAGATTATGGTGTTTTTGTGTTAGTATTATACATGTTTCAAGGATATTTCATTATGTTCAGGTGATAAACTTACAAAGATACTCTATACTTCATAAAATGGACATTTCTTATTACCTCATTAGAAAATTCTTCAATGAAGTCAACCAAATCCATGATAAAGTTAGAAGATAGAAAAACCAAGTCTAGGTCATCTGTTATCTTGCAAAGGTTGGTGATAAAGACTTTTCTGATTTCTAAATCAATGAAAAAATTGCCAAAAGATCATTAAAGAAATGTAAGGACCTTCAAAAAATTATTGGGCCCTGAATAGATAGGAACTGAGGCTAGATTATTGGTATAAAAAGATCATGTATATCTTAGTGTTATTGAAGGAAGATTTCGATGGGAGTATATTTTCAATGATATCTAACATTCAAGCTGTTAAAGGTTCGAATAGAAGTTATTTTTATTATTATGACTAGAGTTTGATGTACCAACTCTTGAAATATATGGAATATCAATGCAATATTCTTCAGATAAAAGGTTTACTGGAAGGAGTATATCCATGGATATTGTACACAACACAGTGACATGATTGGACTTCAATTGTTTTTTATGTAACTCAGTATTGTTTTCTTTGGGATAAATTCCATAAAGGGAAGCAACAAAATTTGGTGGAAAGTAACAACATTTGGTGGCAAGTAGTAAAAATGTACAACCAAATTGAATAAGAAATTGTTTAAGGGATTCACATCAGTTTAATCATTATAATGTCACATATGGTGACATATCATTTAATTCCTAGACATTTATGGCCATTCAGGATAGAAAACCCAATGGGGTGACCAAGAGGCCAGGAAAACACCCCAGATGGATTTCTCCATAAGATAAAGTCAAAATGGACACAATAGAACAAATCAATTATTTAATATGCTATAAAAAGGGATCACCGGAAGGTTTTAGTGAGAGACACAATGATGAAATGTCTAAAGGGAAACGAAATGATGGAAAAGAATCATACACCCTACACAAACCATTTACAAATTCATTCACATCGCTTAAAAATGGAAATTTAATTTATAATACTCAAAGGGTGAAAATGAAATTTTCATGGTCAAGTCATATTCCTACTCAGAAAATTCCATTTGATCTAAACAAGTATGATTAGTCAATTTATATTATTCAAAGAGAACAAAAACTAATTATCCACAAAACAAACACCAACAAGAGGCATATGGAAAACTCAAACCAAATCTAAACATGATACAAATAACTATCACTACTATTTGGTTTAGAAGACAGTGTACCTATGTTGGAGGGGTTTTATTATAAAACCATGGAATTTCTTTATCACACAATTCATTTAATTATATTTAACATTTATTCTAAAACTCATTCACAAACAGTGCACCTCTGTTGGAGGGGTTTTATTATAAAACCATGAATTTATTTGTCAAATGAAGAAATTGTAGTAAAGAACACTTATTCAAGACATGAAATTCAATATAATTAAGAATAATTAAGAAAGAATCTAAATTCAATTTAAATAATTCTTGAATTAAAGAGGAAAGGAGAGGGATCATACCTCAAGGTAGAACCAAGTCATCCACTCCGACTCTTGGAGCTTTCTAACTAAACGCCGATGCTCCCCCACTGGGTATAAACACCTTCACACACATGCAAGGACACATATCCCCTATGCACAAACCTGCATGGCCATGAGCATGTGTAAGGGGTTACTTGCACATATGCTTATATGCATATACCAGTCTCCACTCACCCACGTATTCATTTATATATATATATATACATGGGAACACCTATCCCCATACATGCATAATCATTACCATGGTAGACTACACACGTAACGGAGGAAACTTCATACATATACTTACCTATTCATATTCTGGTGAGTCGCCCTTGACTTGATGACTCGAAACCAATAATCGGGGATCAACGCACTACACAAAAGACATAAGGAACCTTAAAACAAATAAAGGACACTACATAACCAGTGAGAAACTGACCGAAAAATGAAATCCTTACCTCAGTTGGTAGTGGAGAACCAAATTCACCTAAACCAACATGAAATGATCCAATTCCCTACTAAAAACATATTATGGTGTGAAAAAACACTGAAAGCCTCAAATATACGAGTTAAGAGACATGTAGTAACCATAGAATCTTACCTTTGATCAATGATGGTAGACTAAAACAATCTGAACCCCTTCTATCCCCCTTTTCAAAATATAACTACCTTAGATACATATAAAGTAGCAAAACACCTAAGTGGACAATGTGATAAATAAAATTAAATAAAAACTAAACTAAAACAAACTTTTCTCCTATGAATATACATGTCACTGCACAATATATAAGAACCACAACACCCCATGGGTCAAATCATGTTCTTGCAAGAAAGGGGAAATAGATCCAAGTTTCAAAATCATACTATCAAATAATAAATTCCGATTAATTAACAATTATTATTCCTATTAATGGTATATAATCAGTTTGGATTGAGTTTCAACTTAGTTTCGTTTTGTTCAATACAAGTTTGTTTCAGATATTTCCATTAGATTTAGTCTATCGTGTTTTTCTTTATATTATCTTGGAAAATTTCATTCATTTAGGTTTTAGTCGATTGAGTTTGATTACCTTTGATTCATATAGGTTTGGTTTAGTTTAGTTTATTTCATGTTATTTGGGGTCATGAATCTTAAAATCCAGTACAATAATTTGAGAATTAGGAGATTATACAACTTTTGATGAATTTAACCTAATTTTTCATTATATAATCAACACACAAAGGAACTTTACTTTTAGTTTTATTAAAAAACATTATTGATGTAAATGGAAATACACTTGGTTGAATGATGCTTTGGTAAATTGATTCATCCAACATATCCATTGACTACATCTTTTTAGATAGTGTAATCCTGTAATAGGTAATAGATATATGTAGTATACTTGGTACTAAACTAATAGGGGACTTAATCTTCTTATCTTGTGGAAAACAAGTAAATTATGATAAAATATATAAAAACTCATATTCTATAGAAGGATTTTCACCACAAGAAAATGGACATTCCAATTAAAATTAATAAATGGATATCATCATACCCAACACTAGAATATATAATTAGAATGGATATAACCTATGTTTGATTCTCCTAGAAAAACATAGGACCCCCCATCATGGGAAGTAATGTTGATTTTTCCAAAAAAAAATCTCAATCATGGAATAAATAATAATCATCCAATCCATATTAATAATTATATCCACTGGTTCAGTATCTGGAGTAAAAAAATATCTATAAATGAATGATATCATAGATGTAAAATCATAATAGGGGCATCTAAGACCTTTCCTTCTCCTTTTACCTAGAGGCATTGCAATTTAAATCACATAATGCATGAAATCAATAAAATTATTTATCATGTACACAATATAGGTATAAATAATATAATTAGTGGAAATATTTTCAAATAAAAAACTATATAATGATGAATCAATATTAATTGTACCTCTCACTATTGTCTGACCTACATCATCTATCATTGGATTATCATATACCGTGTGATGAAATTTCATTTCTAATCCATGTGGATAGAACTTCAAAACTCATGATTTATATAATAATTCCTCATATCCTCTTGGTATATAAAACCTCATACTATATGCATAGTGGTATAAATTCAACAAAAAAAACTCTACAATTGATATTAGTAACTGTAAGAGCTTCAGATCTTCGATATCTTCATGCACAGATACATTTAGTGCCCAACATTTTAATATTAGTAACAAGTCAATGGCCCTTCAACAGACACTGCAATAATCTTATAGAATATTTTATATTAAGGACCTTAAGTACTTTTTCCACCATGAGATTCATCTCCCTTCATCATTCCTTTAATAGAACCCCACTAAAATTTCCTATGTGAGTTAGAGGATGTTTATTATACCTTAACATAAAATATAGATCAATTTTGTCCATCAAAAAAATATCCAAAATATATGCATAAAATAAATGATTCAAAATAATTATATGAGACTAGATATATGATCAATAACCCAACAAAAACCACCATGTTATTATCTTCTCAATCAAGACTAAATTCGGTGATAAATGGGATTATTTATAAAATTGATTTTCATTGTGATTCATTGTCTTATACCAATGATTAATGTGAAGGGACTCCAGAGAAATAGCCAAAGAAATTGGAAATAGTTTGTATTTCTCTATAAAAATAATCATAAGGAATTCTCACTTCATGACCTAATTCATCAATAGAGTAACTATCACTCCCCACCATCTCCATCAAGTCCCATAAAACTTAAATACAAGTCATTGTACCTTAAATGAAGCTATCATCTCCATGAAGTCAAAAAGTTTCAAAATACTGAACAATTATTCCACTACTTATTCAGGATCATTCACACTATATAATGATCATGATTTATAGTGATGATATTCTTATGAACGATATATGTTGGCATCCCTCTAGGTTACAACATGTATGGAGAGTATAGATGTATGTGAAACACCTTATCCTAGAGAAAGATGACATTCATTCCAACCACTACATGTTTTAGGATGATCATAGGGTTCGCTCACTATGGTTCATCAATTTCACTTTCAATTAATACTTTAGTACATCTTGTTAGGTAGATCGTACAATAAAACATTAACATATAACAAATAAATATATTTTAAGATAATCAATAGAGTCAATACTATCATTCAAAACTCAAAATGGGAACTCAAATTACATATAAATTCTTTGAAAAATACTATAATATGATTAAAAACTCCTTCAATAAACTTTTTAACAATAATGCTTTATATATTAATGATATTAACGATGCGTGATAAAAATTAACACCCTCATAACCAAAACATTATGTCAATAAAATCATGCCTCTTATATACCATGGCACCAAAAATTATTACCAATATCGTAGACAATACATGGACAACATTGATATAAATTTATCATGAATAGACCAAAATAGATTGCCTAAATATTAACTAAACTGGTCCTAACATGATCTGAATAAATCTATTCATAACTATACAAAACAGATTAGATTAATCACCTAAATGGTACCTAATCTACTCCACACACAACCCGAAGGAACTTCCCAACCCCCTGGGTAATCCACATTCTCCTAGGTATTAAAAATATCCCTGAAAGAGTTATTTATATTCCAGAATAACCAATAAAAAATTTAATATAAATCATAAACAATAAGTATTTCAATATAGAAAACATGACTATATATCTGATATTATAGATAATTTAATTAACTAAAAATACCAATTAAAATTATAACAAAAATATTATATCTCATAATAACATGTGTATCAAATAATCCACTAACTTCCACTATCTCCCATTATCCCTATACAATGAATTGTTTCATCAACAAGACTGTGTTAAATAAATTGAGTCGTTTATTGAGAATCTAGATTGGGTAACCAATACTTTGGAAATCCATGAAACATCAAATAAATAGAAGTAAAAAGAGACAAATAACCTAAATGAGATTAACATAATTAACATCAATTTAAAATTATAAAATAAATCATAAAAATAAGATTCAATGAAAGTATAATCAAAGATATACAGGGAAAAGTTGAAAAATATAATATCGTATACCAAAACATAATTAAAATACAATTATACCCATATATACATTGTACAATTTCATGTTTCTTACCATATCCCAACTCACCCATGGATAAAAAAACATGATATGATTATACCAAAGGATGAATCTTGAACATATACACAAAATATGAGCTACAAACACACACAAATAGATATGAAGGATGTAAAGTAGTATTATTCATGAAAGTAATACCTAATATAGATTTTTCATGGGCACATAAATCACTAAAATCCCTAAATTAAATTGGGTCAAACAAAGAGGACAGAATAAACCAATCTCAAATGGTGGAAAATGGTGGCAGATGAACCAATATGATCTAAAATTATTTGCCTTCAGTAGCAGATGCCAAATCACATCTGAGGTGGACCCAAAAAAACCATTATATGCCCAAGAAATAAGGATCAAAGTTAGAATCAGAGAACCTAAAAACCCCTAGGGTTTTTTCAAATGAAACCTTCAAATGGGAGAGAGTAAAACTCTAATAAATAAAAAAAATTAAAGAATATGAATGCTTTCCTTGAAGTACCGACAAAGTACCCTTAAAAGATTCTACAGAAATGTTAGGAGGAGAGGGATCCAAGAGTGGGGGATGTCGGGTGGGGAGTTCAATCGTGTGTGGTCTCGCACGTGACTGGAGAGGATAAGGGGTCGGAGGATGTTGCCGGAGTAGAGGGAGATAATAAATTTTGGGGGATGTCATTGGAGGAGAGGGTTGAGAGGGGAGGGGTAGACTTCATTGGACAAGAAGAAGATGAGATGGGAGGGGGAAGTCACCTGGGGAGAGGGGTCCGAGAGGGGATGGGGGTTGGGAGGTGGAGGCCGAGATGTTGATTCTGAGGCAGATACATGGAGGTCGCGGTCAAGGAGGGGAGGATAGGGCCGGTAGGAAGAGGTCGGGGAGGGGAGGGGATAGTTCACATAATGGGAGGGGCGGGGAGCCCGATAAATCGGATCTATATTCTTATAGTAAGCACAAAACTATAAATATATATGAGATTGTATCATATTTACCAATGGTTTTTATAAGCCGTTGGTATAGAAGTGTTGGTATAGACCAATTTTTCAGCAGTGATCATACCTTAAATTTAGTAATATTTGGTGACATATATATGGTTGAACCTCATTTTTTTAGAAAATGTATAAATGTGTCTACATCAATTCATCACATGGAATGAACTTTACCTATAATCCATGAATCTATTTACCTTCACTATCAACAATCAAATATCAAGATTTAGAAAGACCGATATGCTCTAAAACATACAAAGAATTAGTACAGAACTCAATTATCTCTTTTGATATATGTTTTTGAATAATAGAGGACTTATTCAATGAGGATTTTTAATACATCCATTCAAAATTTTCATTAATATTTCAAAAGGATACAACCAACATAAATAAATAGGCTCACATATTCTTATCTCACATGCCAAATGATTCACAAAATGAAACTATTTTATCAAAAAATGTATGTGGGAAATAAATTTCTAGTTGACAAAGTAAGATCACAGCTTCATTCTCCAACATATCTAAGAAATTTGGATCAATGAATTATCAACAAATGGATTTGAAAAAATTTCATAACTTGATGGTAGTCTTTTTGAAAAGTGTTAGAAAATATACCATACAGTGTGACTGATAACATTTGTTTCATAATTGCATGACATTCATGATATTTCATACCTATTAATTTATAATCCTTCAATATCACAAAATTCTTCACATTTGAAGAATATCCACTAGGTACTTTAATACCAAGAAAAAATGAAAAAAAATCATCTTCTCACTCTTTCTGAATGTGTAAAAAGTAGGACGTATATTAATTCTATTTACATTTATAGTGGGATAAAACTCCAATCATATTACAATGGATATCAAATCCAATATTGCATGAAATCCATCTTTTTTCACTCCTTTAATGTTTAACATGGTTCTAATAAAAATAACATATATGTTTTTCTTAGCATGCATAACATCGAAGTTATTTTTTATCTCTAAAAAAATATAATATTGTAGTTAGAATAAGGTAAATGGTTTCTTTCAGATATTTTTTTTGACAAACAAAACTTCATTCCTTTTCAAATGTTTAATCAATATTTTTCACCTTATCATAATATTATTCAGAAAAAAACGTTTGTGTGGGTATATTATACTATTATAAACCATTAAATGTATTTTTTAATCTATGATAAGGATGATAAATTAGTAAAAATCTTTGATATCCCATGTACATTGTCATTATTCTATTCTAAAATTCAAAAAATGATGTATTTTCTTCAAAAATTGGAAATGATTTAAGTCCCATAACACTATATCCATAAATGCCTCTATATGCAGCAAGATAAAAAAACAATATCAATTCCTAAGTTTTTTGTTCTATAAATCATCAATCTTAGCATAACATATTTTTTCTTCATACATATCAGTGGGGACCAGTATTAAACTACCAACAAAAAATCCATGAACTATGTTGGCTATTAAGACTCTGATATGTATTCAATATATTTGTGTATAGTCCAACTATGAGATTTTTAACTTCACTCCCAAAATAAATAATGTTTTTATTAGATATCTTCCAGTGTGGGAAATCAACATGGTGACAAAACTGACGCTTAGAGATGCAATCATCTATATGGAATCTTAACATTTTTTTATAATTTGAATTTTTAAAAAAATGCCTCAAACAAGGAATTATTGTAAGGTACCAAATTTCTTTAAGAGAAGTTTTGATACTAGTACCTAAGAATGAATCAGAGTTTAATTTTTCATCCATATTATATTGTGAAGTCCAACATTAAAGAAATTTTGATAAACATTTATATACCATCATATATAACACACAATAATTGGGGAAAGAATATATATTTTTATACCCCAATACCATTGGGAATAATATTTTTATTACCTCATAATTGCAATCTGAAAGCTTGTTTCCCTCTGGAATTATCTCTTTTAAAAGTTCAATAAATTCAAGGAAATTTTAATCACTCCACCATTTTCTTGTTTTCAAGTTAACTAATTTATAACTGCTCATAACATTGTAAATTTAGTGAAACTTGAGATTAATGGCTTCACAGAAACACCATAAAATCATTAAAAAACAATGGTTTCAATTCTTACATCATGAATTAAAAATTCAATATGATCCTTTGTATCATTCAAAGTATTTTCGTCAACATTATACTTTGAATATTTAGTTCTTTCACAATGACTAATCCAATATATTTAATTATCAATTAAACCATAGAAAATGAGATGATCCTTGATTTGTATGGAATTTAATTTTCTCATATTCAAACACTTCATACATGGAAAAAAATAAAATCATTTTTTTAAAGATTTTGTTTAGAAAATTTCAAGAAATCAATGACTCATTTTTCATATTCACCAGTGGTTATTTGTAAATTTATCTTATTATGATCCATTAATTACCAAATATCACAATATAAAAGTTGAATATATTAAAACATATAAAAATTTAATGATTTATATACGTGAAATTTTTATACATACAAACATATAATCAAAGTAATCAATTATTGATAACTATTTTATTGTTACAAACAATTATACATAATAATCAAATCATATAATTGAAAATTTTGAATACAATTTATTAAGAATATATTAAAATAGATAATTGACACATTCATAAATTTTTAATTACTTTATCTTAAAATTTATTTTAAAATTAAAAACAAGTTACTACAAAAAAGTTAATCAAAAGTCACTGTATCGATAAAAATAATTTAAAAACAGAAAAATAAACATAAGAAAAAAATGATTTCATCCAAAAAAAATATAATGATAAAAATTTATGAATAAAAACTATTCCAAAAAATAGATTTCATTGAAAAAAAATTAATTTTCATAAAAAATTTATAATGTTAAATACATTTTTGACAAAAACATCTAATTGATAATAAAATGCAAACAAACAAATGAATAAGTGAATAAAATTTAGAAAAAATAGAACATTAATTTATATTCAAAAATAAATAAAAATAACTTAAAAAATATAGAGGTCAGTAATGAAATATATATATCTAATTATGATAAAATCACTTGAAGTTGATAGAAATAGGGAGCATGCTGCAATATTGAAGAAAAACGTTTGCAAAAACAAATTAGAAAAAATAACAAACAAAAACCTTTAACTATGGTCTTTACCCTCAAAATTTCATTTAATACACAAAAATAGATGAGGGTACGTCATTTTTATCACCTGGTCTAGTTCCCTTGTTGCTTCATAAAAATTTTGGTTCAACCACAACACTTAGACCAAGGGAATTGTCTTGTTTCATAGAACATGGTCTCTATTATATAATATCTTCACTAGTTTCTCCTAATATGAAAGATCATTATTAATGGGTACCGCCTATGGATTTATTACATGTGAGGGGTCTATTATATACCTCATTAAGAGGGATACGTAGAACACATTATGTACTTGAGATAGGTTAGGTGGTAGTGCAAGTAGATAGGTCAAAGATTTGATGCCATCAAAAACCTCAAAGGGGATAATGTATCCTGGACTAAGACTTCCATTTATCCCAAATGTCTTGAATTTATTCCTTGGTGATATATAAAGAAATACCTTATCTCTAATCTCAAACACTCAGTCTTATCAATGATTATAAATATAACTATTATATTGATTTTTCCCAGTTTTCAAATAAAGAAGAATGGTTTGAACATTATATATCATATCATAGATAAGATTAGGTCTAATAAGCTCCCACTATCTAACTTCATCCCATAATGTTACTGTTTCATGCCTCTTCCCATAAAAATCCTCATAAGGTTCCATTTGAATGCTAAAATGGAAACTGTTTTTATATGAGAATTTCACTATGGGTGGTGGTGATCCAATGTCCAAGTAAATCCATTGATTTTCATCTCATCATATCCTCTAGAGTGTGAATATTTTTCTCATATAGACCATACATGTGAGGGTGATAAAGTGTTGAAACTGTGCTTTGAATCCAATGCTTGATGAATTATTCTCCAAAACCTCAAGGAAAACCTTGAATATCAATTATATAGAACGGAGACCGGAACTCCATGCAATATTACCACTATCATTTTGTATATCTTAGTGATCTGGTCAAGGGTTTAAAAATTTCTTGATATAAATGAAATATTTTTAATTTTTAATGTGATCAAATAACACCTAGATGATGTTAAATACTATAGATATCATTGGGAGTCCTATGGAAAAATTCATGGTTATGTATTCCCATTTCCATAATGGTATAAGAAGTGGTTTCATCATTCCCTTCAAATTATATCATTCATTCTTGAATTTTTGGAATATCAAACATCAACATACAAATTCTACAATCACCCTCTTTAAGTTATCCCGCCTGAAGATTTACTTTAGATATTTATACATATTAGTGCTTCCTGGATGAATAGAAAAGAATGAGCTATGTGCATCATCCATATGTTCCCTATTCAGTTTTAGTTTTAATAGGAAACATATCCAAGTTCCAAACCATATAAATCCATCTTTAGAAAAGTTTAACTCTAAAATATTTTCTACCTTTCTATTTAGCTCTACACCATCTTTTTTGGCCACTTTCATCCTCTCAAGAATGGATAGTTGAGCTGTTATTTGAGAAAGGTAGGATAAAGAACCTTTTATTATTTCCATATCTATACTTTTGATGTCTAAGAAGATCAAATCCCTTTAAATCCTCATAGTTTATAATATTTTTGGCTCCCTTAAACTCGAAACATATATTAATTTTTTCCCTCCCAAGATGGTAATGTAATGAAAAATCATAATCCTTGATCAACTATAACCACCTTCATTGGTTCATACTGTGATACATTTGTGTGAATATATACTTGAGGTATGTATGATCTTTATATATTTCACACTTCTCCCCCATAGAGATAATTTCACCAAATCTTCAACATAAAGATCACTACATCCAATTATAGATCATAGGTTGGGTAGTTTTTCTCACGGATCTTTAATTAGAAGGATACATAGGCTATCACTATCGTATCTTTCTTTAGTACGCAACCCAAGTCCTTTTTGGAATAATCTTTATATATCACATATCTTTCTATACTTGTGGGTAATTTGAGTATAGGTGTGGTGATTAGACTCTTATTAAACTATCTAAATCTTTTCCCACATTACTCAATCCAAAAACACTTCACTCCTTTCTATGTCGTCTTGGTTAGTGGGCTTGAAAATCATGAGATGTTTCTAAAAAATAAATGATAGTAAAAATATAGTCGAAGAAAACTATAGATCTATACCATATATTTTGTTCTATTCCATCCTTAAATTGCCTATGTTTTTTAAGGATTCATAAATATCCTTTTTTTGGAGATAACATACCCCAATAAAGTTACCTTACTCTTCCAAAACTGGAATTTATTGTACGTCACATAAAAATTTTCCTTTTTCAAGGTCTTTGGTATAATATTCAAATGATTCTCAAGTTCCTTCTTTATTTTGGAGTTTCTAAAATTATCATCTATATATACTACCACAAAGATTCCAAGGTAATCTCTAAAGTCTCTATTCATTAAGTCTGTAAAGATAGATAGGGGATTAGTGAGTCCAAGTTGCATTACTATAAACTTATAGTTCTCATACCTTGTATGAAAATTATTCTTAGGGATATCATCCTTATTCACCTTTTATTGATAATATCCCAACCAAATATCTACCTTAGATAAGTGTTTTTCTTTAATTAGCTTATCAAAAAAATCTACAGTCAATGGAAGAGGATAATTTTCTTTATTATGACCTTGTTGCGATATTGATAATAAATAAAGAGGTGTATTGATTCACTCTTCTTCTTAACAAAGGGAAATTATGCACCCCATGGTGAAGCACTTGGGTGTATAAATTCTTTATCCAAATTATCCTATATTTTCTTCTTCATCTCCTCAAGTTTAATAGTAGTCATTATATATGGATTCTTAGATATTTGAAAATATAAATATATAATATCGATCAAAAACTCAACCTCGCATCTTGGATGAATATCAGGCAATTTTTCATTAAACACATTATCAAATTCCCTTACAATGGTCATGTCATCAAGAATTATTTTTATTTATTCTCAATCATTTGAGATAGATATTCTTGTTGATAAGAAAATAATATCCATGCATGAGATGATGATACAAAAGGAGATTAATCCTCCTCCATTAAATAGTATATAATTAGAGGGTGATTTATTATACGGAGGGTGAATTCATTCTCTCGATAATTTGTATTATCTCTATATAGGGAAAGACAATTCAAAATAATAATTTCATTGAACTTCACTAAAGGGAGTATTATAGGGTTCACTGGTAATTTCATCACACAAATATGGGTAGGAGATCACTTATACATTTTGGATGAAATATTTTTCCCATTTCCCATTTCCACAGACATCTCAACTTCCATGTTTTGTGGTTGGGTTTGAATAGTTCAACTAAACTTGCTTGATATGAAATAATCTATAGATCCAGAATCAAATAATATATTCATTATACTTGAATAAATAACTAGAATACCTATAACCACATAACTTTTGGGATCCACCTCCCATATTTTGATGTCATAAGATCTCCCTTTCTCTCTATGGCATGGATATTGTTGGCATCAGTTATCATCAACCAACCTAATATTAGTTTATTGATTTTCATAGTGTCCTTATTCATTGTAGTGGAATCATTGCATAGTAAGATAATATAATACTAAGAAATTAATTTATTCTATAACATTGGTTTGCTTCTCCCATTAGTATTTTCTTTCATGGATCCCTTCCTTCCCATGCCTAAAAAATTTCCTTGTTCCCTTCGAGTAATTTCCAAGATACTTTTTCCCATACTTTTTACAAGTGGGATGTTGTACTTTCTTACCCCTAATATTTCTCCATCATACCACTAAAATTAAAATCCATTATCCCTTTACTATATCTATAATCTTGAGAACCTTGATATTTGATGGTCTCTATTTTGACATTGAGAGATCATCGGAGAATTTCTTCATCACTTTCAAAGTCTCTGATCACCAAATATTTTCACAGATTCATCATTATCCCACAAAATAAGCATTCAAATTAACTTTTAGGGAAGATGAAAAATTCAAAAACTTATCATGAACGTCTTGTGAGATTTTACTCATATACCTTTATGGACTCAAAAAACTTTTTATTGAGACTAAGCAAATCCATCTCTATTTTAATTTGGAGAGTATGAGGAAAATATTTATCAAAAAAAAATTGGAATTATTTACACTCCATCGCTTGATCATATTCTCACTCCATATAATAAAAATCCAACAAAACATTCTATTTCATAGAGAATTTAAGGATATATAATACCTTTTCAATGGATTTGATCTATTTTTTTGTGATTAAAGGATCTAAAGATCCACTTAATATAAACGACATTTATCTTATAAAGGTCTCAATTTCAACCTACTATTTCTTAGGAGGATTTTTTCCCCTTGATTCAAGAATCTATTCATAACTTGAGTAAATTGAGAAATTATCATACTAATGTTCTTAATTCATACTCCAATGAATTCAGAAATCTCAATTGGTAAGTCATTAAATCACCTCTTACATTGGTTATTGGCTTGGTTCCTCCATTTCCCAACCATTGACAAAAATAAAGGGATAATTAGGGGTGTGAATTTTGAAACTACCAAACATATAAAAGGGAAACTAAGAAAATTGAAGGTGTAACTCATAAATGACATATATTCTTTAACCTATGAATTTGCAGCTTTCAATCTTAGTTATCCATGATCTATTTCCAAACAAGAAATTTTATGCGAAATTATTTTCCCTTGATAATGGTTCATGATAAGATTATGAATCTACCAAAGCATATACACCTATATTTTAAAACGAGGTGTGAAAAAATGAATTTTTTCATGCATTGGGTGATGATTGAGTCAAATCCCAATGAACCCTTTTGGTGTTATTACCCCTAGGTACAACTATGTCAAATCCACATCTACTTTGTCATATCCAGAAAGGCGTTTGGTTTCTTGCAAATAATATACTCTATACTTTACCAAAATTTAGGTATGTCTTCTTATATTTAGTATTATCCCTATTTCTTGAATAAGGTTATATAATCATAATCCCCAAAAATAACTAGATGTTTCTCTAATACCAACTATGATAACCCATATCTTTAATAAACCATAATTCATGATTTTTTACTTAAAGATACACATAACACAATACCAAAAGTAAAAAATTCCATGTTTATATGATTAATTAGATATATAACATAATAACATGAAACATGGGTGAAATGAAATTATTAAAAACATCACAACATGCTGTTATATTCCACTGATCTTCTAACATCTCACCAAATTCATATTTTAGTTGTGTTTTGTTAGCATTAGTTTGTTAAACCTCTATTAAAAAATGAATTATAATCTAGTGGGAGTTTTTTAAAAAATACAGCTAAATTTTATCCATTTATTAAAGAAACACATGTTCTCACCCAATCCACCCCCCTTCTCTATTGATCCCCCCCCCCTCTCCCATGAGAACATATCCCCCCTTCTCCCACGAGAACCCATCTACCCTGAGCCATCACCACCATGGTTCACCCATGTCATCCACTCCATTCATTTCCCCCCTCACCAATGCTGGACATCACCAGGGCTCTGTTTCCCCCTGAGCCCCATCAGCCTGATCGGTGGTCCAGATTTCAGCCTCCAGCAACCCTCTCCCTTCTTCCCTTTACCACCCCTTAGTTTTAGGAATGTTTTTATGTGTTACTTTAGTGATATAATGTTAATATAACCTTCCTCACATCTCCACTGACATTTCAATTGGTTATTTTTTAATTTTTTATCTGGTTGTGGTTTTCTTTGGAGATTTCAGAGGATCATGGTGGAATCTACCAATTCTCTTAGAGATTCTATTCAACTATCGAACATGAAATCCTAGGGTAGTGATTATAAATTGTGTCTTATTTTTTTAAGGTATGATGTCCATGTGAGTTTCAAATGGTTTTTCTTTTTTAAATTTACATATAGTGTTTGTGTGGTCATTTCGGGATTTGTCTTAAGATATGATTAGGGTTACTCCATTAGTTGGATTAATTTTTGGAACCTATTATTCTATATTTTCTAAAATCCATCATTGATTTATTGGTGAATTTATCTCTATTTTTTCATCCTTTTTTTCCATATTTATAATTTATACTTTCACTATACATGAAAAAAATTAGTACAATTTAATTTTTTTTTATGTTGATTGTTATTTTTTCCATTGGGGATACTAAATATTGATCATTGTGTGATCTCAAGATTTTTTTTCCACAAGATAATGAAATTTTTCATAAAAAACTTTTTGGAATTATGTGAGATATCAAATTCCATTTAAACTTATTTTGAATAGTTAACATGAATAGTTTTATATTTAATACTTTGAATTTATGCACTAGACATTTTTTATTAAGGATGTTTTATATATCTTATATTTATATTCAATTTTAATCACTTCAACATTAGTTATAGAAACATCATGAATCTTGGATTTCTCTTATAGTTATTTTTCATAATTCTTTATTATAATTTAATTAATATCAAGATGAGTGTTTTTAATATCAATGGTAATTTTCTTATTTTAACCAAGTGTATAGAACTTCCCATTAATCCTTTCATTGGCCTAAAATTTCTTAAGAATTTATTTAAGATAATCCTTTCCAACGATAGAGAATATTTTCTCAAGATCTATATTTTTTTATTACTTCTATTTCATTAATCTGTGACACCAGTTCATGTCATTAAATTTTTCAATTATATATATTCCATCCAAAAAACTTCTTCTTCCTAGTGGGTGATCTCCTTATTCAAGAATCAAAAATAGCCATAAATAAAATTAAATATGTATTTTTTATAGTTTTAATTGATATCTTTTAAATCAATGATTGATACATCATGTGAATCATTATAATTATGATCTCCCCTACTTGTTATTTTTTCTTATGTAGTAAAATTTTGGAAAGATATATCAGTCACTCATTTGTATCAAGTTATTTTTTTGATCTTATCAAAGTCAAAAAAATCATTCTCCTTGGTAGTTAATGTAAACAAAATATTTTTATCTTATTCCATTCTAAACATTTATCCAATAGAATTACAATATAGGAAAACTAAATACCCAGTTTCTTTCCAAAATAGAGATGTATTCTTCATCTTTATTATTTCCTTTATATTTTGTTCATCTTTGTCTCTGTTGATATTTAATTCTAATAAGAAATATATACATCTTATCTTAAACTATAATTCATTATGAATTCATAAAGAAAACATACAATCAAAAAATATTAAACAATAAGACTATTGAAATTCCAATTAGAGGTTTTAATTTATAATATTTTAAAAACAAATTAGGATAACTATGGGATTTTTAATTCACTGAGAGGGGTGAATCATCATCAGATGAATTATAAAAAAATAATTATCACTTCTTTTAGAACCATAATTTATTATATAAATTATTTTATATTTTAATCTAATGATCTCATGGGTTTAAATTATTATTTTTTATTTATCCATGTTTGGCTTTTATTAAGTGTGATATTATTTGATTCCATCCTTTATATGTTCCAATTTTTATCATATATGTAATTATTGAATCATATGATTTGAGATGGTGATATATTTATATGAAACTTTTTGTTTCTATATATGGCTATACATGTGTGACATGATAGTCTTATAAATATTTTTTTTGAACTTTTGATGTTTGGAATTAGAAATATTTATGGGAATACTTAGGTGTCTAATTGGGAGTTATATGAACAAGTGTTATAATAGTTTTTTGTCATTATACATGTACCCATAGATATTATTTCACTCTAGATATTAGCATTCCCTCTCAATGAGTCCAATGAAGTGTAGGGCGTTCTGATAGGATTGCATTGTACCCTAGAAAGATGTTTATGTGTGAGTAAACTACTATATTGTCCCATTAAGGCCACCAGAGTTATCCACTATTGTCAAATGGTTACTTGTTTATTCTTTTATTGATTTGTTTCACCTTGTAAAAATATCATTATTTTGAAAATAAATAATAAATTAATTTTTTATTTTCATTAATCGTTGTAACAAATATAAAACTATTTTCTTATTTTTTTAAAACTAGAATATATGATTTATCATATCATTGAAAAATGGGTGCTTGACACCAGTTCACTTCCTTAAAAGAGGGGTGTCCTGCCTAAAAATTGATTTTATTGAAATAATTAGATTTATAAATTTGTTTTAAATGTAAAATTTGAAA
Organism: Viscum album; assembly: GCA_963277665.1. Lineage (NCBI taxonomy): Eukaryota > Viridiplantae > Streptophyta > Magnoliopsida > Santalales > Viscaceae > Viscum > Viscum album. Next base: position 1,120,759,715 of record OY728155.1, read on the forward strand.
AAAAAAATCAAATAACATTTTAAATATAGTTTTATTAATGATTTTATGATTTTTATATTTCTTCTATTTTATATAATACCCTTCATAGTTGATGTCATTTTTTTTACTTTGATTTTTTTAGTACTTATATGAATCTTCTTATAACTACTTAGGTTGTGTTTATTTTTCCACTTCCACTTATCCCTTTTCCTACATAGTAGTACTTATGTATTTAAATTTTATATAATAAATTTTAGGCACATTATGTTATATATGGATAAAAATTGGATCACATTACCGAGGAACACACCTTAGTATGCTAAGGGTTTGGAGGAGTTTCTATAATTTACAATTTCTAATTGATCCATTTATGGTATAATAAGATGTCAATGTTCTAAATGTGAATTTAGAATATGGATGAAGAGACATGAAGTTTATGAACACTTGATATTGAAGAAATTTCTTGGTTGGTATTTGGGTTGGATTTGGCATGGAGAATTGAATGTTATAGAAAGTTTGAGCACTAATGTCAATCAACAGAATGAGCTCCCAACTTCATATAAAATGGACAATGAAATTAAAAACCTTATAAAAAATTATTTCGACATTGTAAGAGAATAACATCAATATCAAAACATATCATAATAACTAGTTGAGGGTGATGCAAATAGTAACATAATAAGTGGTGTTTTTATGACTATATGACAACCAGATAAAGGTTGTACCATATCATTGGATCCACCTCTTGATTCTGTGAAGTATAGTGAAATAGATAACATCATTGAGTAGGAAAATTTATTTCAGGATTAATTTGATGATACAGATCAAGATATGTATGGTTGATGCTTGAAATATTCAAAAAATTATTTTCTACTGAAGTTGTATTATATAAAATGCCTATGAGAAATTACAAATAAAGTGATTTCAACGATATTATAATTGTTGTGTGATTAATTTTCTAAATCTAAGATCCTAGATTCCTTTTATGATACGAAAAATGTTGTTAACAATATTTGAATGAATTATATAAAAATACATTCTTATACCAATGATTGTATTATATATTAGGGTGAAGATTCAAGTGGACATGGTTGAAATAAATTCTCATCTTCTAGATGAAATTCAATGGGTGGTGTCGGAAGTCTGAATCAAGATACATATATAATGAATAAGAAAAAGAACACTCCTGAAAAGGTATTATGTTACTTCCCATTGAATCCTTCATTGCAAAGATTATTCCTCTCATCAAAAACCATTGAGTGAATGAAGTGGAATTATATACATAATAACAATAATGAGTTAATTTTACATTTAAGATATTCATAATTATGTAATACATTTGATTATTACATCCATATTTCTCATTTGATCTTAGGATTGTTTGACTGGGATTGGTTATTGATAGATTCAACGAATTTGAGACTTTGAGAACCAGTTATATCATTTTGAAAATTGTTTTTATCCCTTACAATATACCTCCATGGATGTGTACACAAGAAAAAACTTTTATCATTTTGATGATTATTCCTAGAAAACAAATGATGGGAAATGATATTGATGTATACTTGTATCGTGTAATTTAAGAATTATAGGAATTATGGAGAAATGGTGTTGAGATATATGATGCATCTTCTAGAACAATGTTCAAAATGCATGTTGCTCTAATGTGAACCACTAGTGACTTCTTAGGACTTGGGAACTCATCAGTTTGGAATTCTTACATGGGTTTGGAATGTTTTGTTTGTAACTTATATTTTGATCCCAAATGACTACCTTATAGTAAAAAAATGGGGCTTCTTGTGCTATCAAAATTTCTCAATGCATCTCATGTATTTTGGTTGAATAATAAATAATTCAATTATTCTATTGATCATAGACCACCTCTAATGTTTTTGATAGGTTCTGAAATATTGGCACAACTTGGAAATGATAAAAAAATTTGGAAGTTTCACCATTTGAATGACAGTGGGAAATGAGTTTGGAGTCCACCATCAAGTGAATGAAACAATAGATGAAAAAGGTTATATTATTCAAAATTACATATTGGGAATTTAATTTTTTTTTGTGGCATAATATTGATGTTATTCATATTGAGAGGATTTATTATGAAAATTTGATCTTCGCATTTCTTAATGATCATGGAAAATCAAAGAACCATTTAAATTCATGGAAGGACTTACATACAATGAACATAAAGTGTGATCTCTAGCCAAATGAGAAGAAAAAGTATACACCAAAAAATTTTGCAATGAAAAATAGAGATAAAGATACATTCCTTTGAATTCTAAATCATGTGAAGGTTTTATATAAGAATCCAAGTAATATCTCAAGGTGTATCAACTTAAATCATAATTGGTTATATGGATTTAAATGATATTATTTACATATATTTTTTACAATAGTTACTACCATAGACATTGTGTAAATTATTACCTAAAAAAGTTACTGTAGTTTTACTACAATTTTCCAAATTATTTAGAAAACTATGTGAGAAAACTCTACATTTGGTTGAGCTTGACAGCCTTCATGAGAGATATTTATTGAAACTTTTTGAAATAAAGACGATATTTCCTCCAGCATTTTTTACTGTTATAATTCATTTAACTGTGTATTTGTTCAAGAAAACTAAATTATGGGGCCTCGTACATTATCGATGGACGTATACAATTTAGATGTATTTTATTTATATGTTTTTTATCTTTAGTAACCAATTATTTGAAATTAATTAAATACATAATTATGTTTTTTTAATTTTCTTTCATAGATATCTTGTCAGGGATTGAGAGATGAAGCACTTCAGAGCTCCTGCGGACTAAGGTTTGCGTCGACCCACGCCTCAGTGCCGCCTCCCCTCCGCCACCCCTCCTCAGCTTCTCATACCATCCCCGTCCTTATTCTTCCTCGTGTAACAGAGATCTGACATTGACTCTTACTCGGATCATGTTCTGCTCCCCCCCCCACGTGATGCACGACCCTGTGTCTTCTCCCTGGTGCTATCGGTGATGACAACACCACCCCTTCCTCTCAGATCTGAAGCTTCAGATCTAGGTTTTTCTATGTTTGGAGGCATCAGAGGCATCGGAGGCTCATCCCCATCCCCAAATACTCCCCCTATCCTGATGGAAAATATGGTGGTCTTAGACGGTGCTCCTCGCATCGGCTTGGGTTGAATGGGTATCAAAGTCGGACGACATTGGCGATGCGGTCGGGATTCTTGTCGGTGAATCTCCCCTCTCCTCCCCTTTGACGGATCGAAGATTTGGTCAACCTTCAGTTTTTTGGAGTTGAGTTCCCGGTTGATGAACCCCTTACATGCGGTTTCCTGGGGCATTTGATTCATTTCAGTTGTTTGGTTTCGATGGAGTCGGTATGAGGTTGAAGCATCATTTTCATTTTTCTGATGTGGATCTCAGATGCATGAATATTCAGGCCGACGATGTCTCTCCTCAATGGTTCACTCAACTATTGTTCTGGTTGTGCACGGTGAGCCTCGGTGGTTCTGTAGTGGTTCATGGTGTTTTGGATTAGGTAATTGTTGTTTGTTTTCTAGAGTTAGTATGCAGATGCAGATGGAAGATGCAGGAATTCTCGGTTCTGATGATGTCCTCTCTTTAATAGTTCACTTCTGGTTTTCTTTAGGGTCGGATCAGGGTAGGGTTTGTGTCTTCTTCCCAGGTCATTACGAGGTCGCAAAGGGTGACCCCAGGAATGCTCGGGGTTGAGAAATTCCCTCACCTGATCTCCCCTTTTCGAGGTTTGCCCCTTTGAGGTTTTGTTTTTGTTTTCCAGAGTCTGGTTCCGCCAATTGATGATTCTTCTATACTCTTTTGGCCTTACCCTTCATGCACGTCCCCAATTTGGACTGGTTCGAAGGTTTCCTTGGAAAATTTGGATTGTGTTGGTGGATCTGATAATGGCGTTTCTGATCTTGGAGGCTCTTGGGTGCTGTTTTATTGTGGCTGTTCCAATGCGGCTTTTCAGTTTGTTCAGTCCGTTAATGGATCCTTGTAATGATCTGCTGGTTCTCACATTGCCTCAAAGTGATTTGTAAGGGTGGGTTCTCACTTAACCAAAAAGTTTTTTTCAAAATCAAAAAAAAATTAATTTTCAGTCAGTCATAGATATCTTGTCCATTAGAAATCATATGTGAAAAATAAAGCACAACCTAAAGGCTCTATTTCTAAAGGATATTTGGAATAGGAGTGTATTACCTTTTGTTCTAGATTCTTGGATGATATAAATATACGATTAAATATAATTACATGTGTTGATGATATATCGACCCAATCTCAACTACATGGTAAATCAAAAATATTTCTTATTATTGCTTGATCAGTTGGGAGGAGCTCAAATGTTACACTAATAGAAATGGAATTATTACAGGCACATAGATATGTGTTTCTAAATAGTTAAATTGTATATCCTTTTATTATAAAGCTCATGATACAAAAAAAATAGATGAATGAGAGACCGAACACAAAATGATAAAGATATAACAAAAGTTGTTAATAAAGATCATGTATAACAGTTTTCACATTATGTAAGTTCAAAAATATTGAAATCAATATGTATATTAGGTTGGCATGTATATTTTTTAAATTTAATAATTTATATTACTTTTTTTAGATCATGAATACTTATAATTAGACTGATTTGTCAACAAAATTTAAAGATTTTGGATCGAGATCCTTTAAAACATGCTAGAATGTTTGATTCTTATAATTTGAATGGCTTTAAATTTCATACAATTGATTGGGAAAAGGGTTTGAAAACACATAATAGTTTAATATTTAAGGTTTTTGAATTGGGAAACTTTGGAAATTTGATTGATTTTGTTAAATTAAACTACCATAGGCATTTTTTAGTTGTTTTACTCAAATACAAGTGGGTCAATATTACCAGGGGTATTAAAAGATATTCCTTAAAATTTACTTCTGTGAACATGTTTAACTTTGTGTCTATCAGTGACTACGAATTACATGATCTATGTATCTTATAATCCCAAGTGAAAATGGTATATTATTTGGAAGATTTTTTTATGAAGGGTAGAGTATATTTTTTCCTGTAAAACAATGAGACTTGTATGATATGTGAGATGAATTGGAATATTTGACCTCAGACATTGAATCCCAACAAAGAAACAAACTTATTTGTCCATCAAGATACTGAAAATATTAGTGCTTCAAGGGTGGATGAAGTAGATAAAGTAATGATGGAATAGGATAATGGCATGATTGAAGTAAAAAATGATTTTATGTGCAGTAATCCATCAATTTATCAAGAACCTATGTTATATGTGCAGATATCAATTATCATACATATGTAAATTATGTTTGTTAGTATTATGCATTTGTTATCATATGAATTTTTTCTTAATTAATTTTATGAAATATATGTTCTAAAGTAAATTTTATTAAATTAAATGACATGAATTCCAAGGATTAAATGTTTCACTAATCACATTTGACACCAACTCAATGTTATTTCAACCACACTAACAGATGATGATCCATCAGTCTCCCGCCCTATAAAGATGCAAGATGAAAAGTCATTGCTCTGTAGAAAGAGGTGATTAAATTATATCATAAAATAATTGGATCTATCCCCAATGATATTTCATCGATGGATGGTAGTGTGTAGGTAAATTTCATAACTTCAAAATCATTTATTACACAAACATGTATTAGATTTTAGTTTAAACCTATATATACAGCACTATTTATTTTTCAAAATAATTTTCATGCAGGTGCCAGAAGTAAGAAGTAGAGACGGAGATGGATAGGGTGTCGATAAAATTTCATTAGGTCATGATTGGGGTTCACTTTTTATTGGTAAATGATTTGCAACTAAAATTATGAAGGGTTAAAATAATATCACTAATATCACTTGTGTTTTGAGATCCAACTTTGGTTCCCCCATGTGTCATGATAGTTTCAACTAGTTTTTCTATTATAATTTCGGGATGGTAAATAGAGTAATTAATTTAGAACACCAATAACTATAAAATTTGATTTTTTTTTAAATACATTTTTAGTTGTGGGAGTGTTTTCTTTCAGCCTTTCATATTGTTTTTTTATTAGGACGCTCTGGGGAAATAGATTCTATAGCTGTATTTTTTTTAAATTTATATATAGTGGCAGTTAAAAACACAGTTATAATTTCCAAATTATTATTAAATGGTGGTTAAAACTGAATTTATTTATGGTCTATATTTTATTAATGGTTTGTTTTTTGTTTTATTGGCCATTTTCAAAACCAAAAATGTCAAGGATATAGCAGCATTTTAAACTACAGCTAAATCCTAGACATTTTTTGACAGTGGAACCCAGTGCTAAACAAACATTCTATGATGGTTTCCATAAATCTTTTCTAAATGTATAGAATCTATGTGATTTGGATACTGACAACAAATTTAGTGGATATTTTTCTAAACCTTCACTGAACTGTATGGTGGTAGTTTAAACTGCCTCCAAATCAAAAAATAATCATCATTATTAGTCGATTTTGTTGTAGTGTAATACTGTATGGGATAACCTAGAGGGGTACATAAGAAAGGTGTGATCTATAAACCTCAGTAATGGAATAATAAATTCATAACTTTATGAAATTGATATATGTTATTCAAGAGCTGTATCAGGGAGACATAAAAGTGGTGAGAATTGAAAACATGAACATTCAAGTACAATATAAGATAATAACATCAAGGAAACATAGGAATGTGAAAAAAATATAAAAAATCACATCATAAGAATAATTCAATCATAACCATTGAGATATCATAAAATAATGTTCTTAGGATAACCTCTCGTGAACCATACATGGAACATCATGAGATAAAAATATTACCAATGCATTTGATGGATATATGATTATCATCACACCCGTCATATTCATATCATGTACAAGTATTTGTGTGCCACATAGATCATACAACATAATAAAATTATTCATCACTTTTAAACCCATGATTAAGGAATTTGGGTTATATTCAGGGAATTAACCAATTAATTAAGTATAGGTACATCTAGGTGAATTCCCTTGGGTGGAAATGGGGATGATTATTCACTATGAAAATATTTGGCATGGAAAATCATAGGATAATTTTGATAGTATAACAGGTTTGAATATAGATTCATGGAAGTGTTTAATGAGAGTACAATGGGGTATCTCATCACTTGGTAATCATAAGTTTAGTAATAGGTATGTTTAAAAACATATTCCAACATGAACGATTGGAAATCAAAAGGCATAGTATAAAAGAAGTTTTTGAATAAATAGGATGAGAGGATCTTTTACCTAGAGAGGGTGTTTCTAAAATCTTGAGAGGAACTTCTTATAAGCTTGGGAAAACTTCAAGAGGTATTTAAAGTGGGAAATTTCAAGTAAATTTGTTCTCAATGAATTTTTAGTGAGTATTAATTAGTGGTTGGGATCGTTTTTGAAGAAAAATAGAGTGTAATTCTTTATTAATTTCTAAACATAGGTTTTAGACTTTATGATAAAATAATCAGAACTAAAAAAAATAAATGGTTTTTTTCATGGTATCTACTAAAGAGAAGTGGATTTCAATATTTTATAAGTATAATAACTAAACTCATTTAAATAATACTATTTCTATTATGGGATTGAGTCAAGTTCTTAAATAAATAATTTTAAAACCTTAATATATAATATAGGTTTCAGAGGAATCATTAAGGGTTAATAAAATTAATAAAATAAATTCAAAATTTTATTTTTTTAATTGGGAACTATATATTTGGTCAAGTATTCATTTTATCAAATTTATTAGATAAATTTTAGCCAAGTTAATTATTATAATATAAACTATGTATTTATATCATTTATAATTTTTACATAAAAACATTTTTTAACGCATAAAATTATGAAAAATTCACCATTGGATAATTTCAACTTTTAGATTTCAAAAATAATATTTTTTTTATCAAATTAGTTTTCTAAATTTCAGAATTTTTATTTTTAAATAAAAAACCTTATTTACTAGAAAATACTTGTTTTATGATGTTAACCACTTTCTGAACTTTATAGAAATTACATTGGACTTCATAAAATTAGTTTATAATTTATATTAAAATAATTATTATCTAATAATAATATTTTATTAATAATCATTTATTTCAAAAAAAACATTGAATTTATTAAAAGAATTTCATATTTGAAATAATATATTTCCCAAAAATAAAATTTTGATTTATTCAAGTGGAAATAAAATTTTTATCAAACTTGTTAAATAATCATTGATAAAGTAATGATAAAAAAGTGATAAATATAATCATTATTTTATAAAAATATATAAAAATTCATATTATTGGGGTCTAAAAACAAAAAAACATTATCACAACATTGTATTCCCTAATAGTAAGGTGTATGATGGTGATACTTTCTTGTGGTTTGGTAAACATGGTTCGGGTCATGATCTTGATGAGCTTTAACTTCTCCAATAAATAGTTCATATTATGTTTCATTTGTGGGATCTCAAATTGGGCTTACTCAAGGGAAATTTTTAGGGATTCCATCTACTTAGAAAGATCTGATAAATGGTATTTATAGGATATGATCTCACTGGTCAAGACCATCATTTTTTTCATATGCGTCAATTGGAATTCTCATAACCATTAATATATATTAATCATAACATTAATTGTACAATGGACATATTATCAACCATTATGACACTTGTTTATTTAAATCTGGTAGGATATGACTTGAAATTGTACAAAATTACCAAAGTAGTGCATTTGTTTTCTATAACATCATTACATAATATGGAATTTATTTAAAAGGTAGAATTTCATTTATAAATTTTTAGGTCGTTACATAAAGTTACTATACTCTTACACTATTCATCATATCCAAGTTGTAGTGTTACAAAAATGGCTTAAACAAATTTGTATTATTAGAGAAAGAGAAATAAAAAGTTGGGTCTTAATATTCCAAGGGATCAACTTCAAAAAATCCATATAAGGATACCTTTACCACACTAATATATCTTCTATATTTATTAATTCTAATATATTTTACAAATAAAATGTTGAAAAATTGTAATAATATATATATTGTATTCCCTGAGTAGATATATGGAACAATATATTTTTCATTGTCAATAATTAGTGTGTAAATGAGATTCTAAAAAATGATTGGTTATTGACCTTCATTGTGATTGTATATATGAGGTATATTTTTATAATTATACAATAATTGATGTACTATTTTTATAATGATTTTATAGTCTATATTATTTTATAGGAATGTATATAATGATTATATAAAACGATAGACTTGTGACAATATGTTTTCATTTTTTAATATTCATGTCAATTATGCATAAGAAAAATCAGTGATTAGAAAATATATTATAGAAATTTCACACCACCTTACCAAAGTATTTGAAAATAAATTAACCTATGATAGACTCTTGTTAATACCTACCATTAAAAAGTAAAACTATATACTCTAATTGTATTTAATATAATTTGATTTTCTAGCATTAATTACTAAGTATTTTTTAATTTTTTTAATGATCATTGGGTACTCATTTTTATTAATCTATATAATCTAATGATATATTTTATAGATCCAATTCATGGATAACTAGAAAATAAACCTATATTATTTCCATTTTATAAATAGGAATAAATTATCTTCAACATTTTATTAAAAAAATATCCAGTTATATATTTTATATTATGTTTTAATAGGGTTATTTTTTATGATTGTGTAATGTTCATATATTGTCAAGTACATTATATGAGGTCATGTGGTTCCCACAAGAAACCTAAGTATTTCTATAACTGGATAAGTATTAAGTTATATATATGATAAAATTTCACTATAAAAATATCTATTAAAACACATTCATATTTTTTTATTGTTTTTATACTATTTAAAACAAATGAACTACTATAATTGTGGTTAGTACATCTATAAATATATGGAAAATGTTATAATCCATCAAAAATATAACATCCCTAAAAAGGTATTTATGGAAATAAATACAATTTTATTCAAAATATTTAGTAACTATTTATTTATCTATATAGATGTGTGTGTGTGTATTGGTAGATATATGTATGTATGCTTGTATGTATATATAAATATATATACATTTATATATATATATTTGTTTATATTCATACGCACACATGATAATATATAAAATATGTATATACATATGTATATATGTGTGAAAGAAAACGTGTATATGTATATATGGATTTTTCTTTGTGTGTGTGTGTGTGTGTGTGCACACAGACACACAAATCCACATATATGTGTATACATAATTTATACATGAATATAGTTTTATAAATTATAAACTACTACAAAAATGGTCATTAGAAACCACTAAAAGTTTCCATCAATGGCTTTTAGTGGCTTCCCATCGATCATGAAATAGTGGTTTCTTTTGACCCATCGTTATAGGTCGTGCGAGCCTATAAATACATACAAATGGTGGTCATTATAGGTAATTAATTTTTTAAAAAAAATAAAAAAAAAATACACAACATAATTGGTATTAAACCAACATAAACACACTTAATTAAGAAATTTAGTATATACCAATATTATATTTAATTTAATAATCTCCCAATTGTCCTCATCAAATTGTTTTCTAAGATCCACATTTAAAATCTCATATAACTAAAAATAAATTAATTAAAATCATATTTATTGTAATTACAAATAAAATAATATAATAATTATACCCCACTAGATAATGAATATTAAAATTCAGTACAATAAATAGTTATGTTACTTGTTTCTAATTAGTTTTTATGGTTGCAAACATGTTTTAGTGTTTTAAATCACTAAAAATGTGTTTTTGATCATCCTAGGAAAATGAAGACTAAGATTTATGTGGTTTCAGTTAATAGATTTCAAAACTAAATATAAATTCTTTTTTCTATGATTTCATTGCAATATGAGGTCATTTTCTTGGTTTTTACCCGAGATTCATGTTTCTAATGATTAACGATTCTTTAAATATAGCTCATTCAGTCATTTTGAGTACATCTCATTATAAATTGACATTACATGCACTAATAAGCATAAAAAATAATTCAAATATAGTTTCTTATGATTTCACATAAATATAAGATCATTTTCAATGGTTTTTATGGTTACATGTGTGTTTTAGTGTATTGAAACACTAAAAATATATTTTAGTTCATCCCTAGAAATTAATAACTTTTTGTTATGTCGGGTCTATTAATACATTCAAAAAACAATATCTGGTTGTTTTTATATGATTTCACTATAATTGAGGACCATTTACTTAGTTTTGACCCCCTAAATCATGTTTTAAATAATACATAATCTTTAAAAACATATTATTAAATCATTTATAACACTTAAGACTGACATTTTTTCTACTCGTATGAATCAAATGTAATTTTGAGATACTTTTCCTCTAATTTTAAATTAATTTGAGACCATTTTCTATGGTTTTGACCATTACATGTAGGTTTTATTGTTTTAAAACAAAGAAATTATGTGTTTTCTATCAACCTAAGAAGACAACATATTAGATTGACATTGTTTTTATTCTTAAATTTCCTAAATCTGTATAAATTTTTTTTAATTATTTCATATAAATAATAGGTTCTTTTTATGTCTTTAACCCCAGGACACATGTTTTTAAAGACTATCAAATCATTAAAAAACTTATTCAGTCATTTTAAGTACATCGGATAATGGTTCGATGTGTTGTCTACTTATTCTCATTAGTAATTATTAAAAAATATTTTTCTTATGATTTTAAATCAATATATCATCATTTTATATAGTTATTATCATTAAACACATGTTTCCAAGTTTTAAAAAATTAAATTTTCATTTATAGTCATCTTAAGAAAATTAAAAAAAAATATTAATGTGGTGTTAATTCCAAGATTTCAAAAATCAATATAAGATTTTCATCTTATGATTTCCCAATAATTATAGGTCGATCTTTTAGTTTTAACAACCATATTCATTTTTTGTAGATTGTGAAATCTTTACAATCTATTTATCATGTTATTCTAAGCACACATCAAGTTGGGTTTATATTTTTTCTAATTGTACAAGTCACCAATTATTAAATGATTTTTTTCCAATTACTTCACATAAATTCTAGGTTTTCTATGGTTTTAACTTTTAAATGCATGTTTTAGTGTTTTAAAACACTAAAAATTCAATTTCATTCATCTCAAGCAACTAACAACTCATATTAATGTAGTGTTAATTCCTAAATTTAAAAAATAAATCTATGGTTATTTTTATATAATTTCATAGTAATAAAATATTTTTTTCTAGGTTTTGAACCTCTAGTTCATGTTTTTAATGACTGTAACTTTATTAAAAATGATTATTAAGTAATTATAAGAATAATTCATATCCAATTGACATTTTTTCTACTCGTACAGATGAAAATTAATTCAAATACCATTTTCCTATGATTCCACATTAATCTAAGGTTTTTTTCTCTTGTTGTGATTGTTACAAATATGTTTTTGTTTTTTCAAACTCTAAAAATGTTTTTTCGATCAAGCTAAAAAATGAAAAATTAGATTAATTTGTTGTTATTTCCTACATTTCAAAACTTAACCTACAGTTTTTTTCTATATTTTATTGAAATATAAGGTCATTTTCTTGGTTTTGACCCCCTAACACACATTTTTAAAGATTTCCAAATCTTTAAAAACCAATTATTCAGTAATTCTGAAGACACTACACATAAAATTGATATATCTTCTACTCATACACAAAAAAAATAATTCAAAGATATTTTTTCTATGATTTTTTGTCAATTCAAGTTTGTTTTCTATGATTTTTACCATTACACGCATGTTTAAGTATTATATAGAACTAAAATTGTTTTCTTTTCATCCCAAGAAAATGAAAACTCATATTAATATGGAATTGGTTTTTATATTTCAAAGATAAATATAATTATATTTCTCTATGATTTTATAGAAATTTGTGGAATTTTTATTTATTTTGACCCCCTTATAAACATTTTAAAAAAAATTATAAAATCTTTAAAAAACTTCTTATTCTGTCCTACTGAGAACATCACATGTCATATTATTGGTTCGTCTACTCTTACAAAAAAACTAATAATTCAAACAAATTTTCAAATTGTTTCACATCAATCCAATGTATTTTTCTATGGTTTTTACCATTACCTGAATGTTTTATTGTTTTAAAACACTAAACATGTGATGTTGGTCATCATGAGAAAAAATCAAATATGATTGGCATGGATTAAGTTACTACTTTTCAAATATAAATGTATAATTTTTGTCATATGATTTTAAGGAAATTGGAGGTTCTTTTCTAGGTTTTTAACCCTTGATACATGTTTTTAACGATGGTAAAATCATCAAAAACTATGTGTTTAAACCTTCATATCACATCACAAATGGGTTGGCATATAGTTTACTAATAAAAATAAAAAATAATTCAAATATTGTTTTCATATGACTTCAAATCATTCATAATAATTACCAATATAATTAAATGGGTTTCATAATCTTACCTCATATCATAATCAAAGGAAATCTTATAATGAATACATTTGAGAAATGAAAATAAGGCATGTATTACCCCCTAGAAGGAAGGGATAATAAGCTATAAATATATGTGTGGGACATAATACATAATTCAAAATCATTCCAAAACATTAATGAGAGATATAAAGTGGTTTGGAGAGAAAAGGGTTATAACCCAGTGAAAAAAGTATGGTTCAAAGTGATCCCTTACCTTAAGTCTCATATTTCTTCATATACGTTAAAAAATCCTATTTAATATATATATATATATATGTGTGTTATTATTATACGTTTATTAAAAAACCATAATCATATATATATATATCATACCATAAATTATTTTCTTAAAACATCTAACCAACCATTTATTAACAATTCTTTATTATAATCACTGTTCCGAGTGATAACTGCTTAGTTTTTCATCCTTGTTTTGGTTTAGTAGTCTATGACTTTTTATACTGATCATGGTTACATATTACCAATAGTTTTATCCATTATATTAATAACATATATATTTATTATATATATATATATATTCATCTATAAAAGGTATAAATAAAAAATGAAGTACACTGTTCATGGAGTGGTAGGTTGTTCATATGCAAGGACGTTATTTCAATTTTTGATGGTTGGAATAAAAAATTTTAAACAATATTTAAACTTTATAGAATAATAATAATATCAAATATAAAATATATATTCATTAAATCCATCAATGTAACTATTCGTGAGAGGTGGTGATGGAAAATGAATTACATAAGTTTTGTAAGGCGGTAGTCCACTATCTACACAAATTATTATTTTGTATCACATTTGATGGATAAGGAGATGAATGTGAGTAATTAAATTAATATAATAACATATATTTATATGTAAGGTATTTCTTAAAATATTTGAAGGAGGTAGAATAAGAATAAAAATTAAATATGAATTTAAAGACAAAACCTCATCTGTAGAAAAATTTCTTTTCTTTACACCATAAACCCTCTAAGGTTAGTATTATGTACAAAAACATACCTCTAGAACATCATTAAGTATGTTAAAAGGGGATTTGGTAGGTATTGGATGATCCAAAATTCTTTTTAAGTGTGTAGAAAATTGGATAGGAGGTACAGTTCTATAAGTGAGGGGAGGGGAATTCTTGGAATTACCGAAAATATAAAATTAATACAAATTAATTTTTGGGTAAAATAGGATCCAAACTGGTATGATTAGAAAAAAGGATGAGGATATTTTGAAATAAGACCAAAAAATAAAATTTTTAAAAGTTTATCATTTTTACCCTTATCTCTTTGTCTTAACCTGCATTAACAATTTTGGATAATTACTAGAATAAAAAATCTTTTTCACTTTAGGAGTCAGAATAGTTACTATAAAATATAAATTAGCCAATAAATAGACCATCGTTGATAATTTTAAACACATAATTACAAATTTTAGGAATATAGAATTTTTAGGAATTTTAAATCATTTAATGAAATATTATTTATTATAAAATAACAATAATGTCGTTTTTTGAACTATTTGTTTAATTTGACTCTAAAAACAACATGAATATAGTATAATTAAAATGTAATTCATTAAAACCTCTCTAATATGTTATTTTTATCTATAAAATTCATGGAAAAAAATAATTTTTTAAAATTTTATTGGTTTTAAAAAATTTAAAATCATTTGTTTTATTTTTCTATTATTTTAATAAATATTGTATCGACATTACATAAAAATTAAGATAATTAATTCATCAATTAAATTTAGTAATAAATTAGCATGATAGAAAAAAATAATTTATCTTTAAAATAAACATTTATAAATAAGCATAGCCTCTCTTTATCCCTATGTAAAAAATTTAGAGATAATAAAACAAAGAGAATTATATTTTTGACTTCTCTTTATATAAAATAATATAAATGTCCAAATCAAATAAATATGACACCATGTTAAAATATTTTAAAAACCATTATATAAATTACCAAAAACTACTCATATAATTGGATAAAGGATAGTGTAAGGGTCATTTTTTATCCATTATCATATTATTTTTAACATTAATTATCGAACTTATACTTCTTATGGTGACAATTATTTACTATGCTTACTACTCATAATGAACAAAAATAAAAGGGGTCTATTTACCAAATTTGGACCTCCCAATTCCAAATATAGAATCCATTTTTCAATATTCAATTTCTAGAAATTGAAGAAATTAATTTTGGATTAAAATTTTAAACACAACAAAAAATAGTTTTTCATAAAAATTTCATTTTAAATATTAAAATGCTTTTATATTAAATTCATCTATAAAAATCATTCCAAATACTATAATTGGATTATTTTTAATAAAATTAAACTAATTAAATTTGGAAACTAATAAAAAATATAATTCAACTTTGTAAACACTTTAAATAAAAAATATTTTTCAATAAATATCAATATTTCACTATTCATTGAAAAATCAAACTTTTCTGAAAAATATTAAAGTTTCACCATAAGGTAATTTTGATATGATTATTTTAAAAATTATATACTTTTATCAAATATAATTTCAAAAATTTCTATAAATTAAATATAATATTTTCTTAAAAAAATAATAAAAACCACTTTTGAGGAAACATTATTTTTTATGAATAAAATGGATTTACAAAAAACTAAGCATTTATCAATACTTTTATAACGACCCAAAAATTATTAAGGAAAATTCCACTTGATCTATTTAAATTTATTATTATATAAAATGTTTATATAAAACATATTCACTTCCTTTTTTTGGATATCAAAATACCATAAAGAATTGTTATCGTTTCTAATATAGTTGTTGAACAATGATTACATGATTAGTATAAATATAGGGATTTAACAAATCCAGTTTACTTAGACAAAGGAAGTGATGGACTCATCCAGAAGAATTTATCCATACGAAGCCCATTTTTTAGAGCTTGGAAAGGTGGTAGTGTCACTGGGATTTGTTCTTGACCAATCCCAAGCTGAGCTTCAACACGTTAAGCTTGAGCGGAACCACCTATGAGAGAAATGGAAGTTAAAAGAGATTATCACCTGAGAAATGTCATCTGAGCCACCCCAAGAGTCTATCACCATCACACACCTTACCCTTTGGTCTTATGCAGGTGTTATAAGGGGTTATGAAACAAGACCCTCGCACAATTATTTTGTACATTGTTTTTTTATAGAATAAATAATATACATTCATTTTTTTATTGTTACTTTGTAAATAGTTTTTAAAGCACAAATAGTATTTTTTAAGTTAATATTCTATTAAGAAATCTATTTTGATGAATTAATGGATTTTTAAATTAAATAATATTTTAATAAAATATTATTACTAAATTACTTTTTATTAAATATAAATTATTTTATAATTTTTATGAATACAATTGTAATTTTTATAAGTATTAAAGGTTGTTTTTGCCAAAACCCATGAATTTTTTATAAATGTCAGTTTTTATTTTAAAATTAAAAAAGTAACATATTCAGAAAATTATTTAGATAAAATTAACATTATTTTTGGAATCAGGACGTCGAAATTATCCAACAGTGAATTTTGTATAATTTTCCTGGACAATCGAATTTTTGGGTAAAAATTAAATACCATTTAAATATATAATGTGTTTTATGACATCATAATGACCCAATAGTGATGTAATAAAATACTATAAAGGATATCTTCAACCAATATATGTTTTACCTTTAAAAATTGTTATTTTATATTTGTTAAATTTATTTTACAAAACATTAGTGAACCCTCCAAGACATATAAAACATCTTATCATTTTAAAATGATTTCCTAGAGAGTGTGACTCACCTCCACACAATCAAGCCTAATATTTTAATAATTTCGTCCATTAGACTTGTAAAAAAAATTTACGCTCTCCTTTGGAAAACCCATTGGTAGAAACCATGGGATGGTTTGGGGTTTTGATTAGTTTAATTTGTGGTGTCCAAAACCTAAATAATAAATAATTCCCTCTCCTTTCCTATATAAACCCACTCAGTCTCTCATTATTATTCACTAAAAACTCATGAATCGCATCTCTAACCTTCCCTAATCTCTCTAAAATCCTCCCAAGTCTCCCAAATCTCCCATTAAGCCTCTCTTAATCACCTCCCAAGCCTTTGGGATCGCACTTCCAAGTAAGGGATTTCTTCGTTTCTCATTTTTTCCAATATTTCATTATGTTGTTATACCATTTTTTTCAAGTGAAAATGTTGGGGTATGATTTCATACCTCCCCCATATTTCCCTTATAATGTTTTAATGATGCGATATCTCTTTCACTCTCATGAATTCCTCCCATGTACACCTATTACCATGCTGAAATTCCATAATCAATTTCTCTCTCTTTATTTACACATAAGAAATTCTTTTGTATTGTGAATCTAAATTACATTACATATTTTGGGACATGTATCTATATAAACCCCTTACTGTCCATTTCATTTAAATATGATGATACACCCCTTTATCTCTCATCAACCATTTTTATGAATTCTAATGTTAGGTCGTTATACTGCAGAAATTGCACCATGATTTTCCAAGCCAAAGTCATTGTGTACTGAATACCATGAACATTTATTTATTAAGGGTATTCACCATTATAAACATTTACTTATTGATTATATAGTTTCATGTATTAATTCTACATTCCTTTAACATATAATGAATGATTATATTTAATGAATTTATGTTATATGATCAATGTGACACACTTATGCATGAAATCAAATGATTAAGAAGGTGTGCCCTGATAGTGCTCCAATGCATTGGGTAAAGATTAGTATCATGATACTTCAATAGAAATGAGGTATTAATCATTATAATTCAAATTCAATAAGGTTATATTAATGATCCATGTGCAATGATCTTTGGTTCATGCAAATATCTTGTTAAATGTTGCTGCCACATTTCTATGTTATGATAATCATGATATATCATGGCTTTGTGATCATGTTTATCTTATACTCCATTAATATGGCTATTGCCTAACATGTATTTTATTCTTAATCTAATGCCTTGTTTACTCCCTTACTAGATTTTATAGCTCACCCTTTTCTTATGCATGTCCTCGGGTTATCCCATGCAATGCTAAGTACGAAGTAATGTTGTGGTCATGTAAAATTAGTTTTCAATAATGATGTTGTGTTTTATATTGTAATTTTTTATTTAATGTTCCTAATTTCCCAAGACACTAGGCATCTCTATCCTTAGAGTTGTCTTAAGTGCAATTTTATGTAATAAAACATGTTTAAGTGTGTATTGAACAGCAGGGTTGTTATAACATTTATATTGATTTGGAAAATTATATATATTTTATAAAATATTTAATTATATTCATACATACCAATTTAATGGCTATGTTATAATGGTTATATTTAAATAATAATATTTTATGGTTAATTTAGGATAGGTTTTTTGTGTCGTATATTCTATCGAACATAGTTTTCTTTTAAAAAAACTCAGAGTGTTAAATTATTACCCCTTAAGAAATTTCACCCATGAAATTTAATATCACATACTAATGTAAAAAATGGGTGAGGGTACTTCTTCTTATTGGCCTCCATTGGTTCTCATGTGTCCCACTCATATTTATGGTTTCTCTATAGAACTTTTACTTGGTGATTTATCTTGTTTGTATAACTTTTTCTCTATAGTTCATGATCTTCATTGGTTACTCCTCATGGGAGAGATAATTTTCCATTTGTATCACCTCATAACTCATTATATGATAGGGATCTAAAATTTAATTCCTTGATAGTGATGCATGGAATATGTCGTGTAGTTGTGATAAATTTGGTTGGAGTTCTCATCGATAGGTTAAATCTTCAATGTGACTGATATTCTCCAAGGAGTTTGTGTACTAAGAACTTAGTTTACCTTTATTCCCAAATATCATGACTTTATTCCTTGGAGATATATAGAGAAATACTTTTTCTATGACCTCAAACTATGGGTCTCTTCATCAATTGTCATTATATCTCTTCAATAAACTTTGACCATCCCTCATGTGTTGCTGAATAATCTTGACCTTTTTACCATTTCATCAAATATTTCATGTTCCAATAGCTTATTTTTAACAACTTCATCCCAAAACATAGGTTTTCTACATATATTCCCATAAAGGGCTTCATAAATAGCTATTTGGATGCTTGAGTGAAATATATTGTTGTACAATAACTCAACTATAGGAATATGTTGATCCCATCCGTCTTTGAAGTCTATCAAGAATGTCATCAACATGTCTTCCAGTGTCTAGAAAGTATACTATAATTGGATATCATTTGGGGTTATAAGTCATATTGAAGTTCAACTCATTATTTATAGAATATTGGATACTCTTCCATGATATAGAGGTAAATCTTGGATCTTGATCATATACAAGTGATAGTGGTGTTCCATACATCCTTACCACTTCTATGATGCATATCCTTGTTTGTTGGTTGAGTGAGAATTACTCTTAAGATGTAATGAATTAATTAGTATTTTTAAGATGATTCACCAAAACCCCGGAAAATTTATTTCTTATTGATGTATTTTGAATACTAGTGACAATGTACATTGTGATGTTTTACTATTTCCATATAGATACGGGTAATAGATTCATCATCCCCTTGGACTTTTTTTGAGCCTTCACTTATTGATATACCAGATACTTTGATGTATA
The DNA here is from genome assembly GCA_963277665.1 of Viscum album. Taxonomy (NCBI): domain Eukaryota; kingdom Viridiplantae; phylum Streptophyta; class Magnoliopsida; order Santalales; family Viscaceae; genus Viscum; species Viscum album. The sequence goes on from OY728155.1 coordinate 1,120,779,920, forward strand.
TTTTATAACCTTCAAATTCATATTTTCACACCAATAGTTCTCTCTAAGATCTAAATACATATTCATACACCCTGGGTGGGTGGAGAAGGTCAAGCTATGTGCATAGTTCAAGATTCTATCTTTATCTCATGGCTTGATGATACACATAGTTATGAACCAAATCTTATAAATAATTATTTATCAATTTTGAACTTTGAAGATTTCGATTTTCTTATATCTTACACCTTTCTCTAAATTTACACATCATCTCTTTGAGAATCCTTTATATTCTCGAGAAGGGGTGGTTACAAAATCATTTGATAAAGGAATGATGATATTATTTCCTTTATGATTCCTATGTCCATCCTTTTCAATTATAAGAATATTATATCCTTATAAATTCTCATCATTGATAATGTTTTAACATCCTTTATAGTTATAACATCTGCCAATTTTTTGATTTCTTATAATTGTAATGGATTTATAATTTATAGTCCTTGATCAGATCTAATCATTTTCATTTGTGCATATTCATATCCTTATGTTGTAATATATACTTGAGGTTCATGTGATCCATGTCACTCCATAGCCTATCTAATTAATTTATTTTATTACTTTATTTGGTTTTTAAAATTTTTGTTAAGGTTTGGGTTAAATCCCAAACGATATTTCTGAGTTTCATCAAAAAGTGAACGTTTTTTAGTTGACATCATTGGGCATATGAGAATGGCACCTTTTGGAAACCCCGTGCAGCTTCGCCCAGGCTACGGCACGATCCACTTGTCTTCGAAAAATTTATAACGAGTAAATTTTGTAATTTATTGTGTTATTTAAAATTTTTTATTGATGTTAATAATTTTATTATTATTATTAAAATGAAATGAATATTTTTATCATTTTTAATTTTAATTGTTATGCCTATTATTATTATTACTAAAAAGTTTCATTAATATTGTCATAATTATTTAAAATGTTATTAATATTATTATCCTTAAGAATAAAGCAAACGTTAAGAGATAATTTAAATATTATATTATTATTGTTAACGAATAGTTGTTGCTAAAATTATTTTTTTTATCTTTTTTTATTAAAGTTTTTTTTTATTATTATTAGGTATATTGTTAGTATTAATGTTATTAATGTTATTATTATTATTATTATATGTTAAAGTTATTATTATTATTATTACTAATATTTAATTTAATTTTCTTTTTTCTATATCTTTTACTTTTCCTCCTAACCATAGCGGTGATCTATTTTTTTCTTTCCTCTCACGCGGAAGCTGCCACCCTCCCTCTAATTCTCTCCCCCTCTCTCCACCCAGCACCACCCTCCCTCTTCCTCCCTCTTGCTGGCGCGCCACCCACCGGCTGACACCACTGCCAGCGTCGACTCCCAGCTTCGGCCTCCCGCATCCCTCCTGCTCTATCAGCACCCACCTGTACAGACCATGCCTCCTGCAGCCCTCCTGCTTCATCGGGACCCACCTGCACAGGTCACACCTCCCGTGCCCTCTGGATCCACCTCCTGTCATGCGTGCTCCAGCTGCCCCACACCTACTAAAAATAACCATACAGCCTGCTGTTAGCCTCCAACGCACCTCCCCTCTACATGAAATGCACCCTAGACACACCCTTTCATCCTTCGGATTCCCATGCCTTGCACTGACCTGCCTCCCACCAGCTTCCCCTACCCTGCACCGGTCTCTCAACCGCCACCCTCCTCTGAACACCCCCAACACCACCCCGTCTCCATTTTTTAGTGGCAAAGCACACCGGCCACCCCCCCCCCCCCCCGACCGGATATTCTCTCGACCGGTAACGCGACTCCCCTCCAGCCTTCTCCCTTCTCAGCGTGCTTGACCAGCGTGCCCACTATTCCAGCAGGACACCTCCACCTCCCCCCCTTGTTCCAGTAGACACACCATGAACCCACTCATCCACAATCCGATGCGACCCCCCCTCTCCGGCTGTCACCATCACGACCCCTCCATTCTGGCCATATGCCATTGGTGCACCACCCTGACTCACAGTCGACACCCCTCCAGGGTTCAGTGCAACCCCCAGCGGCCTTCCCCCTTTGTTGCACCGGCCTTCTGCTAGCCCCCTTCCCGGTTATAGTCATCCATCTACAGTGCAGCACCCCTGTATTGTCTGGCCAGCAGTGGCGCGACACCCTGACATTGTCCCCCTTCACTGACACAGTCGCGCACATCCTTCTAGCATCCTTTTTCCACCCTCCAGCTGGCACCATACTGTCCAGCGTGAAACCACCAGCAGCAGCCTCCCCTTCCGGCCACCGCGTGACTACAGACCCACCTCATCTTCACCTCCACTTTCTATCGGTGATCCCATGCTGTCCACCCACTAGCTGAAGTGACTTTCGCCTCTCACTTTGGTTGTGCGCCCTCCTCTTTAGCCCAGTATGCCTTCGGCTCGGCAATGCATCTCCCTAAAAACCTGCTATCCAGACACACAGTTCCTGCACAACCCAATTGTTGTCCCCCAGTCGTTGCATGATGCATCCCCCCCAGATGCTCAAACCAACTCCTCCATCAACCATGCAGGCCTTCATGCTACTGTTGATGACATTGGTTACCTTCCCAGTGCACCACAACACTATGCCCAACCATTCACCCTTTCGTACACCTTGTTGGACAAGCGTGCCTCCATGCTTAGGTGAGGTTTGTGCTTCTTCTTTGTTGTATTATTTTGAATTAGTGTTTTGGTATTTTTACTTATTTTTTCAGGTGTTGCAACACATTGAAAAGGTAATTTTGTGATACTGCAGTTGTTGGCTTGTGCGTACTTTTACGCCTACGTGAGGCACGAAACACCATTGTGTTTGGACTACGAGTCGAGGTAGGTCCCCATTGTACTTTCCATTGTATTTGTAATTTATTAATTTCTTTTTATTTAATTAATTTTAAATAAATGGTAAATAATATTAGATGATTAGTTTTAGAATAAATGTTCTTTGTGAAAGATAGTAATTTTCTCTTGAGTTTGAATTGCCTAAAAATGTGTTCTTTTATATTTTCATAATAAGTGTTGAGAAAATACCTCATTATCCTTTTCAAATGTGTTTTATATTTAAAATGGAAATTTGAGTTTCTTAAATGGGTTCCCAAGTGTTTTTTGGGTTTTAAAAGTGGTGTGTTGGTTCTTATGGAAATGGTTGGGTGTTTATTGATAGGTTAAGGCCCATTTAGCACTTTAAAAAAATAAATTATTTTGAAATCTATATTTGGAGTGACTCTAGGGTGACATTGTTATGCATATCGATTTTGTGGGTTGTGTTGCATGATGTTGGTGCATTCGAATTGATTTATTTTTTGACATTTTGACTCACCCCCTTTTTATTACATGTGTTGACATGGGAACCTGGAATAGTAAGTTAATCTTCTGAAAATGATTTTTGCTCTAGTTTAGAATACGCACTCGCTAGTGGCCCTTCATAGAGAATTTTCTCTAATAGGGGATTGGGACCCTTAGTTAGTCCAGGTGTGAAAACACCAAACATTTGGGCATTATGATTTCATCGAGAGTAGGCATGCCTTCAGGATGAGTCAGATGTATAGTATGTTCTGGATTGTTCACAAGATCCTAGGTTCAACCTATGTTTTTTTCACTTATTTGTATGTCGTGGACAATTGAGGTGCTTAGTTTCGTTTCTGGCTCTCATGTGCCACTTTTTCTATTTCCCTTATTACGTGTTGTGTGCGCATATGGTTTTCCTCTGGTTTAGCAACTAAATTTTTGATTTTAAATTATTCACGGAAATGTTTTTAAAATTTAATTCATATTTTTCCTTTAAACCATAAACTTTCCTTTAAATTAAAAAGGGAAATGGAATGTTACTTGTTTTAGAAATGAAAAGTGTGTGTGAAGAATCATATTTTATATAATTTAGTTCAAACTTGAAATTAGTAGAATTCTATATTTAATGGTAGTGCTTTGGGAATAGATTGTTCGCCACACCTAGTGAGTTTTAATGGTCATGTCTATAGTATTTTCCTGTTTTTAATTTCTCTTTCAGGTTCCAGATCTGTTTTGGATCGCATTGGGTGACATTTGGTTTGGGTGTTGGAGAGTGACTCTTATGGTCACATGGTGTTTTGGGTCATGGTGAGGTTAGTATGTGTTGTTGTCAATTCTTTCTCTTTTGCATCATTTATTTTTTTGCATTGTTTAATTTTATTTCTATTTCTTAGTTCATTTTCATTAATAGAAATCATTCCCATATTGTTCTCTATTGATGACCTAGTACATGTTTCTAGCCAGGGAGGATCCAGAATGCCTCTCGGTCCTTGCCATGGATCAGCTTGGGTGACCGGTTCAGGGTCGACCTGTGTTGGTTCGTGAAAATCCATATATATTTCACACTTCTCCCCATATAGATAATTGCACTAGATTTTAAATTTTAATATCTATATATCCAACTCAAAATCATGCATTGTACATTTTTATTCATGAATTTTTTAATATCTTGATGCATAGGCTATTACTTTATCATTCTGTCTCAGTTCACAGCCCAATACTTTCTTTGAAGTATCACTATATACCAAGAACATTTCACCAGTTAGTAAGTACTAAGGCAGTGATAAGCCTATTATTTAATTCATTGATGCTCTCTTTGTATTCATCATTCCAAATAAACATTACTTCCTTATGAGTTAGATTTTTTTATGTTTTGATAATCAAGATAAATTTAAAAACAATTATCTATAATACCCAGCTAGACTATAGAAATTATGGATCTCTATTACAGATTTTTTCTAGTCCAGTCCTCAATTAAATTTTTCTTAAAAGGGTCCACTGATATCCCTTTAATGGTGATAAAATTCCCCATGAATGATACTTCCTTCATCTGAAACTCACATTAATTATAATTTTCATATAGATTCTCCTTTCATAACTTCTTTATCATATAATTCAAATTATTCTCATACCCCTTCTTTTTGGATTTTATCATGATATCATCTATAAAGACTACTACAATTTTTTCAATGTAATATCTAAAGACTCTGTTCATTATGTTTATAAATATTTATAGATCATCAGTGAGTCTTAATGGAATTACTATGAACTTATAGATCCATAACTTGTCCAAAAAAAAGTTTTTTAGAATATATTCCTTCTTCACCTTTAATTGGTGACATCTTGAATGATGATCTACTGTAGGGAAATAATAAGGTCCATGCAGTTGATCGAATGGGTTATCAATTCATGTAAGGGGATACTTGTTCTTTATCATTATTTTTTTAGTTCATAATAATCAAAAAATAGGCACATTGAACCATCCTTCTTCTTGAAAAATAGGACAAGTGTAACCCATAGTGAAACACATGGGTCTTTAAACCCATTTTCATATTATCTTGTAATAATATTTTCAGTTTGTACAATTCAATAGTGGATATTCCTTAATGAATCTTAGATATGGAAATATATCTAGGTAAAAGTTTTATGGAGAAATCAACCTCTTGGGTGGGATGAAAAATGAACAACTCTTTGGGGAATACATTAGTGTAATATGCCATAATAGGAATGTCATAAATCATGATTATATCCTTTATCTAAATAATTTGAGTTTGATATTATTTATCATAGGAAAATAATATCCATGCTTTAGAATATGATTATAATGGAGATTCATCCTCATCCTTACACTTGTACATTATTAAAGGATGACTTTGGATGTGAAGAATAATCTCTCTCTCCCAATAGTTAATGTTTTATTTATATGAGGTCAGCTAATTCATTCCTAATATAGCATCAAACTTTGATAAAGTAATTAATATGATATTTTATGGAATATTTCGTCCAAAAACATTGACTGTTTAGGAGTTATATACTTGGGATTCAATAAATTCTCTATTTTATACTCTCATAGATAGCTCAACCTCCATGGTATTTGAATTGTTCTATATAAATTTCAAGATATGAAATAATGAATAAAACCAGAATCAAAATTTATATTCTCTATTATTAAATGAATAACTAATATACCTATCACCACATCATTTTCAGGATCCACCTCATCCATAGTAAAATAATATAACCTTTGTTTCTCTCAAGGACTTGGTGGTTTTTACCAATGATTTTATTCTAAAATACTTGGGTTATGGAATCAAATTTTATTATACATGTGTTCCATGTAGTTGAAACACTACACCATATCCAGAGTTTTGATATGAACCTTCTTTTCTTCCATCTTATTCATGGGTTTCTTCATATCTCCTCATTATTGGTTAGCCTAACTCTCCTCTTTTCCACACTTAAATCATATTGTGGTTCCCTTAAAATAGTTTCTGGGATAATTCATCCCACACTTTTTACATTTTGGATATTGGGGTTTCCTTCCTTCATGAGATTTATCCATTAAACCTCCTAAATAAAATTCTATTTTACACTTTTTATATTTAATCCCATGAGACTAATGAAAATCAACTATCCCTATCTCTACCTTAAGGGCACAACCAAAATTACCTTCACAGTTTCCAAAGTATTAAATCACTAAATATTTTTGAATAATTGGATTTAATCCACTAAATATTAATCCATATTACTTTTAGGATTGATTAAGATGTTTAAGGTATACTTTTAAAGCCTTGTGAGGTTTTCATCATACACCCTCATAGACTCATCTTCCATTTTCTTCAGTTTGAGAAACCCCCTCTCTATTTTAGGATGGATATTTTCGGTAAAATATTCGATAAAAAATATATTCTTGAATTATTGAAATTCTATTAATTAAATATCCTATTTGGAATTTTTTTACTTGATTATCATCAATCAGGGATTGACTTCCCCCTCCATTCAACAAATGAACAGCACAACTTTCTCTTATTCTGAACATTGGAGGACAAATAATATCTCCCCAATAGAGTTAATCCATTATTCTGTTATAATGATTGGAGTCCTTTTTCATGTAAAATACTTGAATGAAACTTTCTCTTTCTTAGGAAAAGGAGGTCATTCCACATGACTAAAGTTATAATTTATAGTATAGTCAGTTGGGCTAGTATTTCAATGAAGTTCCTAGCTCCTACTCTCATATTGTTAGGCATACCATTAGGGAACCATTAAATTTCCTATTATGTTGGTTACTGGAATAGTTTATCCTATTTACCACCCTTAACTAAAATAAAGGAAAACAATATAAGAATAAATTAACTAATAAATATATAAAAAAGGAAGGTATGAACTTAGAAGGACTAATTTATAAATGAAAATTATATCCTAAATTATGAGTCTCTAAATTTAAATCTAGGTTATCTATGGTAATTTCATTTATATTTTTTCTAAAATGGAAATATATTCAAGTTATTCATAATGGATCATAAGGAGTTATTAAATTTTCCCAATCATATCCCCTGATTGTTTCAAACTAGGTGCATAGAAAGGGTGCACTCACCGTGCACCATATTAATGGATGAGATATACTAAACCTACTATTTTTAGGTTTATTATACCTAGATTCATTTGTTCCAAAACCATTTCCACTTTTATTATCTATAAAATGATCTTTTTCTAAGAAAACCACCCCTTATTTACAATAACATAGGATGTTCTCCTATACTTATCATCATCCTTTGGGTTATCACTAAATTTTTATCATCCTAGTTTTTAAAGGTTAACTAAATCTTTATCTAAAACCAAATATAGTGACCCAAGCCTTTTAAACATATTATTACATTCTTTTTTACATAAATATCAATTAAATAAAAAATAACTATTGAAAAGAAAGTTGTCTTTGGAAGATTTGGTATATAAAACAAAAACATAAAAAAAATAAAACTTCTCTATTTTAATCTATATAATATTCTCCTAAATTCCTTTGAACTCTTAAACTTCCTAGGATAACATGGGGAACAAATAAAAGAAATGGGTCTTTTATAAATCCTAATAAGATAAAAAAAACATGGTAATGGAACATAACATGTGAGTTAAATAGAATATAATGATATCTTAAAAGAGAAGGCTCGTGAATAATCAAATGGAAGCATAACCTAAGAACATGGTATCATAAGATCATGGAAACATAGGAAATGTCGAAATAAAAAAACATAAAATAAGAATAATTCAAGGTTAATTACTAAGACATTATCACACGGTAGCCAGATTCTTGTTGTGGATTAAGTATATTCTCAAATCCCAAACATAACATCTCATGAGACAAAAGCTTTACCCAATGCATTAGAGAAATATCTGGGTGAACCCATCATAAAATGTTAAATATTATATATTCCACAAAAGTAAATAAATATTAAATCATAATCATAATAATTACCCATGGAAATAAATTGGTTTCATAATCTTGCCTTATATCTTAATAAAATGAAATTTTATAAAGAAATCATTTGATAAATGAAGAAAAGACATGTATCACCCCATAAAATGAAGGGAGAATAAGATATTTATATATTTTAGATACATATATATAAAATTTAGAAACATTCTATAACATTAAAGGGAGATATAAAGTGATTTATAGAGAGAAACATTATAACCCAAAGCAAAAGGGTTGTTCATAGAGATCTCTTACCTTAAGTCCTATATTTCCTCATACATGTTAGAAAATATTTTCCAATAAATAAGAATTTATAATAAATTTATTCCATAACCTTAATCATATATATTATACCATATATAATTTTTTATAACATCTTAGCATCCTCTTATTAAATTTTTTTATTAAAATCACTTTTATGGGTGATAAATGCTTCATTTCTCAAGAAATTTTGGTTTGTTAGTCTTAGTCATTATATATTGATCATGGTTTCTACTGTATTTGGTACCCTATAAAAAACTAATTTTGTACTTAAGATTACATGTATATTCAAATATAGGAATATTAAGTTTAATATATTATCACATATTGATTTTTATTTTGAATAATGTTTATGTGATAACATCTTAGAGTATATTTCACATTAAAAAGTGCCCAGCAGTTCACTATTATGATTAGAACCTTGAAATGTTATGATGATATTTTAAAAACTAGTTCTATAATCAGATAAAGTACTATTAAAGGGGAAATATTACATATACTCTTAGGTGAGAGTGCTCATAAACAGATGAGGTTTATTCTCATGAAGTTCATACTTAGTAATCTCTAAGATAAAATATTATGATAATAGAACTGCAAGTAGTAATTCCCCATGTTTTAGTGTCATTAGATATTCCTATATATGAGTGGGTGTAATGGCCCATAGACTTTAAGATTATCATTAATGCATGTCATGACCCGTGAACTTTGATTTAATAAAAAAATCCATTATGCCATATATTGGTGGAAAGTAGGTTACATTAGGTGCATCAAAAATGACATGTTATTAATGGATAAGTTGAATAATAATTTTTACCTTCTATATTTATGGAATTTAATATCTTGACCCTTTGATTTAAATATAATTGTTTCATTAATTTCATGGACATGGTTTAATGCCATTATTTTTAGATAGTCATAAAAAGACATATAAAGCATATAGGCTGATGATGTAGATGTGAAAACTACTTGATGATACATTGAGATAAAGTTATTATATTACATAGATAGAATTTGTGTTTAGTTTTCAGCATTGTGACATTAAGTTCTTTATCTTGGATTCCTTGACCAATTGATAGATAGTAATCATGGAATAAATTTGTACCTATCTAATGGCCACAAGAATGAATCATAAAGGTTCACACAATATGTGTTTCTTTAGACCATGATTAAATTATATGTAAATTTAATTAATTGAATAAATATTATTCTCAAGTACGAGGAATAATTATTCTCAAATTTTATTGATCATATAAATTAAATAAATATTTATCCACTAGGTTTTGAATAAAATACATTTATTTATTTTATTGAATATTAAATAAATATTTATTCACTAGTTTATGGATAAAAATATTTATTTCTGAATAAAATGTTTGTTATGGTATTCAATAAATAATGAGGAGTTTGAATGGACCAAGACCACATCCGTTGATAAATATTAATTTACTAACTGGTAAAATAATTTTTTTTATTGCGCAAGTTAGCGCATATTCCATAAAATATTATTATTATTATTATAATTATGTTTCATCGGGTTTAATAAATATTATAATATTATATAAGGTTTGGTACACAATTAAATAATATTTTTACCTAAACCGAAGCTCTATAAATAGATTATTGTGTCTATTGTGTAGAGTTAATCTAGAATTGAGAATATATAATCCTTGTGCACATCAATCCTCTCAATCTCCCTCTCTCAAATTCCCTCTCTCCCTCTCTGAAATTTCTTCTCTCTTCATATAAAGAATGAGAAGAAATACTTCAATCCAAAAGGATCTTGGATTGATTAAAAAAATTCAAGACAATTGATTCAGACTTCTAACACCAAGAAATCAATTTTCATTACTTGAAGATCAAAGAAGCACATGTGTATCACTGCTAGAGGGATTCTACACCTGAATCCTTACAGTGTAATGAAAGTAATACAAAAGGTTTTTTATAAGATCAAAAACTTTATCAGATAAAGGATCCTAAGATGATGTAATAATTTCTTCAAATCATAAATAAATTAATTATAAATTTAATTTGAATGATTATCTCTCAGGGTTTTGAGAAACTCTAAATTTTTTTAAAAAAAATCATACCCACCAAAGGTGATTCTACAATGTCCAGAACCTATAATTGGTATCAAAGTGGTCATGTTTTAAATTTATAATTATTAATTTGATTGTTTATTAATATGCATAATTGTGTTTGAATATTTTATTTCATATTATTTTTTCTTTAATCCAATTTTAATTTATATGTTTCAACATTTTAATTTCTTCATTCAACATTCACATGTTATTAAGACTTAGAACATATGAATAGTTATCGGAGATTCCATTAAGAGGTTTCGAGACATATTTCTATATTTCATGGGATTACATGACGAATTTCCATATTACATGCCATGTGCCCAAGTGAATTGTACATGGCCATGTTTCAGGATACACATTTCACTGAGTAGTAATTATATGTGGTGTGTTTATTACACATAATTTTTGTAGACCAGGTTAACCTAACATATGACATATCATGTTACATGGTGTGTATCTGGAGTACATGTCATGTAGTCTACACACATTAGAGGAAATTTTTTTAAAAACAATGTGGTCATTATACATGCTCAAAACCTCATGAGATAGATATAATATTTCATTATTGGAGCACATGATGTGTAGTTGGCATACATAGCATGTAATTCATTAATTGTCATTTTTTAAGTACATGTCATTACATTCGGCGAGACAGGAAGACACACGAAATGTGATATAAATGGCATGTAGCTATATTGTAAATGTCATGTAGTAACACATTCGATGAAACTTCCAAGTCCTTTGGCAGGTTTCATGGACACACAGCAATTGGAACACATAGTGTGTAGCTGGTAGTTTACACCATGTAGTCCAATCAATCAACTTGTCGAAACCCCAATCATATAAATTAGGTACATGATAACCTAGATTCCCAACATGTAACTGGTAAGTATATGCTTGTAGTCTCTTAATTAAATATAGAATTAAATTACATTAAATTGATAATTGAAATATTGAAATCATATTTAACTTATTAGCGCCATTTTTTTTGAAAATGTAATGATGGAATTAAAGTATTTTAAATTCTCAATTAATTTATTGTAATAATATATAATTATAAGTTCTTTCATTTATATTCCATAAATGAATTTATGATAGGTATCTCTAAATGAATTCGAATACCCATTAAGATAAATGGGAATTAATTAATTAATTCAAGCATGTTTATCTTAATAATAAAATAACTGATATTAATGAATGTTAACCCATTATAATTTTTCATATTTATTGCATTTGCATGATTTTTCATTAGCTTGACCAAGACTTGTGTATGTGTTGGAATTATTTAATTTCATTTATATCATGAGTTTTAAAATATTAATTATTAAATTAAATATGATTGCTTGCAAGTCATCCCTCCCTCCATTATTATGTAGGACCTATGCCTCTAATGTTAATTAGGTAATTACAATTAACCAATATTTTGGTTCCCCTCACTGATGTGTGTGTTATAAATACATGTAATAAATGGAGTATCCTAAGAAACATAGAAGAGGTTCAAGACAGAACCCAAATGATTCCATCACAAGTGATACGCAATTGTACTGGTGGAATGCTGCATCATGTTCCAGATCGGCACAATGATTTATTTCCCCTAGGTAAAAGGTTGATTTGTTATCATCTCAAAAAATCAACTGATAGATAAATTCATGATTGGGCCATTTATTTATTTATTTACTTATTTATTTATTTATTTATTTATTTATTTATTTATGTCTTTGCATTATTTATTTTATGGATTCAAGACCTTGATCACATAAATAAATGAATTAATGTGAAAAGATGAAGTTTAAATAAATGGATTATGCCTAAATGTTTTATCTAAAATGGTTATTTAATTATGTAAACTCTACTTAATATTAACAAGTCATGTAATGGATAGAAGAAGACAAAATTTATGCATGATAAATAAAATCCCCCAACTAAATACTAATTCAAACGTGGCCTTCCATTACTTGATTAGGAATGAAACCAATACAACTAAGTGTTTGACCAACCCTTTTTGTGACACATAATTTAATAATGGGGGTTATTAATAATGTTTTGGGTTAATTTAAAAATTTTACATTGAGAGGATTAGACCTTTTTAGACTGTGAAATTTGGTGTCAAGTGTTAAGTAAATCCAAGTAAGGATTTCTGGATTAAGGAATCCACTATACAGATCATGGATCTGTAAACCAGAAATTGTAAAATACCTTCTAGACTAAATCACCTCAAGTAGCTTGACTACCCCTTAATGGGGTTATCTGAAGGGGGATATGGATCCTTTACACTATAATATTCAAGAAACTGAAAATTCAGAGTTCAATGGTGAGGTATGTTGAGACTTGATAAAATAGTGGGAGATTTAATAAAAATTAATTAATTACTATTTTTTCTCACATAATTTTTAAATCAATCAAATTACTAATAATATTTTTTATTTTTTGTTGAAATGGAAATCAAAACAACAACAAATTTGAAATCATTCCTTAAAAAACATATGTCCTTAAAAATAAAAATTTTCATATATGGTACAATCGTTTATGTGATGAATTATTATCAAAAAAATGTATTATGTGTTAGAATCATGTACTTCTATTTTGCCACCCCAATATGTTGGTGAAGGTGAAAAGGATGCCAAATCGTGATATACTTAGGATGCTTCCTTTGTTTAATGTATTATATTATCAACTGAGTCTAGAGAGTTGATGATACAACATAAAGACATGGATTCTTACACCATAATATCACATATCCATTCTCTTAAAAAATAGAAGGAAAGGGTATAGATAAATATGATTGACAATGCGTTATATTAGTATAAACTGGAAGAATTAAATCTAAATACTAATCATGATTTAAAAATGATGGGGTATAATGATCAGTTAGTGAAATTATATTTCCACTTGGATAAAGAATTATCCATTTATCTTATCTTATTGTACTTACCACAAAGATTATCCTTATTTTTCCAAGACTAGATAAATGAAATGGATAAGTCACTCAGGATACTTTTGTCCATACTTCACCAATAGGATAAGGATTGGCTGAATGTTGTTTCTCCAACCCTTTTCATGAAATGTTTGAAATAAATTAATGATGATCCAATGGCTAATATAAATCAAAAAGATTCTTCAAGACAACCTTCAAAGAGACAAAAGGCTCAAAGGAAGAAGAATAAATTAGAGGCTACTTTCATCTTATATTGAAAAAATTTACACTAGAAAAGAAATTGTAATGAATTGAAGATTGATGTGGTTGCATCCACTTCAGTTATATTCATCAATTTTATATTCACTAATTGTGTATTAAATAAAATATTCTTAAAACATACATGTATTTAAATATAGAAAATGATAAATAATATAAATTTTATAGAGTGAACTCAAAATTATCTGAGAAAGGGTCGTTACTATGTTATCCAAGGGTATCTCACTATTTATTATTTCCTAAATGGATTGATTCATGTTTGTAATAAGTGTTACCAAAACATTTATCTTAGAGTTTGGATAGACACAATGGGACATTATTTTGTTTTTCGAATAAATGTTATTATGGTACTTTAATAATAAACTAACAATTTAGTAACTCTAAAATAACATATATCCATTACAATAAATTATGGATATATAATACAATACACTTGACTAATTGTAGACAGATAATTACTTATAAAATAAAATTGAATGTATATGATATGTTTATACCCATAAAACTGTTTCATTCTCAAATGAGATAAGATACTGGATATACAAACTACTTAGTATGTATTAGATAAAGATCCTTTAATATAAAGGTATGTCAAAAATATTTTTAGAGTTGGTTCAACATAGCTTCATGAACCATTCTAAAATAAAGTTATCTTCATACACATCATGAGATTACTTTAAGAAATTTTAGAAATACTTAGTGAAGTAAATGAATGCACTTAGTAAAGATTGATGAATCTCTAAGTTAGATTGTTATAGAATATTTTATCCAAGTAATAATTGATCATATATGTGAATTAAAGGTTATACCTACCTCAAATTTTCATAAATACCTAAATTTCATGATGGTGTTAAGAGGAAAATCAATGATGAGTCTTATATATATTGCAAATCTTCAATTATTACATCCATGAAATATTTTATAAAAATAAGTGAAATAAATAACCATATACCAACTATATTTTCTAATAAATATCATATCAAATGAAATAATATAATAATCCATTAGAATACTTCCACAAGTTTTTACTAAAAATGGTTTGTTTAAAGATATCCTTTGCTAAAAAGGTACATCAAAACCCTAATTCACATCTGAGTTAATAATCTAATAGCCACTAAGGATATTAACAACTAGTCATGATAGACTATATTTTCAGAAAGGAAACATATCTATTTAAATATAGTGGGATAAGACTTAACTTATATGGGTTAAGGATCTGGATACACATGAGTTTCCATAGGAATACTTGAATCCACTAAGCTTAATGGGTGGAGTAGTTCTAAAGACACACACTATGTACACTACTACAAAATAGGCTTCTAATAGTGCTTGGTTTCAACAACACTATCCAAAAGTTCTGATAAAGTCACCTTTTATCAATTCTAACAAAAGAGTTGATAAAGGCCCCCTTTATTAGTACTAAAAAAAGCACTGATAAAGGGGGATCTTTATCAGTGCTAAAACAAATACAGATAAAGGGGCCCCTTTATCAATTTTAATATTAAAAGCACTGATAAATGGGTCTCTTTATCAGAACTAGTAAAAAAACATTGATAATGGTGTCCCTTTGTGAGTGTTAATAAATAAGTGCTAATAAAGGGGGTCATTATTAGTGCTAGTAAAAAAGAGCTGATAAAGGGGGACCTTTATCAACGCTGGTAAAAAATAGATAATAAAGGAGGGTTATTAATAGTTCTTTTTACTAGCACTATTAAGGGGTAAATTTTAATAAAATCATTAAAAATAATATATTAACATAAATATATATTTATATTTATATATATATATAATATTTTATTAAATATGATTTAAATAAGGCTAAATACACATTTACACTTAACATATAATATATATATTGAAAAATGAATTATAAAATAATTAAAAAATAATATTAATTAATAATTTTCTAATCGTTATCAATTAATAGTAATTTAATAAAAATTTAGAGATAGAAAAAAATTAAAAATAATAATAAATTCTCTAAATTAAGTTGAAAACATGACACGAACTTCAAACGAACATAAGTTTTGATCTGGGTGTCTGTTTAAGCTCTACCACAAATCAAATTGAATCCTAAAGTGATATCTATTCCATGTGATAGGGGGAAACCCCCTTTCACATTTTTTGAGGATACAAAAGGCCTAAAAGACCTCAAAAACTAATTTTTTAATCAATGTATCCCAATTTTTTAACATTTGATGGAATTTCAGCCGCATTTAAGTGGGTATTATTGTCTTTTTTTTAGGGACATTGAATTTATTACTATGGTTTACATTCATATTGATATTATGGATTTGAAATGGTATCATTTTTCATATTGTACAGTTATTTATAATCAAATATATTAATATTTTTTAATATTTTTTATATATTCAAAGATAAAAATTTAAATTTTCAAATATTTATATAAACATTTTTACATATAAAATGTATTTTTAAATATATAAACATTATATAGATAAAAATAATAATATTCATTTTATTTAAAATAAAAATGTATGAATATTTCTATACCTATAAAATTAATGTATATATAATGTATATAATATATATATATATATATTTGTGTGTGTGTTGACAAACAGATATATATTTATCTATATATTCTAATATATATATATAAATATTAATATATAATACAGATAAATAAATATAAATATGTATAATTATATTTATAGTTAGACACACACATATATATACATATGTATGTATGTATATATGTATTTATAAACAAACACATACATATACACACACATAAAACATGTTTTATATTTGTATTTTAATATAAGTTTATATATAATTATATAGATAAAAAATGTAATGAAATATATATAAATATATAGATATATCCTAAAATATAGAACAAACCAATATAGGGTAGTGGAAAAGGAATGGGTGTTTGAGGGGGGGTTACAGGTTCGACAAGCGCTAGAGGTAGTGGCGTGTGCAGGAGGATGGAATTTTGTAAGCATCGATAAAGGGGGGAGCACTGAGATGAGTGGGAAGCACTTCTAAAAGGGAGAGGGAAGAGGTCCAAACAAAAAAGATATCCCTTTATCAGTTCTTAAGAAACATGCAGATAAAGGGGGCCTTTATCAGTGCTAAAAAAGAACTGATAAAGGCTCCCTTTACCAGTGCCTTTTTAGCACTGTTAAGCAAGGTTTTTATCAATTATTTTTCAAATAATTTTTAAAGCCAACCCTTTAAAATTGATCACATTATCATTACATCTATAGCACTGATAAAGCCCTTTTAATAGTTTTTTTAAAGGCTATATTTGTACTAGTGATATAAATTCATAACCAAATAGGTAGTTTATGTTTACCATAGTGGGTGATATATATATTATTCCTTTAGAATAAATATTCCTATAAATAATAATTAGATGGTAATATTATACCATTGAAAATGATGTATAAGTTTAAGTGATGGATTTGATGTATCAAAATTTAGGGATTATGTATTTTGAATGTATATATTCCTTGACATAGTTATTGATTATTGAAGAGAAACCAGACATGGTTAGTACAAGATGCTACCAATATAACATTATTAAATTTTGAAAGGTTCATGCTATGACAAAACCTACACACCAATCATCATGAATAAAATTCTTCATGAATTATACTTTGTCAAAACATATTTATATGATCTTAATATTGGGATATTGATCATTGAGGCTACTTAACTTAGAGGAAACCTTATGATATATGTCTATATAACATGACTAAAAGGATGCCCAATGGTATCTGTCTAATAGAAATAACATAAAAGGTTTAGTGGAATCAATAAATTCCAATAAGATATGCAGATTACATAAATTCATTTATAAATAAATCATGTATAGTTATCATCAAATATTAATTTTTTTAAAAATGAGTGACATGTTATTTTATCTGGTAAGTGGGAGCACTATAATTTTTTGGGATAGATATGTTGATAATATAGTAAAACCAAATATTGTGTCTTACCGATTTTTTAAGACTAAGGAATGAAATTTCTCCAAGTATGACTTAAAGTAGTAACCTTATTATAAGGAAAAATATATAAGATACATCCAGGGGTTTTCTTAATATAGTAATAGAACATATATTAACTAAATATTGAAAAATACAAGTTATAACAATTCAAGACCAAATTTTTCTTACATATAATACTTACAGCAAAACATTAATATGCACAGGAAGTGATTATTGAGATTAATATAATTTCACAAAATTAATTGTTAGGAATTAATCTCATGTGTAAGGATATTTATTGACATTTTATAATACTATTTCATGATTCGTAGTATTTGAAAATCAAATAGATCCATCATAACAACATCAACTTTTTGTAAGAACTATCCGACAGAACTATGCAGAGTAGAAATGAATGAGTTCTTGGTGTATGGAGAAGTGGGAATTCTAGTGATCAAGTGAATTGAACACTTTTCTTAATTTAGTTTAATTTTTTTCTAGTATTAATGAAAATTATAAGGTAATTTTCATGAAAATTATATTAAAACCAGTGGTATCTATATCTATAATATACAAGTATGTTGCGGCTTCTGATTCATTTTAAGGAGTGGTTTAAAAATATCCAATTCTGATTTTGGTTTATACCAAATATATATTTTTATCATTATCATGATAATCATTGACTATGGATTTAGTCAGGATGTCAATAATTTTACATTGGATCAATTGGTGGATACATGGTTATATCACTACCTAAGGGATTTTTCTGAAGATAGTAATGTTGAAGAAAATAGATTTTTCACAAATACATGTGGTTTTTTTCTAACCCTATCCATGAAAATGTGATAGTCCTGGTAGATCTAGACATACTCATAAGAAGTATGTTTCTACATGTGAGAATAAATCGGTCATTATAAGTTATATCTAGTGTAAGCGGTTGTTTTTTGAGTTGATTACCTAGAATAAACCAATTTTATACTACATATTGCATGTAAATTTAAAGATGTGAATATTAATTTAAATATATTATCACATTTTGATTTTTATTATAAATAACATTGATGATATGATATCTTATAGTATATGTCACATTGAAAAGTGAATATCAGTTCCCCATTGTGATGATAACCATGAAATGTTATGATGATATTCTTAAAACTAGTTCTTTAGTCATATAATTCACTATGCAAGGGAACACAGTACATAGACTTTTAGGTGTGAGTACTCATAAGAGGATAAGGATTATTCTTAAGAAGTTTTTACATGTAAATATCCAAGAGGGGAGATTATGTGAACAGACCCACCGGTTGGAATTCTGTATGTTTTGGTGTCATCAGATATTCTAATATATGAGTGTGTGTGATGGTCCTTAGACTTTAAGATTATCATTGATTCATTCCATGAGTCAAACACTTAGATTTACTAACAAAAACCATAACACCATATTTTTTTAGGAATTAAGGTACAGTAGATGCCTCATGAATGATAAGTTATTACTAAATAAGTTGAGTAAGGATGTTTTCCATCTAATTTTATAGGAGTTGATATCTTATCCATTTTAATGAAATATAAATATCATGTAAATTCCATGGCCTTAGTGTAAGGACCTTTATTTTAGATAATCAAAGAAAGAAATATCAATAATATATGTTAATGATGGATATGTACAACTATCTTGATGAGATATTGAGAAAAAGGGATTATATTACATAGGGAGTATTCATATGTGGTTGTCAATTTTGTGACATTAAGTTATTTTTCTTGGATGCCTTGAAACGTTTCTAGATAGTAATCATGGACTTTTGGTGTAATTTTATATTTTCAATAAGAGGGAATCCTAGAGGGTCACACACTAAGTGTTTTTGTTAATATTGATTAAATTGTATTTGAATTCAATTAATGGAATAAATATTATTCTCAAGTCCAAGGAATAATTTTATTCATGGTTTAATGATTTCATAAATTAAAGAAATATTTATTCACTAGACTCTAAATAAAAAACATTTATTTATTTTATTAAATATTTAATAAATATTTATTCACTAGTTTTTGGATAAAAATAATTATTTATGAATAAAATTTTTATTCAGGTATTCAATAAATTCCAAGGATTTCGGATAGACCATTACCATGTGTGGTCAAAAATATTAATTTACAAGCCGATAAAATAATATTTTTTATTATCCAAGTTAGCACGTACCATAAAATATTATTATTATTATTATTTAGAATGGGGTTTAATAAATATTATAATATTATTTAAGGGTTAATAAATTATTAAATAATATTTTAACCTAATCTCTGTCTTTATAAATAGATGGTTTTTCCTATTCTGTAGAGTTAATTCAAAATTTAGAATAGAGAATTGTTGTTCGCAATAGACTTCTCTCTATCTCTCTCTCTCTCTCTCTTGAATTACTCCTCTATTCCACTCAATAATGAGAATAAAACCTTAAATATTAAAAGATATTTTAGTGATAAAGATTAATAATTCAAGAAAATTGATTCATAGTGCTACCACCTAGAAATCAATTGGCATTACTTAGATATCAAAGGAGCATATGTGGATCACCGCTAGACGGATTATAAACTTGAATCCTTAATGTGCAATGAAGGTAGTCCAAAAGGGTTTTAAGAAGATCCAAAAAAATCTAATAAAAGTTGATAAGATGATGTAAACATTTATTCCAGTAATAAATTAATTAATTATAAATTTAACTTGAAATATCATCTCTCAGCGTTTCGAGAAACTTTAAAATAAAAGAAATTTTAATTTCACACCCACAAATGGTTATTCTGATACACCTGGAACCTATAGTTACATAATCTGTAGAATATTTACCATGATATTAATATCATATATTTTCATTATTTATATATTTAGAGTTGTCCATAAAACGTATAGATTAAAAAATGAATTACATCATTCATTAAGATGGAAGGTTTTATGTATACAAGAACATTATTTCCATTTTTGATGGATGGAAAGAAAAAAAAGTTAAAAAATAATACAGCTTTACAGAATCATAATAATATCATATATAACATATATATTTATTAAATTCATCATTATAACCATCCATGAGATGTGGTGATAGCAAATGAATTACGTCGGTTTATGAAGCAACAGTCCATGATACACATGAATGATGATTTTGTTTCCCAATTAATGGAAGATAATATTGATATAAGTAGAAAAACTAAGATAATAATATATTAAAACATGAAATATACTGATTTTATTATTTCACCATGTTTGGATAATATTTTATGGATGTATAATATTAAATAAAACTAAAATATTCAGTTAAAGACAATACATATTTTTAGAAAACCTTCTTTTTTTACACCATAACCCCTCTATGGTTGGTATTCCTCCCAAAAAAAAGACCTATAGAACATGGGTGAGTATTTTATTAGGTTATTTTGGTATTTATTGTGCAAACTAAAAATATTTTTAATTTTTTATTAAAGGGGATAGGGATTCCATTTTATAAGTGATGGGAGGGGAACTCTTTGAATTACATAAAATATTAAATAAAGATAAATTACTTTTAATGGATAAAATGATAAAAACTAAGATAAGAAGAATTTAGGATGAGTATGGGTATAAATAATATCATCCAATAAAATTGGTAAAATTGTATCTTATTTTTTTACCTTTATATCTTTGTATTAACATGCATTAACCCTTTTTGACAATTACCACGATAACAATATTTTTACTTTTTATGGGTCAATATAGTAACTATAAAAGGATAATTGGTCTATAAATATACCATAGTTGGTATTTTGAAACATATATCCATAAATTTCTATAATATAGTATTTTTAAGAAATTGAAATCATTTAATAAAGTATTATTTATTATAAAATAACATTAAAGTCATTTTTTAAACTATTAATATAATTTGACTTTGAAAACAACATAAAAACAATAAAATTTGAACCTAATACAATAAAACATCTATAATATATTATTTTATCTAAAATATTTGTTTAACATAATTTTTATTTCAAATTATAATACTTTTAATTTTTTTTAAATCATTTATTTTATTTTTTTGTTAATTGAATAAATATTGTCTCGACATTATATAAGAAATTAAGTTAATTATTTCATCACTAAATATTATTGATAATTTTTCATGAAAACAAAATCAATTATATTTAATATAATCATTTATAACTAAACATATCTTTTATTTATCCCTATTTAAAAAATTAAGAGACAATAAACCAAAGAAAAAACATTTTTTTCTTTTCTTTACATAAAATAATATAAAGGTAAAAATAAAAGAAATATGGAACCAAGTTTCCATATTTTTAAATTTGTATCTAACTGTACAAACATAAATCATAAAATATTATAAGGGAATGTTTTAGGGTCATTTTTAAGTCCTTATTGTATTATTTTTTACCATAATTACCTGATTTACCCTTACCGTGGTGACAATTATTTACTATGGTTAGTATTTATAATTAACAAAAATAAAAGGGACCTATTTACCAAATTTTGACCTTATGATTCCAAATATGGATTCAATTTTTAAATACTTGATTTATAGAATTGTTAAAAATTAATTTAGGATTAAAGAAATGTAATAAAAATAGTTTTTAAGAAAAATACCTTTTAAGTATAAAAATATTTTTATACCAATTTAAATCATAAAATTAATTAAAAATAATATAATTGGATTATATTTATAAAAATTTGACTAATTAAATATAAAAACTAATAAAAATAGAATTTTAATTTGTAAATAATTTAAAAGAAAATACAATTTTCAATAAAATTCATTATTTTTCACTATTCATTAAAAATCCAATATTTTAGATAAATATAAAAAATTCAACATAAGGTAATTTTTATTTTATGATTTCAAAAAAAATATAACCTTTTATCAAATAAAATTTCTAAATTTTATAAAAATTAATTACAATATTTGTTCACAAAATGCAATAAAAACTATTTTTAAAGAAAATGTACTTTTAAAGAATAAATTGACTTTTCTAAAAACTAAGCATTTATCAATTAATGTATATTGAGTAGGACCATTTATATATATTTTATAAATAATTTAATCTTATTTATAGATTCTAATTTAATAGCTATTTTATAATGGTCAAATTTAAATAATAATATTTCACAATTCATTTAGGCTCAGCATTACATGTCATATATGCTAATGAACATAGTTTTGTTTTAAAAAACTAAGAGAGTTACACAACATCTTAAAATCCATAATTATTGGATCACTTTCAATCCTCGTTATGGTCAAACTAGCATCATATTTCAAACTCAAAACATTATCCACCTTGTTCACCTTCCTAAATTGGTAATGTATTGAGTAGTTATAATCATTAATCAACTCCAACCATCTTCTATGGTGAATATTCACTTATTTTTTTGTAAATATATACTTAAAGATTTTATTATGAGTATATATATCACACCTTTCACCATACATATAATTCCTCCATATATTCAATGCAAAAATTATCATTTCGTTTGCTAAATCATGTGTTGGGAAATTTTTCTCATGAATTTTCAATATTAGAAAGTCATAAGTTATCACCATATCATTCAGGATGTGGAAACATCCCAAATCCTTCATTGATACATCATTATATATCAAAAACCCTTCTATACTATAGGTTAGTGTAAACACAAGACCAATAAACAGCCTTTTTTTAATTATATGAAATTTTCTTCACATTAATCTATCTATAAGTACTTGAATCCCTTTAGATTCAACTTGTTGAGTTGATTATGTAGTTGTGAGAAATATTTTAAAAAAATCATAGATAATATCCAACCAACTAATGAAAACTTTGGATATTAGTTACTATTGTTATTCTAGTATATTGATCAATAAATTCAACCTTTAAAGGACACATTGATATACCCTTAATTGAAATTATGACCTAATAAAGGGACTTTTTATAGAAAAAAATTACAATTGGTAAATTTTTTATATAGATTCTCCTTTATTAGGGTTTTTAGTAAAATTATCAAATGTTCTTATTTATCCTCCTTATTATTTAAATATATAATAATATCATTTATAAATACTACCACACACTGATCAACATAATTTCTAAAGACTCTATTCATTAAATTCGTTAAGATAGCATTAACATTGTAAAGTCCAAATGAAATTACTATACATTCATAATGGGCATACCTCATATGAAAGGTTTTATGAGGTATATCACTCTTATCTACTCTTAGCTGATGATATCTATATTGAATATCAATCTTGGAAAAATATTGTTCTCCTAAAAACTGATCAAACATATCATCTATATGGGGTAGAGGATACTTCTTCTTAATATTGATTTTTTTTAAGTTTCTAATAATCAATGAAAAGATGAAATGACCCATATTTATTTTTTAAAAAAGAATAGGAGTTCCCCATAGAGAATCACTAGGATGATTGAAACCCATATATAGATTCCATATTAGTTTCTTCATTAAGTCACTCAATTGTGGCCATTCTATATGGAGTCTAGGAAACAGTCATAGCACCAGGTGTAAGTACTATTGAAAACACAACTCCAGAGTTTAGGGGAAGACTACTAGACACTTCTAGAAAGACATCAAAAGTATCCCCTATAATAGTAATATCATCAATATGGAATTTATCCCCAGCCATATGAGATAAATATTCCACATTAATAGGTAGTAATACGCATATGATGGAAGAAATTTCTATAGATAGTTAAGGTCCATCCCCACGCTGATAGACTATCACATGTTGATTCCGAATAGAAAATGTAACTTCACTTACTCAAACATTGATATGGTATCAATTAAAATATATTCAGTACCTTCCCAAAAGTAAATTAAATTCAATAATATAAATCATAATAAGATTTTTAGGAAGAAAATTCTCACTAACTTTTATCGGAGAGGAGCTATAGACTTTAGATGTGATCATTCTACCATTATGAGTTTTCAATACCAACTCAACATCTAATCATTAAGGTGGGGATATGATTCACATAGAAAATTATTAGGACATAAAATAGTGGGTAAAACATGAATCAAATAAAACATTTTCACTTATGGAGTTCATGATAAGTGTGCCCTTCACCCCATTACTAGGAACTTCCAGTTCAGTTGTAATAATTATAAATCATTAGCCTTCTCCCCATGGATTCTTCTGTGGTATATTCCCTTTATACTTGGGGAACTATTTTGAAGCATTGTATAGTAGTGGTTTCTTTCATTAACTTACTTTAATTAGCAATATGAAAATTATCTTCACACTTGTAACAAACTTCCATTCCTCTTAAGCATTTTCTAGGATGTTTCTTTATAAAAAGTTTGTATTGTGGAAATTTTTTCATTATATTATTCTCATTTGTTGTGTTCCCTTCTTATTGTTTATTATCTTACCTATTATTCTCTTGAGTTAACATAAATATATAGGTTCAATAATATTCTTTCTCGGTATTAATGGAACTTAATACTATATCATTATAAAATAAAAACCATTTAAGAAAATAGTTCCCTTCGGAGACTCAACTTAATCCCATCAAAGAAGTTTTCAATATTAATTTTTATATTATGTATGTTGTATAATGAATTTCTGAATAATATTATAAATTTTGATGCATTGTTTTTTGCAATTTCTTCTTTGTTCTACTTTAAAGTGAGGAACTTCTTCTCCATTTCATCTCATGGTTCTCAAGGGATGTATTTCTCATAGAATTTCACTTTAAAAGTTCTTCATTCCATGATTTATATTTATTCATCCTCTTTAGTGTACTAGATCAATGTCCAATATGGATTGGAATATAATTTCAAAAAATACACTTCCAAAATAACCAAATCACTTTCATTACATCTCAAATACTGAAATATATTTTCAAGATATTTAACCCATTGTTCATTTACCAATGTATTAGTAGTTTCAATAAAAGATGGAGTATTTTATTGCATGAAGAAATCCAACATAGTTAAATAACACTGTATGATAATAGGTTTCTCTATACAGGAAATATTACTAATCATAACTTGAGTCAGCTGCCCAAATACGGCCATGATCTTCCCAGTTCCAACACCATTTATATTGTCTTATTCAATATGGAAATCCTTACATTGTCTACTGGTGTTGATTCACTTTCTTCTAATAGGTGATATTACTAAATAATGACACACATAAAGTTAGATTATAATCATAATGAATATTGATCCAAAAAAAATACCACTATTGGTAAAAAGATCTCAAAAACTATAAGGGATTATTATAATTATCTTGTTAGTTATGTTCATTAAAAAACTATTTCCCAAGGTTTCTACAAAACATTCTCTAATACCAATTGTATAAACCCTAACTCCAGTAATCCATAGTCAGTGTCTAATTTATTATGTTTTCATAATATACAAGGTATCATATCACAAAGGATCAAACAGTTTAGTAGTCATGAAGAACTAGATACATACATGAGTCCAATATTACATTGGAAATAAAAAATACATAAAACAAGAAACATTATCACAACCTTGATATTATTTTATAATATCCTTACTTGTATCACGGGAAATCGAAAATAAAATAAAGGTTGATATCATATGATCAGTAAAAGATAGGTATAGTAGAATATATCATGATTAAATAGGGAATAATCAATATAGTAAGGTAAATAACTAAAAACACAATCAATTTAGTCAATAACTTGAGAAAAAATGCATCCATGGATAATATAAATGTAGTAATATCATGGATAATAATAAAAGAAATATAAATGAAGGAAATTATTAATAATGGATTTCATGATCTCAGACATCATGATATCTTTACCACCAAGTCTTTATTCTATGATAGATTAATTTATCGATAGGTATACACCATAACCCCATTTAATAAGTTTATCCAACTAATTTTTCTCATAATAACTTTTGATTTATTGAGGGGCTATCTATAACCAGGCTCCACCCATCACTACATGTCCAATTCATTCCCCATATATTTAATGATTAATTTAGTTCATATGTAATATTCATTATCAATAAATATTTATATTGAGTAAATAATATAGAATTGTAATATTTCCCCACTTAATAAAATAAATTTCAAAGTAACACACCAGATGTAAAAACTATATATAGTCTAAGCAATAATTGTATCCATGATACAAAGAATGTGGATATTTAAAATAAATTTAATGAAAAATTGTAAATTATCATAATAAATTGAACATTTTAATAGAAATTTAATAACCAAAAAATTGATAAGAGATAAAATATGACCATCAATTCATTGAAAATTTAGGTTTTGTAATAAAATCACATCCTTTGGAGAATGAATGAAAATGGAGGGAAAATATTAACATAATATTTAATTAAATAGTTTTAGTTTCAAAAAAATTGAAAACTTATAGAATAAGAGAAATATTGTAAAACTATTATGGCGGTGTGGAAAACCGCTAAAACATATATATAAAAAAGAAACATTCCACTTGAATTTTTTTTAAAGAAATTTAAAAATGACCCTTTTGAAAAATATTTGAAATATTCATTTAAAAACATTAAAAAATAAAGGATAAATAAAATTTCATTTTTAAATCATTTATGTCAGTAAATATTATTTTTTAACACAATTTTGAAAAATATGGACATTAAAGAAAAATATACCTGATAAAAAAGAGAAATAAGATTAACTTTTCTTTTAAATTTTTATTTTCTTGATTAAAGTCCCTAATAGAGTAAAAGTTGGAATAAAACATAGTAATACTTAAATATCCATAGTATAATAAAAATAGATCCATTTTATGAATGATATATTATATGATTCCTTCAATGAAAATAAGATCGATCCTAAAAACATGAGATTGTAAAATAAATGCATACCTCTTTGGTAAATTTCAAATTGTATCCCACTGAAATAATAAACTTTTATTAAAATATTAATCTTAATAAATAAATATATAGTAATTTTAAATATATTTAGGGGTTAGTATATACACCTCATAAAATTAAATAGGTTCAAAATACAAAATATGTCTTAGTGGAGAAGAAATTGAGATTAAATCTCTTATGTCAAGTTTGACTTACATCACAGGTTCTCTAACATCCTATATGATAAATTTTAAATTATTATAATTATATAACATATTAATTTACATACTTATGATATCATATATTATCAATATATTGAAAATAAATTCCCATTTATAAATAATTCCTTGTAAAAAACGTTGTTTTCAAGTGTCTACTATTTCATTTTTTATGAGAATTTCAGTTCGGTAGCTCCAGAAATTTTACTTTAATTATGATTACATAGTATACAAAATGTTAATAATAATAAAAATATAATATATATTCAATATATATATATATATATATTATTTATCAATAAATTTTACAGACAGAAAAAATGAATTATATCATTCATGGAGACAGTATGTTGTACGAATGCATAGATATTGTTTTAACTTTTCAATAGAAATAATGAGAGAAATATAAGAATTAATTTTACTATAAAACTATTTATTATATAATATATATCACATATATTGATTAATTTTTTCCTTTTTACCATTCATATAAATTAGAAAGTAAAAAATGGGTCGCATCGCTTTATGGAGGTGGTAGACCATACAATGGCACGAGTGATGTTATCATTTTCCAAAGGATCATAAGATAATAAAGACTATATAATATTACAATTATAGGAAAATAATTATGTTATAAATATCATATAAATTAATTATTTCCATCTTTATAAACAACCAATTATAGTGGTGATGAAAAAATAAATTACACAGCAATGTGGAGATGGTAGGTCGTGGGTACGCACAAGGGATGTTTTATTTTTTTGTGATGAAAAATAGATGGAAAATGGTTGTACCATAATAATAAAAAAAATAATTATATTTAAAATATTTTATTAATTATTTTCGGATTTATACAATATATTTAGACTAATTAAAATAAGAAATAAACTTGAAAGATTTGTTAAATGTGATCACCTCTTCTTTGGTAGACATCTTATATATTCTTTCTTAAAGAAACTTAGAATGGGATTATAAGAAGAAAAGAACATATAATTCATGTATATGGAAGTGAAAAATAAAATTTTTCAATATTTTTTGTAGCTTGGATTCTCAATAATGTGTAAAGAAAAGAGAGAGGGGTGTCCTTTTTTAAGTGAGGGGTGGGACACTTGGAAATCTTGAAATATTATAATATAATATGTGTCTAACTCGTGCAAAATGGTTCCAAAAGAGAATATATTATAATATAAATGGTACATGGTCTCAATATAATCATAAAATCAATTTTTTATAGGTTTATATATCATTTTAAACTTTATCCACTTGATTGACCCCATGGTTAACCAATTTTAACATTAACTATGGAAATAGGTTTCTAAATATCAAAGAGTTGCAATTTTAGTTATAAGGTAAAATTGGATAATAAATGGAAAATATTTTAAATTTCTGACCATATATTATCCACTTGTCCAATTTCATTAGTTTTTTGGTTTTTTAATAATTTAATAAAATATAATTTTTGTGAAATATCATTAATGTCATTTTTGAAAATATTCATTTAATTTGACATTAAATACACCAAACAAATATGTAATTCTAATATAATCTTTTAAAACATCCCTAATATGACATATTAATCTATAAAATTTATTGAATATAATAATTCATTCAATTTGTATTGCAGATAATATTGTTAATGTTGTTTTTTTTATTTTTTTTATCAATTGAATAAATATTATGTTGGTGTTGTGTAAGAATTTAAAGTAATTATTCTATCACTAAAAACTTTTAAAAAAATAAAAACGTAAAAAAAATATTTTAAATAAAAATTTAAAACTGAACATAACCTTTTTTATCCTTATATAATAATATTAAAGATATTAAAGTCAAGAGTCTGACATTTTATTTTTTATTTTTTTCTTAATGTAAAATAAATGTCAGTATTAAATATAAATGGAACCAAGTATCCATATTTTCGATTCATGGATGGAAATGGATGAAATACATTCATAAAATAGGATAAATTCAGGTGTTTGGGGAATTTTAAAGCCTTATCCCAAAGTTTTAACCATATTTTACCCACTTTACCCTTACCAAGGAGACAAATATCCACCAAGGTTTCAATTCATAATAACCAAAAATAAAAGGGAAACATTTGTAAAATTTTAACCTCCTAATTCCAATTATGGAATTAAGTTTATCAAATTAAATTCACATAATCAGAATAAATTAATTTAAGATAAAAACAAAAAATGCAACAAAAAATGGTTTTTGTAGAAAAATGTGTTTTTTGGTCAAAAAATGAACTTATACCAAAATCAAGTATATTTATGATTAAAATATATTTTATTATATTTTTTATAACTTAAATAGTCTTCAATTAATTTAGGATTAAATTAAAAAAATTATGGGATTGTTTCAATTAAAACAAATGACAATTTTAACAAAAATCTATATTTATTACCATTCAATGAAAAATCAATGTTTCTATAAATATTTAAAAAAAATTAACATAATCTAATATTAAGATGATAAATTAAAAAAAATTATAATTTCCATATAAAAATATTTTAAAAATAAATTTTAGTTCATTCAATATTGGAGTTGTGAGTAAATCAAACCATAAAATAAATTTATTTAAAGAGAAATATATCATAAAATTTTAGGCTATTACAATCTCTACTCATATTCCTCCCATATCTTCTAAAACCAATCACCTATACAGTGATCCATAGTCTAAACTACATTTTCCACCTTATCTTGTGTGTGCATCCCTGTATATCTACATTCACCCATCACCTTTGCTCAAACAACTTCATGTTGTGGGACACTTGTGTCATAGGTAAATGAGTAACCATAACCATAATGCACTATAAGACACTGAAATATCATATCATTGTGCATAGAACTAGGTCATTCATGCTCTACCAGTTTTATTATCTCAATATAAAATTCATTCTACTGAATATTCATAATGAATTAGTGAACAAATGTTAATAATTCCTATAAAATAAAAATTCATTTTTTACTAACTACTTTTATTATTATATTTTCAGCAACATCGGAATCACCTTCCTAATGAATCCTCATCCATAATGTTATATGATCAGTGGGCACACCTCAATAATTTAACTAAATTAAAGGTGAACATTGATTATATATTTATATTCATGATATACTATAATATTTTAAATAATGAGAAATGAATTCTAAACTTATATTTTTTCTAGGTTGTGAAAAATACTGAGTTCCAATTACATAAGGTGTACCCTATAACGACTAACTATTTTAATAATGACCATAATCGGTCTACAATCAATGTATTTAGTTATTAGAAATATGAAAAATTATAATCATTTATAAATTGGAAGAAATAAATTTTACCATCACTGCCTGACTTGACCAAAACAAAATTAAATCTAGTCAACAAGAAGGAATAATACCTATATGGACTCTTTGTATGATATATGGCATGACCACAAGTGGTTTCTAGTGATATCTATTCACCCTTGTTATATTTTTATAAATTTTGATATTTTTCATTGCATGATGCCCAAAACATATTTGGATAATAATTTCAATTATCTTTCTTAAATGTTAGTGTCTATAATAATAATAAAAGTAATTTCAGGAAAAAATAGTAATTTAGCTAAACCTATCTCTATATATGTTCAATATTATCATGGGTTAATAATTTCCATTCATTTATCATCATAGATAATCTATTAGCGACTCATATAATATGCACCAACTGATAGATCATTATACTCACACCCTCTCTAACTAGATGAAAGGTGTTGTCAAATAACACATCTAACTAGGTACTAGAGTTCAAAGATCGAATCCCACTACTCAGAAACATGTTTATTCTATAAGACACTAGATATAAATAAACATAAATTCAAAATGTGTTAAATAATAATTTATATTTTACTTAAAAAAGAAACTAATAAGATAACATACTTACTGAAAATTATATTAAATTAATATAAAAAATGAAAATATTCACACCAGTAATTCCATATAAAGAAACCTAAGATTAATGTGACATGTATAAATTAATAATAAAATTAAATTAAAATTAAGCAATTAATATAAATAAAATTCATGAATATTTTAACAAATGTTAAGAGTTTTGTATGTAACTGGAAAAAAATATATATGAAATATTTCATTTATCATAAAAATCTATGGTATATCTTTAAAATATCTTTTTTTCACACTTTATATATTCTTATCATATAAATATAGTGGTTTATTCTAGTTTTTTCTCAAGAAAATCAGTAATATATGGTTCCTCTCATTCATTTAGAAAATACCCCCTTCATGACATTTTCAGCAGAACTTTGCAATTTATATTAATGTTGAAAAAGAAAATCTGCTCTACCTGCAATGCTAGTATAAAGGGTACATTTCTATCTCAAAAATGTTTATACAATATATCAATAAATTTTACCAATGTAAATTGGAAATGATCCAATTTTGTTCCACAAATTGGATCAATCCAATCACACCAAAATAGTATATATTCTAAGCCATTCCATAAATAACCTCAATAATGTCCCTCAACAGTCTATAAAATATGGGAAATCAACACCAATATTTTGTGTTTCTTGATTTGTGTCAACATTAATAATACAAAATCAAATTTTTTTATTATATAAATACTTTTACTGATGAATCACAACAAAAAAAAACATCATCTAGTTGGTCGAGTTCTTCAGTCACTATATGATCATCTGATTCATGCATCTTATTAATATATAAATTTCACATAGGCCAATGGATGGAGGGTTGTAAAAACGAAGCTCAGATATATTATAAAAATATTAAATCAATGATATATACATACATTATAAGGACTCATCCTTAAAAATTACCTAATATCTAATTTTAAGTTAAGAATTCATTATCTTATATTTGAGGATCATTTTTGGTTTAGAGTCATAGAGAATTAGGTTATAACTCATACATAAAAAATTATATAATCTAAAGTGGATACTTCCGACCAGTATCAATATTTCCAACCATATAAAACTTTTTAAAAAATGATTTATGTTCATGGAAAATATTCATGACTTTCAACTTGAACTCCTCCTTTCTCTTAACCATCCTTAAATCCTATGAATGTTTTTAAAAAAAGTGGGAGGAGAAAGAAATCATAATAAGGAACATAAAAAACATTAGTTCAATGAAAAACATGAAAACCCCTGAAAACTCTTTTCATAAAAAGATAAATTTTTAAGTATAAATGGAATCATCGTTCTTTTAAAATGGTCATTTATCTTACCTTTTGAAAAAGAATTATTCCCATGAAAACTTATTAGTACGAATAGAAAATTCATATAGGTTCCTTGGTATATCTACTCATAGAAATCCTATAAAACCCTTGAAAACTCTTAAAAAGTAGAATAACTATATGATGAACTTCTAATATAATTCTCTAGATAATATAATCATTATCAAATGCATTAGATCATTATATAGACACACCCATTATAAAGGATATAATTGGATCACCCGATGATATTTATGCACACCCATTGTAAATAATTTTTGAGGACCATATAATGAATAAAATATTTTAAACTTGTAACTTTTCATCATAGAACCCTTTGTAAAATATTTTAAACCCATATAAAAAACCTTTTCTGATATAAAAATACCATTTTCTTTTAAAAACCAATTTCCAATACCAAAATATCCAAAAAATATAAATAGGGGTTTTAATTTAAGAAAACTTGAAATATTTAAAAGTAATATTGAAATAATATAACATTTATTATGTAATTAAAATTCATTGTCTCTGTATATGATAAAAATGAAACATTCCTTTTTTTTGTTCATCAAAACATTCCTTATAAAACATGTAAAAAAGATTATTTTTCAAAAAAATAAAAAAAGGAAAAAGGATACATAAAATTTAATTTATAAATATTTTATGTCCATATAATTACTTTCATAAAATCATTTTAAAAACATTTATAAGGAAGAGGAAGAGTTATAATGAAAACTTTAAAATATGATTTTTTCAACAAATAAAGTCCTTTACTACTTTAATAATAGTTGAATCATAAGCCCCATGAAAGGATAACATTAAATAAAACTTGAAATATCATGAGAATATATAAATTAATGACATAAAATTTCAAAGGTTTTGTATATACACATCATAAAAATATATAGGTGCAAAACATAAAAATATGTCTCAATGAAAGTAAATTAAGACGAATTCCCTTACCTTGAGTCTAAATTTTCACATACATTCTTTATATTTATGAATAATTAACTAATGTTAAATATTTAAATTATTTAGAACCTTTATTATGTTTATAATTCCTTTTATTTAACTTATTACCTATTATATTCAATTACATAATCAATTAATTTTACGTTGGGTGTTACGATGATATTGGGATTACGTGTCAAAACGACTTTGGTAGGTTGATCATCGGTCAAAGAGGAAATTATTCAACATCTATAGAATAATAATAATGAAATAATTATCATATTTAGACATCAATAATACTTTTTTAAACTAATTATGAAATATGGTTATGTAAAATGAACTATGTTACGATAACGGAGACGGTAGGCCGTACGTAAGCATAAGTAACGTTTCCATTTTTCAATTATCATTATTAAAAGTAGGTACGCATTGTTTTATATTTAAATAATTAAAATAAAATAATAAATATCATATTATTTATTTTAATATACTTATATATATAATAAATGTTATTTAGTGACGAAAAACGAAACACATCGCTTTGTGGAGGCGGTAGTCCACAAGTCCATGAACGACATTATCATTTCTCAGTGTAAGAAATAAAATGACGTATTATCTGTTCATAATTATAAATATGTGATTAATATAATTATTATTTCATTAATATCAAATATATTTCATAAATTTATCTTTATTACATTTCATTTAAATCATTAGTGAAAAATGAATCACGTCATTTTATGAGGCAGTAGTCAACCGTACACACGAGTGACGTTATCCTATCACCCATAAAATGTATAGTAAGAAACAATATGTGATAGAAAAAACTCAATAAGTATAAATATGTTAAAAATATCATATATATATATATATATATTATAAATAAATCATTAAAACAATCCATGATAGGTGATTATGGAAAACGAATGACAATGATTCTTGAGGCGATAGTTAACCGTACACACGAATAATGATTTCACATCCCAGTTGATGGAAGTGGATATAGATTTAGGTTATAAAATTAAAAAAGTAAAATTTAATTATATCTTAGAAAAAATTATAATGTAATAATAATTTAATAATATTTTAATTAGGTTTGAGTATAAATAAAATAAATACGGTCGGTAAAGCATGATCCCCCTTCTTTGAACAACCTCCTTAAATAAAAACACGAAGCATTCTTAGGATAGATTTTTTATCAAAATAATGGATATAGGTATTCAGGAGAAAATTAATGAATATATTTTTTTAGATATTATCTTATTCAAAGAGATTTTAAGTTGTGAATATGAGATAAGAGATTGGCATTTTATAAGTGAGGTGAGTGGCACACTTGTAAATTTTGAAATGAAAATGGTGTACCCACATTTTTTACCAGCCAAGAGGCTCAAAAATGGGCCATTATATATAATTATACATGAAAATATATAAATATGGTAATAAAATATATTTTGGACATTTTTTATGTTATTTTAACCCTTATCTATTAAGTTTAACCCCCTATAAATCTATTTTTATCTTAATTACATTAATTAATTTTTATTGTTCCACCACTCATCATGCCCAAGAATTAATTTTAAATTATTATATAATATAAATTATAATTATTCAAAATATGGAATCCATTTTAATAAATTTAATTCATATATTGGAAATTTTTAGTTTAAAAAACCCTACAGATGCAACTAAAAAGAAGGTTTTCCATAAGTGTATTTTTTGAGAAAAAGATGATTTTATATTAACCCTAAAGATAAAATAATAATAACATGAATTTAAATTAATATTTAATAATATATAATCTATAGATTTTATTTAAAACATTCCTCATTATGTATTATATTAATTTATTAAAAATATAAACATTGTGCGTTTTAAAATGGTTTTCAGAAAAATCATGTTTTTAAACCCAAAAACAAACATATAATAAAATAAAATATAATGTTTATTAAAAATTAATTAATTAGAATAAATATAACTTAATAATAATTATTTTACTTAAAATATTATTTAAAAAATAATTTAATTTAAAAATAATTAATTTATTGAAAAGAAAATGCATTTTTACAAAAATCAGTATTTTTCACTATTCAGTAAAAAATTCCATAAAAATCCTAAAATTTCTCCTTAAGTTTTTTTGATATAATAATATAAATAATTAAATTAGTTTATTAAAATTAAAATTCTATAATTTAAAATATTAATCTTTTAAATAAAACCTTATAATAAAATAGTTTAATTAAAACTGTTTTCCTTTTTATTTAAAAATTACTTAATATTTTTATAATGAACATAACTATAAAATTCATATTAATAAATATGAAAATGATTATTATATAATTAATTTTGTTTTTATATTCTTTACCCCTATTATAAATTATTCCTTTATAATTTCATTCACTTATTAAACAAGTTTGGATATCTTTCCTTCATAGAATTTTTGGATTCCTATGTCTCCTCTTCAACCATAGGGTGTTTCCATAAGACCATAACCAAGTGAATCACCCTATTCCAAAAAACTTTATCACAATGGTCAATAATATTAATATTATGTTCCTTATAAGAATTATTATCTTCAAATTCAAGTAATTCAGGTCTCAAAACATGAGATAAATCTCGTACATATTTCCTTAACATCAAGACAAGAAAAACGTTGTTTCTTTGGGATAAACTCAAAGGTAAGGCCACTCGGTTGAAAAATGATTCAAATTTCTCCAAGATTTTATGAATTATAATAAAACATGGACTTATCTTATCTTTTTTACAAAAACACTCAACATTAAAACCGTGATATTTTAAAATGAAACACCACGCATAATATCTTACAAGGTACACCACATCGAGCTTAAACAAATGAATAAATATTATTAATTAAATTTGATAGTTATCACCTAGACACTGATATGGAAGGCATGAATGATATTAACCAAATTATGAAAATATAGTTTACAAATACTTAAAAAATTAATTCATTTATTACCAATTAATTAAAAATTTAAATAAAAACAAAATTATGCCCATAATGAAATTTTATCTTAACAAATTAAATTTATCACTTTTAATAAAACATATTAGTGAATTTAATATTTTATATATTAAATAATTTTTTTAATTAATCTAATTATTTTTATAGGCTTAAAATAGAAATAAATCTAATTTTAAGCGTAAAGAGTACATTTTTCAAAATGGAAATTTTTCCACTTTTTGATGGTACACATGTTTTAAAACTAAATTTTTAAAATTTTATAATTTTTATTATAAAAAATAAAATTAATTTTTTAAATAAAAATATAAAAATAACATTGGGGTTATTTTTGTTATTTTTTCAATTAGTTTCATTTTTTGATGAATAATGAAAAATAAAATATTTTATTTAAAAACTCTTTTTTCTTCTAATTTATTTATATAGTTAAATTATATTTTAAATTTTTTTTAAAGGTTAATTAGTTAAATTATACATAAATAAATCCAATTTAGGTCATTTAAATCAATTTCACACTGAAATTGGATATAAAAACCTTTCAATGTTTTGAACGTTTCACTTTAAAACCCCTCTTTTTCATTGTGTATATGGGATTAATTTTAAATATAATTTTTCAAATTATGTGAATTGAATTTGGTATAATATATTTCGTTTTTTTAATCATAATTTCCAAATTAATTATTAAGGTCATTTTAGTTTTCATGCATAAAAAAGTTACCATGGTAAAAAAATTATGTATTGCGGCGTAGGTAAAAAATGAAATGGGTTAAAGTTTAAAAGGTAAAGGATAAAAATACCTAAAATATAAAGCATATAATGGTTGGTTGAGGTATTTATCAACCATAAAAATCAACTAAGATATTAATTTTCAGCCAAATATTTGTAAATTAATTCCACATCAATGTGGTTGTCTTTAAATATAAGATAATCATTATTTTAATCACTTAAACTGACCTCCCCTCATGTATAAATATCATCCCTCACCACCCCATTTTGACTCACAAGCCTTTTAGATCCTCAACTATCTTCCCAAACCTCTCCTCCATGTCCAATTTCTTCAATCCTCACCAAGATACCAAATCTAAGGTCATATAGGGTTCCTTTAAGGACATGACATTGAAGAGGTAATTTTCTCAAACCACCTCTTTTATTTTATTTTCTTCTTTTATATTCTCCTCACCTCCTTCATCCATCAAGTCATGATAACTCCATAACCATTTATATACTTAAATTTTATTATTTTTATGTAAAATATTTTATTCATTCTTTTTATTATCACCTCTTGTTCATTATTTTTATTATCTCCTATTATTTAGAGAAATGAAACAATTGTCCAAATTACGGTCGTAAACTGTCTATGTGGATAATTTTTTTCATTTTCCAATATACCCTTTAAATATGGTCATAAAACTATCATTGTAATTAAATTTGATTGAAATATTTTTATTATAATCTATTCGTTTTCTTTAATAAATATACACATATAATATTAAAAAATATGAAACTAGTTTGAGGTGTTCGAAAAAAATTCCAAAATAAACTAACCATTTGTCATTAACATTTTCTTTAAAAGGTCATCCACATGTAAGAAATAAAAACAATAAATGGTACTATTTAAACTTCTGAAACTTAATTAAAATAATTTTATTCCACTTCTTGAGTATTATTTTCATTTTACAATAATATACATAATTACACACAAATGAACCAATCATGAAACCGTGAAACAAACGCACCTAAAATAATGAAAATAAGGAATTATTATTAATGAACGGGTCATAATATGTTATAAGAAATTATAAATATTAATATAGTTATTTAATGAGTTAATAACATTTTTTAATCCATTATACAGAAGTTTGGATCACTTTTTAATAAATTCGAACGTGAGTTAAGAGATTTCTTAATCCAATTTCCATTCTTTGGGTTAAACTTCAACTTCATGGATAATATATTGCTAATATTATGTGTGAAATTAATTATTATTTTATTATATTATATTTCCAATTGTTTTATGTGGATTTATAGTGGATATACATAATTAATTCTTTTTATTAATGCTCACTTCAATGATATAATATCGTAAGGTACTTTTTTAACTAAAACCTCATTTAAAATGTTTTAAAATTTTATTTTCTAAATCATTCTCTTTCATGTAAAGGTTTATTAAAATTATTTTTATGAATTTATTTATATATAAATTAATGTTTTAAAAAGTTATTTTTCATATTTCTATCAAATTATCTCAAAAAGGGGTCTTTCCTGGTTTTTTTAATGGAAATTATTTTAAAATACTCTTTTGAGGTTACTCCTTAAAGTATATTTAGAAAAGCCTAATCAAATTTTTTTTTAACATATACAAAATTAAATGAATTTTCCACATTCATGTCACTTTAATGTATCGAAGCTTCCTTTACAAGTTTACAGTTTTATGTTTAAATATAAATTTTTTAGTTATGAGTGTGAGACTTTGTAAAAAAGTGAAAATTGATTTTAAATAGAAATTTTATTTTCCTCAAGAATGTATCTTTTATGCCATATTTTTGGGTTATTCTTATGTTATGGTTCTTTTTTATTTTTTATGAGTATGGTTGATTCCATGATAAACTGAGGGAAAGTGATACTATTATAGCTTACAAATGAATTGGGTAATTGGATGGAGTTAACCAATTTGGTTTCTCTTAAGAGATTAGAGGAATAATGTTATGGTGATAATTCCAAATATAACTATGATAGCTACTCATTTTTTAAACAAGAGTGATAAAATATTTGTAAGAGTGATATGAAAAATGATTTCTTGGGTTACCTACATATATTTTAGATCCTTTCTAATGATTTTTCAGGAAAATCAATTTATTTTTAAAAGGTAAAATAATTATATTTGTGAAAAGAAGATTACTTTTTCCAAATAAAAAGGTATGTTTTTAAGAAAATATTTTTATAGATTTTAATTGGACTAATGGTATCCTTCATTTTATGTCCCTTACTGATATTTTTTTCTAGTAACAAGTTTTAAATTTTTTTCCAAAAGATTTAATATAGAATAGAGGAAAGGATGATATCACAGAGAAAATTGTAAAGATTTGATCATAAAAAAGAAACCATGTTTTTATTTTAAGACTTTTTTTTTAATGGAAGGAATGTATACTGATTATAAGTGTACACTAGTAATGTATCAGTCTATTTTTTATGGATTACTTTTAATTCTCTAAAACTCTAAACCGAAAATATTCTTGGGAATTTAATAGTGTGGATTCTAGTTCAGAATCACTAGAATTTGTTTTTTTATGTTCAAGTATTTATAATTATTATCAGAGAAAGTTTTAAATAACATTATAGTTTAGGATGGTTTCTTAAGAGTTATAGATATAATCATAGGATTTATAAGTTTAATGATGATTATAAGTTCAGAGTCTTATACACCCCTTGAGTGGTTTAAGGTAATGTATTTCTATGAGAATATTTATATTTTTG
The DNA here is from genome assembly GCA_963277665.1 of Viscum album. NCBI lineage: Eukaryota > Viridiplantae > Streptophyta > Magnoliopsida > Santalales > Viscaceae > Viscum > Viscum album. Next base: position 1,120,820,376 of record OY728155.1, read on the forward strand.
GGTTTTGGATATAGAAATGTAATTGATTTAGGTACAAAATATTTGAACGTTAAAGTATTATAGAGGTTCTATGTTTGTTGTCTTTAAAAAAACCTTTTCATTTTTAATATTTTAATGACATTCTTTTCAACAAATTAAGGGATTTTTGTCAAGATGGAAGGAAAGATATCTCACATAGCCTTCTTATCCCTCCCTGATGATTTGATCATCGTAATTATTTCAAAATATTTTTCAACTAATTTTGACATCTTGTTGAGTATTAAAATCACCTGTAAGAAATTTTTGAGTTATCTGACACCTATTCATTTTCATGACAATTTTATCAGACATTGTATCTTTTTCATTTGATTTCAAGATCTTAACTCTTCCAACTCTCCTAAAAATATAAATTCTAAAAGTGTCATGAATGTTTAATTTTTTTAAGTATGAAAAGATGTCGAAAGATAATGGGAATATCAAGAATATCTTGAAATATATATTTATGGAATGAGGTATTAAGGAATGGGATAAAAAGGCATGGTTAATGGTTTAATAAGGAAGTTTGATGAAGTATGTGTTTATGTATTGAGTTTTTAAATTTATGATATAGTGTTAATTTAAAAATATTATGGGAATCGTGGAATAACTAAGGATTTCTCTATATTCAGTTTTGTTTTTATAAATTTGAAAGTATATGTTATATGGAATAGATACCTTTGAAATGTGATAAAGAGGTGATAATTTTTATTGTACATGTAACCCTTAATTTTATGATATAAAAATTTTTATTTGAGGAACAATGCCTTTAATTTTGGTGTGAATAATTTTAAAGGCATTGGTAGTATTTTTGGCTTATATGATCTTAGGATTTAAGGTAATTATGGGTTCTTAATTTTGGGAATGAAAAACTAAAGTTACAAGATAACCTTTTAGGTTAAAATATACTAAGGTTATTTTTTAGGATATTTCTGACATTTCAAGACTTTTATAAGGATTATATTAATATATTTTTAGAAATGGGACAACCAGTAGGATGGATGACAACCTGTCTCATCTGGAAAGGTTGTGAGGATCGAACCCAAAACCAAAGTGTGACAAGGGTGTATTGTAATGCCCCAGAATGAGTGCCATGAACCGATTCCCCAATTCGGTTAGTCACACGACCTCAAGAATGCCTCCCCATATGAAAGTGTCTATCGATTAGCATTGAACGTATAATAAGTCAATATTAGGGAGATTATACCCTCTTTTATCAAAGTAACGCACCAGTGGAAATAAATGAACAATAGTGGAATCATATATTATCATAAATAATACCAGCAACTCATGATAATTAACACAAAAAATACAATATCAAATTGAAGCATAAAACATGCCATAACAAAGTAAGTGTCAAGTGTCTAAAATTCAAAGTGAAAATAAAGACACTGATGACTCCCAAGTGGGTCATGAACAATGTCTGATTCCCTAATCCAAGATCAATCCCCAAATAAACAATCTAACCCAAGGCCTTTTCCCTTAACATATCCAAAAAACATAAATTCTTTTTCGGTACTGATCAGGTAGCTTGAGTAGGGTGTGAGTACAACTCAGTAGGCCACCACCAATAGTGTCTAAAATAATATCCAGTCAGATAACAATTTATGTATTTGTACAAAGAAATAATTAAAACGAGTAAGTAAACAGTTATCACATTATCAATTAATATTTATTTAACTACATATACCCTCAGGTTCTTATGGAAACCCAAACCTCAATACTATCTTCACCTCATACTGAATTCTGAACCATTTCACATATCAATTCAAGATTCATTTAACAAATGGTATTTCATTATCTATTTCATTTCAACTCATTAACACTAGTTATTGGATCCAAAATCCAATTCCAATATCATGGGCATATATCATCATTTATAACACCCCCATACCATGATTATTTGTAGCATAAATCTCTATCACACACATCATGGGTATTTGGAACCTCATTCCCTATCCCATACAAATATTCACATGCATGCACTTTTTCACACTATGGGTATTTCGAGCATCAATATGTGTCCCACACTCATTCATCAATCAATTTCATGTTGGTATTTAGAGCATCATTTTATGCCCCATACTCATATATTATTCATTCACAAGCATTGTAATATCACATGATTCACTATATCATTTAATTCATGATTAATCAATATTAATCTTCCTATCACTCTAAATATAATGAATTAATTTAATAATTAATTAATAAATTTCATAAAATTAATTAATTCTACAATTAATTAATCTTATCTATCAAGTTAATTAATTCAAAAATTAATTAATCACCTTCATCACAATAATTAATTCCAAAATTAATTAATCATATCTATAACATTAATTAACTCAATAATTCATTAATAACTTTCATCACATTAATTAATTTCACAATTAATTAATCACATTTATTGAAAAATCTCAATATGTTACAAATTAATTCAACAATTAATTATTCTAATTATCTACTCAATATTCTGATAATTAATTCGCAAATTTCATTCTTCCATCAAATCTCCAATTCCTAAATTAATTAATTAACCACATTAATTAATTCAACTACAGAAATAAAATTGAAAAACCAACCCTAGAAATTCTGAATTAACATACACATAAATGATATCATAACTATGGTATTTGAATTATAGACCACCTACCTCAATTTGTTGACAAACTCTCTTTAATAGAATAATCTCCAATTTGAAGCGGATCAATCAAGAATGCAATGAATAATGGGATATAGATCCAAATCCTAAATACAAGATCAAACAAATTAAGGTCTAAAAATATTAAATCTAGATCTAGATTCAATAGTATTTGAACAACCCTTTTTATCCATAAGGATGAGTGAAAGTTAGATAGAGATCTAAATGAGAAGAAAGCACATACTTTGATGGTGCAGATCCTTAATATGCCTTTTGTATTGCAAGAACATAGGTTTGGAAGGCTTGGAATCTATTTCAGTGCCTCCAAAATCATAAAATACTACCTAGGGACAAAGGAGGAGAGTTGTAGCCAAAACAATAATTTAACTATATAGAATAATTAAAATAGTAGTTTAGGCATTTACATGACATGTAATGTAGTTACACATCATGTAAATGTTTTTAATGGATTTATCTGAAAACCCATCAACTCATATTTATTTTATTAAAACCCTTGAATAATTACATTACATGTAATTTCTTTACATTATGTGTAAATGCTTTGTATTTTATTTTTTCAGAATTTTTTCATTAAATCCCCAAACCTCCTTTAAGGCTTATCATACTACCAGGAACCCATGAAAATATTAACCCATTTATACCTAGACTTTATTAACTCAAGTAAGCATAAATCCCTAAACATTAGGTCACTTTCACTAACAAGGCTTTATGTCTCTGAACAAGAATTATCCAAAGAGGAACACAAGAAAAACTCATAGAAACACGTACTTGGAAAAAGATAGGATCTTACAATCTCCCCACCTTATAACAGCTCATCCTAGAGCTACACTCACAAGCATCTCTATGATCCAAAGTCAAAAATATCAGGCCACTGAGCCCACAAATCTGCTTCCCTTTATCATTTTTCTTCCTTTATATTCCCATGTTGTCACAATACTCAAACTATAGGCACAGTCTTTCCCTGCAACACTTTCTCACTTTGATCCAATATATGTTTCAGAGGCTCCTAAAAGGATACATCTATCTCCAGGTCAACATCATCCACATCGATCACATTATAAGGGTCAGGGTGATAACCCTATAGTTTTGATATAGGTAAAACATCATTCATAGCTCTATATTTCTATAGAAGAGCTAATTGATATTCCACTAGCATAATCCTCTCCACAACCTCAAAGGGTCTAAAAAACCCGGCCACCAACTTTCCCTACCTCTATATCCTATAGTGACCCAACTTAGGTGAAACCAAAAAGAATACATGATCACCCTCTATAAACTATAGGGTTCATATCCAAATTCCATCATACTAATTCTTCATAATCAGAGTTATATCCCTATATTTATAAATAATTTTTATTTGACATCTCCTACATGAGACACCATCCCAACAACTCTGACGCACCTGTCTCCATCTAGCATAATGGTGATCTATATGTCTTACCATAAAGAGCCTCATATGTTTCCATATTTATCGTTTCCTAATATCTATTGTTATAATAAAATCCATCAAAGATAAGTGTTTCTCCCAATACCCACCAAACTCAAGAACACATGCTTGTAAAATATCCTCAAGCACATATATAGTATACTCTGACTGTCCATCTATTAGTGGGTGGAAATATGTACTCTATAAAATATGTGTCAAAATATAATCCCTTCTATAATAATTAATTAAATCATGAATCATGGTCTGAGACTATAGTCCATGGAATCCTAAGTAGATGGAATATCTCCCCCACATACAAAAATCGCAGTTAATCCACTGAGAAAGTCTCTTGTATCGGAAAGAAATGTGTTACTTTTTTCAGTTGATCCACAACAACCCAAATAGCATCATTCTTCTTAGGAGTCTTCAGAAGACCTTCCATAAAACACATAGTAACATTGTCCCACTTATTTTTCATAATTTCCAATTGTTGTAGTAAACCTTCAAGTTGTTGGTGCTCTACCTTCACCTACTAACATGTGTAGTATCGTTTCATGAACCCTACTCTCTCCATTTTCATACCTGGCTACCAAAACTATCATCATAGGTACCTATAGTTTTGGTTACACCTAGATGTACCACCCACTTAAAGGCATGAAATTATCACATGAGATCCTCTAGCATGCTCGTAGGCACAAAAACCTAATTCTTGACATATATAATCTCATCCTTGTCAATGATCTAATCGAAAGTTAACCCCCACCTTCAAGGATTTCCCTCAAGGTCAATAAATCATGATCCTCATACTATATGTAGTTGATCCACCTCAAGATTGTAAACTCCACTAAAACCGATATGAGATTCATCTTCTCCTAACTCTCCTGAACCAATATGTGAAAACCAGTTAGCATAGTCATCATCTTCCACTTCACACTGGCCTCCCAAACCACCTAGGTCTATGTTTTCTTTCTCAAAGTGTTAGTTATACTAATTCCCATCCTAGGTGTATATACCAAATTAAAGTAAAATGACTGCATATACTCAACCCATATCCACTATCGAAGATTCAAGTCTCTCTTTGAAAAAGATGTATCCCATGATCATGTGATCCATATAAACTGTAAAATTCTCACCCAATAGTTAATACTTCCAACACTTCAAATCATAAACCATTTCTTCTAACTTAAGGTCATGCATAGGGTAATTGTGTTCATGTGGCATCAACTAGAGAGAGCCATATGCCATTACTTGATCTCCTTGCATCAACATAGCTCTGATTCCGATTCTATAAGTGTCACAATACACCGTATACACCTCCCCTAGATCAGGTAGGATCAAGATTGGTGCTAATGTCAAATGCTTCTTCAACTCCTGGAAGGCATTCTCACATGCTTCTGACCATTCAAACTTTATTACCTTTTTGGTCAATCCCAAAAGCAGTGTTATGAAGTGCGAATAGTCCTATATGAACCTCCAATAATATCCACCTAACCCCAAAAATCTATGGATATCAAACACATTCTTGGGATTCTCCCAAGAAACCACTACCTAAACCTTCTCTAGGTCTCTTGACACACCTTACACTAAGATGATGTATCCTAAGAAATGTACATGATCAATCCAGAATTGACACATATATAGCTTGGCATATAGTCCATTCTCTATCAATGTACTTAAGATGATGTCAAGATGTTTGGCAAGGTCATAATGAGACTTGGAGTACACCAAGATGTCATCTATGAATACAACAAAAAACTTATCCAAGTACAGATGGAAGATTTTATTCATCAATACCATTAACACTGTAGGTGTATTCATCAATCCAAATGTCATTAAGATGAACTCATATAGTCTATAACCACTTTTGAAAGAATCCCTCAGTATATCAGAAGTTTGAACTCTCAGTTGATAATTCCCTAATCTCAAGTCAATATTCAATAATCCACAAGCTCCCCTAAACTGAAAAAATAGATTGTCAATATGTGGAAGAGGAAACCGATTCTTTATAGTCATCTTGTTTAACTTAAATTAATCAAAACACAAGTAGAAACTCCTACCATCCTTCTTTTCAAACAACACGGGAGATCCAAAAGGCCACATACTCGTATGGATAAACAATTTTTCCTCTAACTCCTCTAGCTGAGTCTTGAGCTCTTGAAACTCTGTCAGTTCCATTAAGTATGGTGGAATAGATACTGGATCGGCTCTTAGCATGATCTCTATAGTTAAATCTACATCTCTCTCAGGTGGAATCCTTGAGAAACCTTCAGAAAACACATCTTGAAATAGTTCCACCACTGGTTAAAATACATCTTTTTTCACACCTCCATAGTCCAACAATAAACTAGAAACCTAAGCTATGAGCTCTCCTAATTGCTGAGTAATTAGCCCCACTCTTCATACCAGGATATCCCATTCTCCACGGTGAATATAGTTGTCACCCTTGGGAGATGTATAAGTCACTATCCTTTAGTAACAATCAATGTGTGTTTGGTATGTGGATAGAAATTACATAACTGTAATTGGGTTGAAGCTTGGTATATCAAGAATATAGATATCCTAGAGAAGGCGATACTCCCTGATATTAATAGAACTCCCCGTTCATAAGTAGATGTCTCTTGACTATACCCCCAATGGTGTATAAATCAACATAATTCCACTCATGAACTCCACTTCCATGATCAAACCATTAACATGTTTTGAAAATATAAAGTAAAGATATGAACTGATATCAAATAAGACACTATCTAATGTAGAAGATACAATAATAGTACCCCTCACTATCGATGGCCCAGACTCACTGTCGAAAAGTGTGGGTTTTATCGCATGCAACATTACTTACCCTATTCCTTATGATGTTGTCTGACTCCCTTGAGTTTCACACTCTACTAATAGGTGTTCTCTTTCCTAGAAGCACCACATCCACTACCTCTGCTGCCTCGACTAGTAGAACTTCAGCTTCCAGATTGATATGGTGGGGAAGATCCTCTTCAAGAACCCTAATACTTTCTATCTCCTCTATCACTACCTATCTTTAATGGGTTTCTACAAAACCTCTATAGATGACCCATCTTTCTATAGTGAAGACACTCCACTAATGTTCAGAGACAATTTTTATGAAACTTTCTTGGCCTACAGCATCGGGGGGAAAAGTACTTAGGTAAGATCTTGAGTAATTTATCCCTATAACTATACACTTTTCTTCCCACCACTCTATCAAAAGTTCTCATAATGGCGCTTCCTACTTTCTTAAGCTGCTCCTTCTGATCATCTAGAAGAAACCACATTTCCACTAATAGAATCCTTCTTCAGTTTCCCCCTAGATATGATATCCTAATAAACCACTTCTATTAAATTCTTTAGCTAGGAGATATTAACATGGGACTTAATATCAAATTTAATCCCATCTCGAAACCTCTTTACCACATTAGCCTCAACTCCTCTCAATACTAAATCAACGAACTAAAAATTTATTAAGTGTCCAACATAGACCTTCATGAACATATTCCCCTGAGTCAATCTCCTAAACTCATCTTCCCTTTCTTGTTTTAGTGTATCATGATAAAAGTGATCCATGAACATCTCTTGGAATTCCATCCATTCCATATATTCTAGTTATCCATCCTAAGTCAGGATGACCCACCAACGATTCTCTTGTCCACATAACATAAAAGAAACTAATTTTAACATCTTCTTAGTAGGAGTCACTAAATGGACAAGTAAAGTTTTGATGGACTCAATCCAGAACACATCTACATCGATTCCACCCTCTAGTAAAATTTTGAGGGTGATTCAATTGGAACTCCCTCATCAGATCATATATTCTCTTCTCATCCCACCCTGGGCCTCTTTACATCTTTTTCATGAATCAATCAAATTTCTCTTAGAACTACTCTTTGACTTCCTCAACTTGCACTACGAGTGCCTCAAGTTCCACTACTGGTAGACCATCTCCATCTATGACCTCCTATTGTCCTCTCAACAAGATTCATCATGGAATAATATATATATATATATATATATATATATATATATATATAATTCCAAATATACATCATAGTACACATTTCACAAAGTTAACACATTTACATAAGATTGAAACATAATAAGAAACAACCATTCTTCTCCCCAAACCTTGACACATAGTAAAAACTAAGGCTCTATGACTACCCTTAACCATCCTACAAATAGGTCCTCATTAAAAAGTTAAACACATTTTTGTAATTCAATTTTTTCAATTAGAAACCCATTTATTCTCATCTTGAACCTTTTTTCAATTTTTTAATTTCATATTAGGTACCTATTTCATTTCAATTTCATAATAAAGTAAAAACATTTCAAGTTAAAAAACATACCCAAAACCTATTTTCAAGTGTGTTCCTAAAATGATGCATGTCACATAATAACCCTTAGTTCCTATAATTATGCATGTAGACCCTACTTTCATGCTATTTTGGGGAATAATTCAATTCTTATAAAACCCCAAGAAATATTTTCACATTACACAACAAGTGTGTCACCAAGGTGAAATAATATTCAACTGTAATAGAAAACATCAATAACAATAATCTCACCAAGACTAATTGAGTTCTTCCTCATACATGGGTTTTTAACTCCCATGCATGATCTTATAACAAATCCCCTACTCTTCCTAAACACCCATCTACCATTCCCATATAGTATGAAAAAAACAATAACAAATGAAAATTGGGATTTGATACCACTTTGTAAGGTCTCGGCCTAACTATCACACCCTAGTTCCCTGAGATGGTTGGTCATGTGACCTCAAGGGTACCTCCCTGTATTCTAGAGGTTTTCAACTAGTAGTGAGGATCTGATAAGTCAATCATGAGGAGACTAAACCCTATTTTATTATAGTGACAGAACAATGGAAATAAATGAACAATAGAAGAAGAATATATTACCAAAAACAATACCAACAACTCATAATAATCAACGCAGAAAATACAATATCCAACTGAAGTAGAAAACATTCCATGCTAAAGTAAGTGTCAAGTGTTGAAAATAAAAACTGAAAATAAAGACATCTAAAACTCTCAAGCAGATCCTGAACCGCATCTGGTTCACTCATCCAAGATCGATCCTCAAATCAGCAATCTAACCTAGGGCCTTTTCCCTTAACCAATCCAGAAAACACAAAATCAATTTGGGTATTAATCGAGCAGGCTGAGTAGGGTGTGAGTACCTGTCAATAGGTCACAACCAATGGCATCTAAAACAATATCTATTCATATAATAGTGTATAAAATGTATAAATAAATAATTATAATGTGTAAGTAAATAGTTATTACATTATCAATTAATATTTATTTAACTACATATACCCTTAGGTTCTTGTGGACACCTGAACCTCAGTACCTGCTTCATCCCATATCAAAGTCTTGACCATTTCACCTATCAATTAAAGATTCATTTAATAAATGGGATTTCATTATCCATTTCATTTCAATTCATTAACATAGGTAATTGGTTCCATAATCCAATGCCAATCTCATGGGAGTAAATTTTCAGGTCTAACACCCATGTCCCAAGAGTATTTAGATCATCATTCCATGTCTTTCACATCATGAGTATTTGGAGCCTTAGTCCTTATCCCATGAAAATATTCGCATGCATTTACTTTTTCAAACTATGGATATTTAGAGCATCAGTCTGTGTCCCACACTCATTCCTCAATCAATTGCACATGGGTATTTGGAGTGTCATTCTATGTCTCATACTCATATATCATTCATTCAAAATAATCTCAATATCACATGATTAATTATATCATTTCATTCAATATTAATCAATATTAATATTTTTATCACTCTAACTCTCATTAATTAATTCAAAAATTAATTAATCACTTTCATCACATTAATTAAATATACAATTAATTAATCATATCTATCACATTAATTAATTAATTCAACAATTAACCTTTATAAAATTAATTAATTCTACCATTAATTAATCATATATATCACCTTAATTAATTTAACAATTTATTAATCAGCTTCATTGCATTAATTAATTCCACTATTAATTAATCACATTCATTGAAAAATATCAATATGCTAATAATTAATTAAAAAATTGATTATTCAAATTCTCTATTGAATATTCTGATAATTTATTCATCAATTAATTGTCTCAATTCCCCTATTACTGAATTAATTAATTGACCACATTATTTAGTTCAAATATAAAATTTCCATTGCTAAATGAACCCTATAAATTTTATAATTTCATAGATGTAAAATATATCAAGACTATGGGATTTGAATTATAGACCACTTACCTCAATTTGTTGACAAACACTCATCAATGCAAGAATCCCCAATTTGAAGTGGATCAATCAAGGATACAATGAAGAATGGGATTCAAATACAAATCATAAATCCAAGATCAAATGAATCAAGGTCTAAAAAGAGGAATAGAAAAGAGATAGAGATATAAATGAGAAGAAACCTTATACCTAGATGGTACAGATCTTCTATCCTCCTTTTTATTTTCCAATAACAGAGGTTAGGAAGGCTTGGAATCTATTCAGAATCCTATAAAATCATAAAATAGTTCCTAGGGTCAAAGAATGATATCTATAGCCAAAAAAATATATAATTAATCCACACATCATGTTTATAATAGCATGTCTAGAATTTACATGGTTTGTAATGTAGTTACACATTGTATAAATTTTTTTATTGGATTTCATTGAAAAACTCATTACCTTGTATTTATTTTATTATAACCCTCAAACAATTACACAATGTGTAATCCCTTTATGCTATGTGTACATGTTTTGTAGTTTATTTTTCAGCCCATTTTTTATTAACTCCCCAAACCTCGTTTAAAGCTACTCATCTTACAAAGAACCCATGAATATATTAACCCATTTATAATCGAACTCTATTAACTCAAGCAAGAAAACATCCATGAAATTTAGGTCATTTACTCTAATAAGTGTCTCCATCCTTGAAAAAGACTCTACCACCAAGGAAAAAATTAAAAAATAAGAGAAATACATACCTATAAAAATATGAGATCTTACAAGCATCGCCTACCACTATCCCACATCATGTCTGGATTAGTATGAAATTGTTTTTATTTATTTGAACTGTCTAACATATAAAGGTCATGTACATTTTTGGAATATATGTTTTGATATATTTATAACCAAGGGATTTTAATTTCATTTAGTGATTTAGTGAACTATGTAATTTTGGAAGATGTTCACTATTTTGGAAACACTATATGATTTAGGTTAAAAAATATAAACAAATATTATTTGGATAAAAAATGTTGAATTGGATTTTATAGAATATATTATTTTCTTATGGATTTATGGTGAATCATGAACAATTTGCATATATTAAAGATTATGAGATATAAAAAAATTAAATTTTTGGTATGAGACTTTAAGAGTGATGGATATTATTTGAAGATAAATATTAAATTTATCTTGGAAGTCTATGTGATAAAATCCTTTTAATTTTTGGGTATCAAATTTTAGTCTGGAATATTTTGAGTAATTTTAAGGATATATACTTTTTGAATAATCTATGATGAACTTTAAGTATTACTATATAATTTTAGAGATTAAAGTAGTTTTTCATCATATAAAGGATTATTCATTTTTGGAAATTAACTTATCTTTTACTGACCACTTTAGTTTTGGTAAATTCTTAAACATATGGGGGATAAATAGTTATACTTGTGTGGATTTTGTGATCTTTATAAGTTTATTTTGATGCTTCAAGTACGAAAATTAATCTTGAATAATCATAATTTGGGGAAAAGATGAGGATGATATTATAATTTTTAGGTAAGTATGTTTCCTTATATTCTTAGTCCAGGTATTAAAATAATTCATCAACACTATGAAAATGATCTTGAAACTAAAATGTTATTCGTTTACCTTTCTTACCAAGAAATCAATGACCTTTTAAACCATTATAAATTTATGGTTTGGTGATGGTCTACTCCCTTATGACCATGTTCACTATCACTCTCCATAAAAACTTTATAGTATGTTATTTATTTAATTTTCATGTTTCCATACATGGAATTCAAGAATGTGTTATCTCAGTTGACCATTGTACTTTGTTTTCTCTCTTTTTAAGTGGAGGTTTTATTGAGCCTTTTTCCAATGTGGAATTTTAAAAAAGGCATTTTGAAAAGAAAAACCCCTAGTTTTTCAGTATTTAGACAAAATGGTGAGAATGAAATTTATTAAATAATGGAATAATGTAACACCCCAATATTTTAAAATGAAACACTATTCACAATATCATACAAGATATGTGACATCAAGATTAAATAAATGAGTAAATATTATTATTTAAATGAGATAGTTATCACATATCCAATGGAATGGTGGGAATTAAAAATACTAACGAAATTATGAAAATATATTTTACACATGTTTATAAAGTTAATTAATTTCATACTAATTAATTAGAATTTAAAATAAAAACAAACTAAATATAAAGGATGTGCTTTTATATATAAAATTTATTCCCATAATGACATTTTATATCAATAAATTAAATTAATCATATTTAATAAAAGATATTACTAAAATTTATATGTTATATATTCAATAAAAAAATTAAATTCATCCAATAATTTTTATAGTCTTAATATAATAATTAATCCTATTTTAAGCATAAAAAGCTGTATTTTTATAAAAGGAAAGTTTTCCCCATTTTGATGGTGCACTTGTTTAAAAACTATATTTTGACATGTTTATAAATTTTATTTGAAATAATGAACTAATTTTTTGAAAAATAAATATCAAAATTACATTAATTTTAATTTTTTTTATTTTTTCAATAAGTTTTATTTTTTGATGAATAGTGAAATATACTAAACTTTTATTTAAAAACTATTTTTTCATCTAATTTATTTATATATTTAAATATTATTTTAAATTGGTTTTAAAGTTTAATTATTTAAATTATAAATAAATAAATCCAATTTAGGTCATTTTAATCAATTTTACAATAAAATTGGATGTAAAAACATTTCAAATTTTTGAACTTTTCACTTTAAAAACATGCTTTTTTGTCATATCTACGGGAATAATTTTAAACTTAATTTTTTGAATTATTTGAATTTAAATTGGTAAAATGGATTCCATATTTGGAATAATAAGTTAAAAATTAGGTATTAAGGTCATTTTCATTTTTACGCATAAAAAAATTTCAATGGTAAAAAAATTATTTATACGGTATAAGTAAAAAAATATAACTTGTTAAATTTAAATAGGTAAAGGATTTAAAATACCTAAAAACTAAAAAAATAAAGGTTTTTTGAGATATTTATTGAATATAAATAGCCTATAAAATATTAATTATCATCTAATGTTTTGTGAATTAATTCCACCTCAATGTGGTTAGATTTAAATATAAAATAATCATTATTTTAATCACTTAAACTCACCTCTCCTCAGGTATAAATACCACACCTCACCACCCCATTTCAACTCACAAGCCCTTTATCTCATAAAATATCTACCCAAACCTCTCCTACTCACTCTAACCACATCCAAGTTCTGCTGGTATCACCAAAATACAAAATCCAAGGTCCTAAAGGGGTCCTTCAAGGATGTGATATCCAAGAGGTAATTTTCTCAAAACACCTCTTTTATTTACTTTTATTATTCATTTTCTCCCCAAATCCTTCATCCATCAAGTCGTGATGAATCTATATTCATTTAAATAATGTATTATTATTTTTTATTAATATCATATATTCATCCATTTTATTATCTCCTCTTATTCAAAAAAACAAAACCATTGTCTAAATTAGGGCGGTTACCCATCTCCATCGATAATGATTATTATTTTTCCATTACTACCTTCATGGATGGTCATAAAAGTATAATTATAATTAAATGGTACTGAAATAGGTTTATTATAACCTATTTAATGTTTTGAAACTAATATTAACATGTAATATTAAATAATACTAAACTAGTTTGAGGTGTTCAGAAAAACAACCAAAAATAAACTAAACATTTATAATTACCATTTTATCCAATGAATCATCCTCATGTAAGAAATAAAATTATAAATGGGTGTATTTATAATTATCAAATTACATTAATATCATTTCATTCCAATTATATAGTATAGTTTGTATTTTATAATAACATCCATAATTATACACAAATGAATCGATCATGAAACCATGAAATGAACACACCCAAAACAACGAAAATAACGAAATATTATTAATGAGAAGGTCATACAATGTAGTAAAAACATCATATAAGGAATTATAAATATTAATATAGTTAATTAATTAGTAAATAAAATCCTTTAAACTATTATACAAGAGTATTTAACACTTTTTAAGTAAATCGAATGTAAGGTAAGGAATTTCTTAACCCAATTTCTATTCTTTGGGTTAAACTTCAACTTCATCGATAATGTATTGATAATATTATGTGTGAAATGAATTATGATTTTATTATATTAAATTCCAAATTTCTTAACTATATTTATATTTTATACAAATAATCAATTCATTTAATTAATTCTAACTTCAATGATATGATATTTTTAAGGGACTTTTTAACTAAAAACCATGTTTTAAATGTTTTAAGATTTTATTTTAAAAATATCACTTTCATGAAAATGTTTTTAAAAATAATTTTTGAGAATATATTTATATGTATATTAATGTTTTAAAATTTTTATTTTCGTATTTATCTCTAATTATTTAAAAAATGGGTTTTTCCTTATTTTATGTAAGGGACTTTCTTTTAAAAACACTCTTTTAAGGTTACTCTTTCAACTATTTTTAAAAAATACTAAAATAATTTTTTTAAAAATATAAAATGAAAAAAAAATCATGATTTATTATCACTTTAATGTTTTTAAGATTCCTTTAAAAGTTTAAAATTTTATTTTCAAATAAAATGTTTACAATTATGAGTGCATGGATTTGGAAAAAAAGTGAAAAGTGATTTAAAATGGAAATGTTTGTTTTCTCAAGAATGCTTCTTTTGTGTAATTTGTATGTGTTATGATTATGTTATGGTTATTTGGGATTATTTATGAGGATGGGTGGTTCTATGATAAACCAATGGTGGGTGATCCTATTATATCTATCCAATACATTGGGTAATGGGACATATTTAACCGATTCAGTTTATCCTAAGAGATTATAGAAATAATTCTATGATGGTTATTCCAAATGTAATTATGATGATTAATCCCTATATAGCCTAGAGAGCTATAATATTTTTCAGGGTTATATGGAAAATTATTTCCAAAGTTACCTACTTATATTTTAGATGCATGGTAATGACTTTTCATGAAAATAAATTGATTTTCAAAAGGTAAGATAATGATATTTTTGAAAAGATGATTCCTTTTGTGAATAAAAATGTATGTTTTTATGAAAATATTTTTATGGATTTTCACTATTCTATTCCTTCCTTTTATGTACCTTACTAAAATTTTGTACTCACACCAGGTTTTAAAATTATTTTCATAGGATTTAAGATAGAATTGAGGCAAGGATGAGATCATGGAAAAATTGTGAATATTTTATCATGAAAAGAATCAACCTTTTTATTATAAGTCATTTGTTTAATGTAAGCACTGGATACTGAGTATAAGCATCCATTACTAACGTACAAGTTTATTTTGTAATGATTATTCCTAATTATCTAAAACACTAAATTGATAATATTCATGGTAATGTAATAATGTTGATTCTAGTTTAAAATCACTATAATATGTAATGTTTAAGGTCAGGTAATTACAATAACACTTTTCTATGGAGATAATTCAAGAAAAACATGGTCACATACATTGAAAAAAAGATCATTCGTCTGGTTATCTATATAAATTTTCTTCTTTATATGAGTCATCATTATATGTTACTGAATCAAATGAACCATCTTAGTCATTTAATCTACCATATATGGTCACATAAACTTCCTTTATCCTACTTAATCACAAAAAATCTAGTGTATGACACCACTTACCCTATAATGCCTCAATTGGTGCCATTTTTATACAGGAATGAAAAATTTTGTTATATGAAAAATCAACCGAATAAATATATCAGTCCCAAAATCCCTAGTAATCTATTTAATAATAATTAAGAATATATTCCTTGGTTTTAATCTTCCACTTAGACTAAGCATTTTTTTTGGGGATGAAAAGATATACTGAAATTTTATTTAGAACCCAAAGTTTTTTTAAGTCACTTCCAAAAATTTAATGTGAACCACGGATCATGGTCTGATACAATAGAGATGGGAACTCCATGTAACCTAACTATCTCATCTAGATATAATCAAAAAAGCTTATCTAAAGACATATTATCTCAAATAGAAAGGAAATTTGTAGATTTATCAAATCAATCAACAATAACTCAAATGACATGATTAAATTATGGATTATTTAGTAATCCCACCGTGGAATCTATGGATATATTTTCCTATTTACATTCCAACATTAAAAAAGGTTAAATAATTCCCATTGGTAGTGATCACTCTACTTTAACCTACTAAAAAATTAAACATTTCATGGAAAATTAAGTAATGTCTTTTTTTATTCCATCCCATCAATAATACTCTTGAAGGCCTCTCTATAGTTTATACATTTTCCTGCAAAGTATGATCCACCTTCTGAACTTACATATTTCCTTCCAAAAATTTGATTACACTGAAAAATAAAACAAAATAGAGGATATCCTCATATCCATATCTTCTTGGATATAATTTATCAAATAATTAACCAAAGTTTTATGTTCCCAATGTAATATGGTTAACGTAGAATTATTTTTTCAACTCAAAGTATCAACCACTTTGTTTTCCTTTCTAGGATAGAAATGAATCATTCAATAATAATCTATGATCAATTATAGCCATATTATATATCACATGATCAATTATTTTTGAGTGAGTATATACTTAAATATTTTTTGGTCATTATATATTTCAAAATTTAATGCATACAAATGATGCCTCTAAGGTTTTAAAGAAAAAACCACAATAGCTAGTTTTAGATCATGTGTATGGTAATTTATCTCGTGATGTTTCAATTAAAATGAATCATTAACAATTACTTGATCATTATTCATTAGGACACAACCAAGTACTTTCAATGAAACATCACTGTAGATAAAAAAATTCACTGTTTTTGGAATTTAGGGCCAAAACTAGAGCATTAAACAATATTCTTTTTAGTTCCTAAAAAAATCATCAGATTCTTTTTTCCTAGATGAATTTAACTCCTTTTTGAGCTAACATAGTTAGTGGGTTGGACAGTTGAGAAAAGATTTCAAAAAATTGTTCATCATAACCCACTAATCCAAGAAAAATACAAATTTATATGATATTTTTGGGTTTTTTTTCACTCTTTAAAAACTTTTTTTAGTAGTGTAAATGGTTATTCTAGGTTTAGAAAAAATGTTTTCAATGATAGAAATTTTCTGCAACCAAAATTAAAACTTCATAAATTTCTCATACAATTTCATTTATTTTAATCTTTTCAAAACAAGCCTTATGTATCATTCATGTTCCTCCTATATTGTATAATATACCAAAACTTCATCAATAAATACAACCAAAACATTATCTAAGAACTCATGAAAAACTCTATTCATAAGCTACATAATTACATCAGGTGAAATGGATAACCCAAAGCGCATAACTAAAAAATCATAGTGAACATGTCTTATTTAAAACATAGTGTTTAGAATATTTTCTTCATTCACTTTCAAATGAGGGTTCCAAAACATGAGATCAACCTTTAAAAAATATTGTCCTCCCTAGAGCTGATCGAACAAATCATTGATATGAGTAAAAGGATACTTATTCTTAACAGTGATGTTATTCAAATCTATATAGTAAATGAAAATTCTCATTAACCATCTTTTATTTTTACAAACAAAATAGGAGTAACCTAGGTTGAAGTGTTAGGTTGAATGAAACCATTATCTAATAACTTCTATAATTTATTTTTGTATTCTAAAAGTTACTACAGATCTATTTGATAAGGGTATTTAGAAATATTATTATCATTAAGCACTAAGTAAACAGTAAATTTAACCTCCTAACTAGGAATAAAACTAGGAAAATCATCTCTAAAAACATCCATGTGTTCATTCACTACAGACACACCACTAATTTTAAAAATTTCTTTCATTGAAAAAATATGAGCTACGTAACTTTCACTATCATCTCTAATAAATTTATCAGATGCTTGGTATGTTATAAAATTCTTTAAATAATTTAATAAAAATTTCTTAGCTCTTCAATCTATCTTAACATGATAAACTAAAATTCAATCCATACAGAAAATAATATCAAACTATACAATGGTCAGTCCAATAATATTCATAAGTAAGGATATCCCACTGATAACAATTAGAAGATTCTAATAAGTATTGGTTACTTTAATACATCTACATAAAGTTTTTTCAAAAAGTTTTATCTTACATTAATGAGCTGATATTCCCAATTTACATGAAAATTGCTTATAAATGAAAGAAAGTGAAGATGAAAAGTCAAATAGGGTATTGAAATAATTTGAATACAAAAGTAACATATCAATAACCACTTAATTTGATGGCCTAACATCTACCATAGTAGTAGTATATGATTTTTTCACACCATTTTTCTTCTTATCTTGATGATTTCTGGCGTGTTAGCATAATGACCCAACTCATTGCAACTAAAATACATCACCATTAGATGGCTATCAGTTACCTCTATATTTAATTCTTTATGATTCTTTTCCTTGCAATCACTAGCCATATGGACAAACTTTACACATTGAAAATACTTCCTTGTTTTCATAAGACATTATCCATGGTTTTTTTACCACACAAACCACAAGATGATAACTTCTTTTTATTACCTTAAATTTTATTTATTGTATGTTTTTGTACCATATTCCATCATAAACGCTTCTTATTTTCATTATCATGAGGCACATAAGAGTCTAAAAACTCTATATAAACTTTTTCAGCACAATAAATAACTTTATTAGGGATTTTAAATTCTTGTGTGGATGAAGCACATCATAGACTTTGTTTGAACCCAGAGTAAAATCTATTAATTTTACTATCAATGTCCCAAACAAAATCTATTATGTTTCTAGATAGTCTTTTAAAATTGGATTCTTACATGAGCATAAAATCCTCATATTTTTTCCTCAATTTCTGGAATTGTTTTTCTATCCAGAGATAAAAAATCATAGGAAAACATTTCCCAAGAAAATTATCCTTACATGTTTCCCATTCTATGGTATCAAGATCATATTTATATCTGTTATTCTTAACCAAAGACCACCATTGATCATATTCACCTTCAGAATTATAAATGGAAAGAGTTTCCTTTTGACATTCTAAACATCCCATAACTTCAA
Organism: Viscum album; assembly: GCA_963277665.1. Lineage (NCBI taxonomy): Eukaryota > Viridiplantae > Streptophyta > Magnoliopsida > Santalales > Viscaceae > Viscum > Viscum album. The sequence continues at coordinate 1,120,839,883 of OY728155.1, forward strand.
ATATCTTCTCTAGAGGATTTATCCATAATTATACTACCACAAGGTTAGATGATCCACTGAATGATGGGGGATGTTTCATCATGAAATTCTCTAATATATACACATTCCATCATGGTATATTAGGTTCTTATCTAGCATATATAAAACAAAAATTTATATCTTGTTTTAATTGATACATAAATATGAAAAACTATTCTATTACAACTCTAATCATCTCATGATGTTTATTTTGAAAGATATTTTCCTCTAAATGCATTCTTAGTATAGCTTCCCTATTTCCTCTATGGAAAACCATTATAAACAGACATAGTTTATATGAATTGATATGATAATCTTAAAATTTTATATAATTTCAACTTAACCATAAATTAAAATATTTAAAGGGATTTTTATTAAAAATATCATAACCTCTGAATTTATTTAAACTATACTATGATACCAACTATAAAGACCTATCCTTTAACATTAAACAATCTTGAATTTTAATTCGATAATCCATTATCTTACAATAGAGGATCTTTTCAGGTTTATAGTTTTAGATAATTAGGTCATACTAATAGATAAAAAATCATATATTAAAAACTAGACACTTCCTATCAGTATCTATTTTTATCTTCATATAAAACTTTAAAAACCGAACAGGATTTCTTTTCCTAAAAAATATTCATGACTTTCAACTTGACGTATTCCATTCCCTTACCCATCCTTAAATCCTATGAATTTTTTTTTTAAAGTTGTATGAGCATAAAAAACTCATTAAGAGATATAAAATGAAAAAACCATTAGTTCAATGAAAAACAAGAAAACACATGAAAAAATATTTTCTTAAAAACATAACTTTTTATCCAAAAAGGGATTTATCATTATTTTAAAAATAAATTTTATCATACCTTTTGAAAAAAATGATTTCCATGAAAACTCATTAAAAATAATATAAAATTCATGTAGGTTTATTAGGAAATCATCTCATATAACTTTTATATAAGCCTTACATAACCCTTAAAATTGGAATAATCATACAGAAAACTTACAATAAAATTCTTGAGATAACATAATAATTACCAAATGGATTGCATTGTTATCTAGGTGAACCCATTTTATAAGCTATAATGGGATCACCCAACAATATCTGGGTACACCCATTGTAAACAATTTCTAAGGACAGAATCATGGATAAAACATTTTATGCTTGCATATTTTCATCATAAAACCCTTTGGAAAACACTTTTGAATCCATATGAAAAACATTTTCAGATAACAAAAAACCCTTTTATTTTAAAAATCTCATTTTCAATCCCAAAATATCTATAAAAAATGAAAGAGGGTTTTCCTATAACACCCTATGATTTTACGCCATGTGTCCTATTCAATAAATTCAATTCATTTGATAGCTCACATTGCACAAAAAAAATTATTTCACATAGTATAAATCATATAAAATCACATAGATAACACAAAAAAAACTCTATAAATGAATAATTAATTAAATAAGAGTCTTTTTCTAGATATTAAGGAACATATACCAATGAAATAGTAACTTCACCATTGGAATTGTAATGTGACCCTTAGGAATAGAAATTCATTAAATAGAATAGTAACCTCACCTACAAAAGTATAAATTAAATTTTGGCATCTTATAAATGAAAATATGATATATTTATATCATAGTATAAGTAAATAAATATTTTGAAAATGATAAATTAAGTATTGCTATTTTTATAAAACATAAATGTTTATTTAAAGTTTTAGAATTAATATAATTATTTAAATGAAAAATTATTTTCATAAAATATAATCTTAAATTATTATTTTTTATGATTATAATGTAATTTTATGCAACCTTGGTTAATTTTTAAAAGTGTTATAAAATTAGTTATAACATTAAAATTGTTATTTTTCAAGTAAATGATGATTTTAATTAAAAATTAAATTTCTCATATTTATAAAATTATTTTTATAAAATAGAGTTTATTTTGGATTTATACACATCAAAAAATAATTAGGGTAAATTTTTCAAATTTTTCTAAAATAGATGAATTTTTAGTGAATAGTGAAAAATGGTAATTTATAGTATAAGCTAAATATATGAATTATTTATTCATAGATGATGTATGTATGATGTAATCCCTATTATTTTGAAATAACATGAACTAGTTACTATATTTATTCAAAATAATCATCCATATTTCTTATCTTGATCCAAAATAATAAAATAATTATTAGAATAATCAACAAACACCCCTCTCATCCACTGTAAGTACCACCTCTCACCACCTATTCTCCTCAAACCACCAAAGCCTTGAATCTTGTCCAATTTCTACACAATCCTATTCCCAAGTCTCTTACCCACATCTAATATCCTTTTGTCTCACTAAAAGACCAAACTCATGTCCCTTAAAGAGGTTCTGAAGGAGAAGAATTCAAGAGGTAAAACCCTTAATCCTTCTCTTTCAATTTCTTTTAATTTCCTTTATTTTCTTATCCTTTCCTCACAACCCCTGTACAAAGTAACATTATAACTCTAATATATTTTATATATTGTAATTTTATTATTTTAATGGAATATTCATCATCCAACCCCTTCACTTCTCCCCTTTTGTTCTAAAAATAAAACCATCGTCAATGATGTGTTAATTTATAGCATTCAGGGACAACAAATTTCAATTTCCATTATCACCTAAAATTCATATCATTAAATCATTTTTATGGTTAAAATAGATTATAATATAAGTATTATATCTTATTTAAAGTTTTGTAACCATTATATATTCATTATATTAATTAATAAAACAAAATTATTTCATAATGATTGAAAAAACACCAAAATAATCTAAACAATTATAACTGGTATTTTATCTAATAATTCATTCTCATTCTATATAATCGAATAAAATATAAAAGAATTTAATATTAAGTAAGTTCTTTAATAAATCATAATTTCAATTATGGAAAATTATTCTCATTTTACATGATTTTTACATATATATATACAAGTAAATTGATCATGAAAACCAAGAAAATGAACACACTGGAATTGTAAAATTGTATATTATAAATCATCAAAACGGCCATAAATGGACTTAATAAAACTATAATAAATCTAATACTTGTATAAAAATGGTTTTAATTTATTAATTTTTTGATTTAATCTAATTATCCAGGACATTGAGATCAAGTGCAGAACACATTCGGGCATTAGGTAAGGGACTTCGTCTACATGGTATTGTGCACCTAATTATTTTTATGTGGTTTATATACTAACCCTTTGAGATAATTTTTCATTCAAAATTATATTCCTCTTAAATAACCATATTTTCTTCTATAATGGATATTATTATTGTCAAATCCATATACCATTTTTACATACATTTTTTACTTTGAATGGTGGAATATTGATAAATATGTATCCTTTGCTCAATATGGATATTTTTATAAATTATATTGTTCATGAATTGACTCTATATATGAAGAATGATTTGGAATTTTTGTGATGGGTGAGTCCTATTATATCCCCTTGATGCATCGATAGGTCTCATGAGACAAAATAGTTGGAGAAAAATCCTTCATGTTTGTTTCTGAGAAGAATCAAATGGGTTTCTACCCATATAAATAAACCATCTTGAGAGTATAATGGTTCATACGTTAGATACATGATGGAAAATGTTTAAGAATTTTCTTCATTCATTATTTAGTTATTACTTTCTAGGATATTTTCACTATGAAAAAAATCTAAAAGTGCATTTTCATTTTAGTTTATTAATGGCATAATTTTTTCTATTATTTACCTTTTAATTATGCCTTATTCACTTTATTTCACTTATTATTAATTCACATAAGCCTTAAAAATTGTTTTAGATCACCCCTTTCATTTGTTTTACTTCCCGAAGTTCTGATGATAAAACCTTTGAATAAGTTTCTAGGAAGTAGTTTATTTTAATTTTTTATGTTCTATGTTTAATTAGTAATGTAATAAGGGAATAAGGCACTTTGTGAGGACTTCTCAAGAAACCTAGATGGAGGCAGTGGCCGATCTAGCTACCCCTCCCCCCATGGGACCGGGAAAATTGTCACCCTCAAAGGGAATACTTAGTCATTTTCTTCCATTATCTAACCTGGACTATCTCCCATCATTTGCCAGAATTTTGATTAGTTGTAAGGTGTCTGATCTTTTCCAAGGGTGACTAAAGCTCCCTATTTCTCTTTCAGAGTTCAATTAGGGATTCTCTCTTCTTCGGTGGAAATTAGTCGTGAGATTCAAAGACCGATGCCCCTCAGTGGATGAGTTCAATAGGTTTGTTTTCATGTCATGGAACCTTCAGGATCGAGCGACAGTGGGGAACCTGGATATTCATCACTTTATGATTCACTTCACCTCAGAAGAGTATTTGATTAAATCCTGCTCTTCGGTACCTCGTATTTCCAAAAGACTTCATTTCTTTCTTCTTTGATGGAACTACAACTCCCACATAAAATGGTATTCTCCCGCGACGGCCATCTAGGTAGGATTCCCAAAACTTCCCCTACCATTCCAAAACTCTTCCATTATATGCATGTTAGGAAACTTGGTAGTAATATTTCTATGCTTAGACAGTAAAACTAGATCGGTATTCCATATGGTCACACCCCGGGTATGTTTTGAAGTTGATGTATTACATAAACCAATTGATTTTATATGGATTTCTATTGGAGAAGAAATCTGGTACAAGCAGCTCGTAATATATGAATTGTGAGTAAGTTTTTGTGACTCTTGTAATAAGCTAGGGCATGAATTGGTGAACTGTAGGAATGGAGGTAGGATCAAGGTTGGTAAGTAGAAGGTGGTAGATTTTACTTCAGGGTCAAAGGATTTGGCACCTAGAGATGAGGCAGGCCTTCAAAATAATGTCGGAAGGGCTGCTGGAAGTGGTATTGCAGATGTTGCACTGGTATAGAAACAAGAAATAATGGCACCTTCTAATCCAAAGGTCATTGATATTCTCAACAGACTGAAGCTTGATTTGTCTGGTACTTTAGGAGACACTAAGACTGAAGGGGCTATTGTCTTGGAGCAATGGGAAGTAGAGGAGGAGAAGGACACTGGAGGTGCGGATTCGTGTCCTAGGAATGGTAATGATGATAAAGAGTAGGCAGATGTGATTAAGGAACAACGGGAGGATTCCAAAAAAGGTTCTTCAGTGGAGATGGAGGGGAAATAGAAAAATAATTCTGGGAAGCTACACGTTTAGGAAGGGATCAAGAATGATACATGAAGAATGTTGGTTTTAGAGTACAAATCTAAGGGTGAAAGGTGGATTGGACCTAAGAAGGGTCCAGCATAGGGGATAGTGGGACACTGGGTTGAAAGTCAAAGACATATCCATGAGAACATAGAGACCTGAAATCGTTTTTTTGGTCTGGAGGGATTGAATCAAGATCAAAAGGTTAACAGTGATGTCAAAATAATAGCTGGGATAGAGACTGAAGTTTTTTCAATAGGGAAGAAAAGAAATAGGCTCAAGTATTATTCACACCTTCCAAAACAAATGGAGACCAGGTCATGTAAAAAGTTGAAATTCAAGGAGAAATAATGCATGTTGATATCTAGTGTTAACCTACAAGGGAATCTTGAAGAAGGGATGGTCGATGTTGTTAAGGCTGGAGAGAGTGAAATGGGGGTGGAGGAAGTAGCTAAACAGAATCCATTGGAACTTCTTGTCCACTATGAGGAAGAAATAATGGAGGAATTTCTCTAAATCAATGGTATACAAGAAGAGGTAGACAAGATGATGGGTAGACCACTTTGGGTGAATTTCAATAGTGAGATAGTGGCATGGATCGACAAATAAGACCTTATACTAATAAGGGGTTTTAATGAAAGGAAGCTAAGTAAGGAAGAGTAATCTCAAACTTTGGGAAAGCTGGTGGATTGCTTTGAAGACTTCATTCTCGACGAGCCGGATCCACATGTGCATTCTATCTCTTGGAAACTATTTAGGGAGGAAACTCATAATAGACTTAAGTTCTATTTTAATAACATTGGGATATATTTTGAGGGCTTCCCTCCTGGTTGAACTTTTTTGGTTTCTCGCTTTTCCTTAAAAGAGTTTTAGTAATAAAAATTTAATTTTCAGTCAGTAATAAGGGAACCATGTATGTATCTAGTTTCTTCAAGACCACTAAACTGATCGATCCTGGTGATGTTATCTCTTACATCTATTCCACTATAATAAAATGACCACTGAATTTGGGATACTGGGGTCAAGGTTTTTATAGTTGTTATTAGAGTAGGTTTAGTAGAAACCTTGGGAACTAGATTTAGAAAATATAGTTTAAGGAACATAAGACTAAGATATACTTTGAGGATAAGCATAAAATAACATCTGAGAACTTTTTTAAGGTAGATACTATATGGTTCTTCCTAGAAATACATCCCTCTCTGGATACTACAAGTTGATATGGGTTTGGCACAAATATATACAGAGGTAACAACTCTGACAAGGTATATTGGTCATGACTCGAAGTAACTTGGTACACGAAAATAGGCCTTACTGTGCACTTGGTTTACAATTCCTAGGGGATATGCTTAGGACAGTTCACATTCACCTTAAAACCATAATAATGGATTTAAAAGTGAATACATCCCCAAAGAAACCATGTTTATGATTATGAGATTATCTATGCCCAAATTTCCAATTTATGTTAAGTGTTTTTATACTTCGAAATTATGCATTATGATTCATAACCAAATTTAGTGTATGAAATTATTTATAAATGGAACTTAAAAGAAGGAAAAGAATAAATACCCATTGAAAATGTAGGTATTTTCCTTCTGAGAAATTCAACACATTTAGTGTTGTATATGATAATATTATAACCATATTAGGACATCTTACTTGGGTTGTGTTGAATAACCATACTACACCTATATTGGACCATTTCATATGGAAAAATCCCCATATTTTAGTGGGAATCCTAATAGAGTGGTAGTTGAGTAGTGGATCAAGTCCATTGAAACTATATTTCTATAATTGGGATGAAATAAAAATGAAAAGGTAGTAATGGTAGTATATTGTCTCAATGGAGATGCAGATCAATGGTGGTTATTAATCCAGAATACTAAAGAGGAAGAGAAAATAGAATACATGGAATGGAGAACTTTTAAATAAATATTCTTCAACAAATATTTCACTCATGAGAAATGATCCAAAATAAAGAGAAAATTCCTTAACTTAAAGAAAAGGGAAGAAGAGAGTGTTACAAAGAATGAGGCTACCTTCATAATAATATCCAGGTATGATATAGATTACAAATGTGATTCAAAATACAATATTTATTATTTCATTAAAGGACTTCAAATAAGTATCTCAAGGGAACTAAATTCTCAAACATTTTCATCATATGATGAAATAGTATTAAATTCCATCAAAAAAAGGAGTTTACTAGATCTTATTTTTTCAAGGGAAATAAAGAGAAGAAGATGTATTTTTACAACCATGAAAAATGTGAATCATCAAAGAAGAATAAGGGATTAAATTAATTTCCATTATATGAAAATTGTGGAAAGAATCATCCTGGGAAATTCTTGTAAGGCATGGTAGTTTGTTATAAGTGCAGAGAAAAGGGCCATTGAGAAAATGAATGCAAGGGGAAGAAATAAATTGATGATGTTTAATGATTCAACTATAATGAAATAGGGAATTATATAAATCAATTTATCAAGCATAAAGGTAATTTACCATATAAGAGGCTAAGGGGAGATGTCTAAGCTTATGTGATCACCACAGTGAATGTAGAAGTACCCAATGATGTGGTGGTAGGTACATTAATCCTATATTCAAATTTAGCCAATGCTATATTTGATTATAGATCATCTCAGTCTTTTATATCTACATAGTTTTCCATGAAAATTATACATTTTCCTTTTTATTTTACAAGGGATTTATTAATCAAAACTCCTAAGGGAAGTATTATTTTAATAAAAATGTGTCATTCAGTCCCCCTTGTGACACATAAATGTTATTTAGTTTCTAACCATATCATCATACCCATAGTTTACTTTGATATAATACTTAGTATACAATGGATTTCAAAATATGATGTAAGGATTTATTTCAAGAAGAAGGAAACTATGATTTATAAGGAAGATATAAAATACCTTATCTTTAGAGAAGAAACTTTATTATTTGATTCTTATCTAGAACCATCCCCAGTAGCTCTACTAAATTAAATTCATTGGGGGGAAGAAAAAAAGACATCTAGGGATGAGTAATTTCATCTTAAATTTGAAAATGTATCATTTTTATAGGAATATATTAATTTATTTCCAAAGGAATTACATAGAAACCCCCTAGAGTGTGAAGTTGAATTTACTATTGATTTAATCCATGATGAAAGACTAATTTTAAAGACACATTATAGAATGTACATTATGGAATTAGTGGAGATGAAGAAACAACTATAGTTAAGTAATGAGATATTTATTCACCCAAGTGTTTTTCTATGGGGATCCCCTATACATTTTTTTAAGAAGAAATATGGATCCTTAAATTTTTTCATTGACTATAGAGATATCAATGCTATTATAATAATAAAAAGTATCCTCTAACTCAAATTGATGATTTATTTGATCAATTCCATGGAGAAAAATATTTTTTAAATATTTAACTTCATTCTAGATATCATAAATTGTGGTGAGGAAGGGATAAATTCCAAAGATAGATTTTTAGATGAGTTATCGACTTTATGATTATACAGTAATTCCATTTGGAATAATTAATGCACCCTCTATTTTTATGGATCTAATGAGAAGAGTGTTCAAAGAATATCTTGATGATTTTTTTTTGGTATTTATTGATGATATCTTGATATATCCAAAAATATATGAGGATAATGAGAACCACTTTTGGATTGTTCTGAAGACTCTTAGAGGAAAAGAATTATATAGGAAGTTTATCAAGTGTGAATTATGGATTCAAACTGTTTCTTTTCTTGGATACATTTTCTCTAACGATGGAAGTGTAGTTGATCATGTAATGAAAAAGGCAATCCAAGAATGGCCTATGTGAAAGAACATAATTAAGGTTAGTAGTTTTATTGGTTTAGCAAATTACTATCAGTGTTTTGTTTAGAATTTTTCCTGATTTGCTAATCTGATAACCAATTTCACATGTAAAGGGGTTAAGTTTGTTTATACAAAATAATGTGTATAATTTTTTGAATAATTGAAGAGAATATTGGTCAATACTCCAATTTTAAATTTTTCATCAGGAAATGATGGGTTTTTGATATTCATTGATGCATCTAAGAATAGACTGGGTTATATTCTTATGTAAAATGATAAATTTATTGCTTATACATCAAGGTAGTTTAAGAATCATGAACAAAGTTATCCAACTCATGATTTTGAGTTAGCAGTTGTAATATTTTCTTGGAAGATATGAATACAATATCTCTTTGGTGAAATATGTGAGATATATACACAAATCATAAGAGTTTGAAACACATCTTTACATAGAAAGAACTCAACATGAGGTAATTTTGATGTCTCTATTAACTCAAAGATTATGATTTCTCAATACATTTCCATCCAAGAAAATAAAATAAGCTAGAAGATGCATTAAAATGAAATATCATGTACTTCTTACCAGAATGACGATTGAGAAAGATCTTATATTCATGGATTTAGTAAAGATGGATATAGGAATTTTTAAGGAAATGGAAACATAACTCCTTTTTCAAATGATTACTAAACCATATTAACTAGATAAGATAAAAATAACTTAATCTAATTATGATAATTTTAAGAAGAAAATTAAAGTTGTTAAGGATGGAATATTGGAAGACTTCATGTATGAGGATGGAATTATGAAAATCAGAAAGAGTTTATGTGTTCTATAAACACCAAAGATAAAAAGGGAACTATTAGATGATTATTATAGATACAATTTCTCTATACACCCTAGTAGTACCAAGATGTATAGAGATGTGAATGAAAATTTATGGTGGGATAACATGAAGTGGGAAATTGATGACTATGTTTCAAGGTGTCTAGTTTTTCAACAAGTGAAGGTTTGGAGACAATATCCTAGAGGATTCATGAAACCTATACCTATTTCTATATGTAAGTGGGATGAAATTACGATGTAATTTGTCACAAGACTACCAAGGACACCTAGAATGAATGATGCAATATGGGTTATTTTTTATCATCTTACAAAATTAGTTTATTTTCTTTCTATAATAGAAGATTTACCTCTTGAGTACCTAGAATGACTATATTTATGAATTTTTTAGACATCATGGTTTACCTCTATCAATTGTGTCTGGTCAAGATGCTAATTTCACATCAAAATTATTGAAGATCCTTCATAAGTGTCTAGATATAGAGCTTTATTTGAGACTAATTATCACCCTCAAATTAACGAACAGACTAAAAGGACTATTCAAACATTGAAAGACAAATTGATATCATTATCACTTGACTTTCAAGGTACATGGGACCAGTATTTACATTTGGTGAAATTTTTCTACAAATATATTGTCCATTCTAGTATTCAAATAGAGGTATATGAAGCATTATATGAAAATAGTTGTCGAACTCTAACTTTTTTTGTGTAAGTTAGTGAGAGAAAACTTATAGGCAGAGAACTTATTAAAGAAACAATGACAAATGTAAATACTAGTGAGGGTCATATTAAATAAAATCATATTATGTAGATGATTTATGCTAAAAACTAAATAAATGATTTGTAATTTCAAGTGGGAGATCATGTATTTCTGAAATTATCTCCATGGAATGGTGTCTTAGGGTTTGGTGAGAAAGGGAAAATGAGCCCCAGGTACATTGAAATTATAGAAATTTTAGAAATAATTGGATATATAGAATGTTAATTAACAATGAATCCAAGTCTCTCCAAATTTCATGATTTGTTCCACATATCATTGTTAAAGAAGTATATTCTAGACCCAATTCATAGAGTCACCTAGGAAGAAATAGAACTGGAACCTAAATTGTCTTACTATAAAGATTCCATCTATATTCTTGACACAAGAGAACAAGTATTGAGAAATTGGATGAGTGTACTGGTAAAGGTTCTTTGGAGAAACCATAAAATGGTTGAAGTAATGTGGGAAACTGAGGATGTTATAAATAATAACCACCCTCATCTATTTAGAAGAAAATATTCATGAAAAATTTTAAGGATGAAATTTCTGAAGGAGGTAATAATGTAACACCACAAAAGTTTATGGTATGTGTCCTCTTAAATAAATTCAATTCATTCAATAGCTTTTATTGGACACAAAATTATTTCACATATTATAAATCATATAAAATCACATAGTACAAAAAACACTATAAATGAAGAATGAATGAAGTAGGATGTTTTTTCTAGAAATTATAGAACATATACCAATGAAATAGTAACTTGACCTTTGGAATATTAATGTAACTCATAATAATATTAATTTGGACAATAGAATAGTTACCTCATCTATGAAAGTGATAATAAAATTTATATATCTTATAAATGAATATATTATATAATTATATCATAGTATAGGTAAATAAATATTTTGAAAATGATAGACTAAGTGTTGGTATTTTTATAAAACATAAATGTTTATTTACAATTTTATATTTAACTAAATTATTTAAAAAAAATATTTTAATAAAATAGAATCATAAATTATTTTTTTTTTATCTTATGATTATAATATAATTTTATGAAACCTTATTTAATTTTTCAAAGTGTTATAAAATTAGTTATAATTTTAAAATTGGTATTTTCTAAGTAAGTTATGATTTTAATTAAAAATTAAATATCTAATTTTTTTGAAAATTATTTTCATAAAATGGAGTTCAGTTTTTAATTCTACTTGTTGAAAAATGGATAGGGTGAATTTTTGGGATTTTTCTAAAATAGTTTAATTTTTAGTGAATAGTTAAATATGGTAATTTACAATATAAGCTAAATACATGAATTATTGAGTCATAGATGATGTAGGAATAATGAAAGCACCATTTGTTGGAACTCACATGCACTATTTACTATATTTTTCATTAGAATCATCACTATTTACTGTCTTGAACCAAAATAATAAAATAATTATTAGAATAATCAAAAAACACCCCTCTCCTCCACTATAAATACCACCTCTCACCACCTCTTCTCCTCACACCAACAAAGCCTTGAATATTTTAAAGTCTCTACCCAATACACTTATGGAGTCTCTTTCCCATGTCCAAGATCCTTTGGTCTCAATAAAAGATTAAAAATAGGTCCCTTAAAGAGGTTCTCAAGGATAAGATTTCAAAAGGTAAATCCCTTTATCCTTCCCCTTCAATTTCTTTTAATTTATTTTATTTTCTTATCCTTACCTCACCTACCATGTGAAAAGTAACATTATAACTCCAATATATTTTATATACTATAATTTTATTATTTTATTATAAAATTAATCATCAACCCCCTTCTCCTCTCCCCTTTTGTTCTAAATATAAAAACATCGTCTGTGATTTGTTAATTTATCGCATTCAAGGAAAATGAGTTTTCAATTTCCATTGCCTCCTTCATGTATGGTCATAAACCCATTTCTATGGTTAAACAAGATTATAATATATATATTAAATCTTATTTAAATTTTTGTAACTAGTATATATACATAACAATAATTAATAAAACAAAACTAGTTCTTGATTATTGAAAAAATGCCAAAATAATATAAATGATGATCACTAATGTTTTATCTAATGATTAGTCCTCATACTATATAATTTAATGAACCATATAACCATATAATATTATTTAAGTTAATTAATAAAATACAATTTCAATTTTGGAAAACTCTTCTCATTTTACAAGATTCTTCCATATATATATACAAGTAAACCAATCATGAAACCCAAGGAAACGAACACTCCCAAATGATAAAATTGTATCTTATAACTTATCAAAAAGACCATAAATAAATAAAATTATAATAAATCAAATACATGTAAAAAAATTTAATTAGTTAATTAATGGATTTAATCTTATTATCTAGGACATTATGATCAAGTGCATAATACATTCAGACATAAGGTAAGGCACTTTATCACAATTTTAATTTCATCGAGTCTTACATGGTATTGTGCACCTAATAATTTTTATGTGGTTTATCTACTACACCATTCAGATCATTTTACATTTTACATTATATTAATCTTAAATATCCATATTTTCATGTATCATGGTGATGATTATTGTTTAATACATATACCATTTTTACAAACAGTGTTTACTTTGAATGGTGAAATATTGATATATCTATATTTTCTACTCAATATGAGAATTTTGAAAAGCCATATTTCTAATGAATTAAATATATGTATGAATAATTATTTGGAATTTCAATGATGGGTGGGGCCCATTATAGCCCCTTGATGCATTGATAGGTCTCATGAGAAAAAATTGTTTTCAAAAAACCCTTCATGATTATTTCCATGCAGAATCAAATGGATTTCTACCCACATACTTATACCATCTTGATGTTATAATTTTCCATTATCCAGATACATCATTTCTGATGATTAAGCATTTTCTTCATTCAGTGTTTAGTTATTACTTTCCATGATATTTTTACTATGAACAAATATATGGATTCAATTTCATTATCAATATATTGATGCCATAATTTTTTCAGTTAATTACCTTTCCATTATTCCTTATTGAATTTTTTTCAATTATTATTGATTCATGTAACCCTTACTTAGCATTTGATCCAACCCCATTCATTTGTTTTTCTTCCTGAGGTATTGAATATGAAACATTCGAATAAGTGTCTAGGAAGAAGTTTATTTTCTTTTTTTATGTTCTATGTTTAATTACTAATGTAATAAGGCAACCATTTAAGTTTCTAGATTCTTTAAGGCTACTAAAATGGTCGATCCATGGTGATGTGATCTCTTGTATCTACGACATTATAATTAAGTGACCACTGACTCTGGGATACTAGGGTCTAGGTTGTTACATTTCCATTTATTAAATCATGAAAAAATTAGAAGTAATACAAAAATAAAATAATAATCCTGGAAACAGGAAAATACTTTATCTTTATATACGTTAAAAATAGAACATCCCTTTTGTCGTCTATCCAAAAAATCTGTATAAAACAGATAATAAGATTCCTTCTAAAACCTTTTAAATAAATTAGAAAAATATATATTTTTTGATTTATAAAAAAATCCATATAAAAACTTTCAAAAAATAATTTTAAAAACATTGACATGGAAGAGAAAGAGTTGGAGGGAGAAATTTAAAAGATGATTTTTTTAAAAGAAATCCCTTTACCAATTTAACAACATTTGAATCATAATTCCTCTAAAAGGATATGATTAAATAAAAATTTATATATCCTGAGAATATATAAATTCATGATATAAAATTTCAAATGGGTTGTATATACACCTCATAAAATAATACTGGTGCATAACATCAAAATATGCCTTAACAAAAGGAAATTGAACGAAGTCCCTTACCTTGAGTCTAACTTGTCATATATGTTCTTTATCATCCTAAATAATAAACATATATTAATTATATTCTTTATTTATAACCTTTTTATAGTTTATTATTAATTTTATTTAACTTATTACCATGTTATATACAATTACTTAATCAATTAATTTTACGTCGAGTGTTTTAATGATATTTGGCTTATGTGTCAAAAATGACTTCGGTAGGTTGAACATTGGTCAAAGAGGCCATTATTCAACATATAAATAATAATAATAATGAAATAATTATCATATATATAAATAAATTTTACTTTTTAAAACCAATCATGAAATATTGTTATGAAAATGAACTAAGTTACGATCATGAAGACGGTAGGTCGTACGTACGCATGAGTAACGTTTCTATTTTTAATTGATCATTATGGAAATAAGGTACACATTATTTTATTTTTATATAATTATAATAATATAAAATATATAATATTATTTTTTAAATATATTTATATATAACATCCATGTGATTTAGTGATGAAAAAATCACATTGCTTTGTGGAGGGGGTAGTCCACACGTTCACGAACGACATTTTCATTTTTTAGTGTAAGAAATAAAATGATCTATTATATTTTAATAATGATAAATATTTCAAGAATATAATTATTATCAAATTTATATTACATATATTCATTAAATTTATCCTTATTACCTTCCATTTAAAGTGTTACTGAAAAACGGATCACATCGCTTCGCGAGGCGGTAGTCCACTGTACACACGAGCGACGTTATCATATCCCCCATGGATGGAAAGTGAAAAGGTATATATGATATAATAACTCAAGAAGTATTAATATGTTCAAAATATTATATATATATATACATATATATACTTTAAATCTATTATTACATCAAGCTATGAGTGGTCGTGATGGAAAACGAATGACATCGGTTGGTGAGGCGGTAGTCCACTGTATACACAAATAATGATTTCATATCCCATTTTGTGGAATATGAGATGGATTTAAGTTATTACATTAACATAATAAAATTTAATTATATGGGATATATTGTTATTATAATATAAGTTTAATTGAAGAATATTTTAAGGAGGCGGAAGAAGAAATAAAATAAAGATGCTCGATAAAGCATGATACCTCTTATTTGGACAACCTCTTTAGGTAAGTACCAGAAGCCTTATTAGGATGGATTTAGGATAAAAATAAGGGATATAAGTGTTTTTTAGGGAATTAATTAAGATATTTGGGTATGTATTTTTTGATAAAAAGTTCTTTTAATTTGTGAATAAGAGAGGAGGTTTGGTGGCCTTTTTATGAGGTGAGTGGCACACTTATAATTTTAGAAATGAAGGGAGAACCCATGTTTGTCACATAAAAATGCTCCAAAATTGATCATTATTGATACTTATACATGATAAGATATAAATATGTCCATGAAATAGATTTTATACAAGTTTTTAGTTTATTTTAACCATTATATATTTAGTTTAACACCTAGTAAATCTATGTTTACCTTAAACGTGGTAATTATTTTTTATTGTTTTCACTATTCATTATGATCGAAAATTAAGTTGAAATTATTATATAATATAAAATATGGTGATTTAAAATATTTAATCCATTTTTACAAAATCAATTTATATAATTAGTAAAATTTAATATAAAATAAAACCCACAGACATGATGAAAAAGGGGAGTTTTAAGAAGTGAATTTTTCAAGAAAAAGATTATTTTATATTAACTATATGACTAATCATAATAATTTCATGAATTTAAATTAATATTTATTCATAAATAATTTATAAATTTAATTTAAAACATTCCTCAATATGTATTATCTTAATTAATTAAAATGTAAAAAACATTATGCATTTTAAATGAGTTTTCAGAAAAATCTCGTTGTTAAACCCAAAAACAAACTTATACTAAAATAAAACATAAATTTGATTAAAAATTAATTAATTATATTAAATATAACTAAATAATACATATTTTAATTTAAATCATATTTAAAACATAATGGTTATTTTAAATTATTTAATTTATTGAAAAGAAAATACATTTTTACAAAAAACGTTATTTTCACTATTCACAGAAAAATCAATATTTTCTGAAAAATACCAAAATTTCACCCGAAGTTAATTTATATATTATGATTTAAAAACTGAAATTAATATTTTAAAATTAAAATTACATTTTTTAGAAATTAACCTTTTAAATAAAAACTTATATTAAAAGAGTTTAATTAAAACTATTTTCTTTTTGATTTAAAAATTACTTAATATTTTTTATATTGAATATAACTATAAAATTAATATTGGTGAATATAGAAATGATTTATTCTATCATTACCTGGATTTTTACATATATTTTCCTTGAATCACTCAAGAGATGTGTTCAAATGAAGATTTTCGGATCTGATGAACAGTGTGGTGGGGCCTCTCCCACATCAACTCCGCAATATGTGACCTAAATTACAATAATATAAAATTTAAGGAACAAATTAAATTTTGAAAAAAAAGTAATAATAGATAAATTATAAAATTTCATGTATCAATTGATTAATTAATGGAGTGTTGAACAATATGTATCAATGATCTTGAACCCACTCATCATTGTCCATATCAAACATTTTCCATTTTCCAATTATACCTTCATCAATTTGAGAGGGTTTATATAATTTTATTTCATCCTCATCCATATATGAAGAATTTAAATTGTTTAATTCATCCATCACATAAACCTTGGTAATTAAATATTATGTATTATATCTGTTTCACACATTCAATTTCAATTTATGTAAGTATCGCTCAATTTGATACATCCACCTAAATTGCATGGGAAAATAGAAAATGATTTCATTAGTTAAATGTATAGTCAAGTTAACCATGATATAAAAAAGGTGTAAATAGTTTCTCCAAGTTACACATTGTAATCACAATCTTTTCCAATATATTTTTCAATCACTTATGTGATAATTTTGTAATACCGTGCCACCACAAACCACTAATCGGTGCCTGGGATAGTGGTCACAACATGGCCTCAAGTGTGCCTCCTCATATTCTAGAGGCTTTATAATAGAAGTGTTAATCTAAGGTGATATAATGGGGAGACTATACATGTATATCGAGGTAAAACCAATATTGTAAATAGTAAAAAAATAGGTATAACATCAGACAAGTAATAAGTAGAACGTTCTGGAAAGTGTTGATAAATAATCAAATGAACCAAGCTATAATAGATGAAACTATATAAAACATACCAATAAGTCATGAAATAGTAGAAATATATAATATCCCAAAAACCATAAGATAAGACTACAAAAAACCCAAGCAGTCCAGGGTCATATCCAACCCTAATTCCCATGCTTTATCCTAGAAACCCCACAATTAACAACATCAAGAACTTTCACATTTCTGAACCTACAAAGTGATAGTGAAAATTTCTCTAGTTTCCAACCTCTATGGAATCCTAATATGGGTATAGATATAACTTATTAGTCCACCACCAACACTATCCCAAAAATAACTAGTCCATAACCAAGTGGATGAAGAAGTGATACAAATAAACATTTATATAGTTTAACATTTTGAATAAAAGATAGTAAAAATAACCAACATTTTATAGGATTTGTTATAACCCCCATCATCAGTCTAATGCTTGTTTCAGTCATTGTTGGTAAGTCTATGATCATGGTATACATCGTAGATCAATAGGGTCCATGGTATACAATTGAGGCAACCCTTGTCGTAAAAATTTGAGGTAATCCACATGGCTCCAATAGGAGATCCATCTCAATAAGTCCTCTAAGGAATCCAAGGGATACAACCCTTAGAATTATACTACATATATTATACCAGTCCAAACACAAGAAACCATCCATGAAATTCATAAGTATAACTTTATTGGAATCTATGGATTACTCTTGAGTCATTCCACCCAAATAGATAAAGTTGAATCCAGGGAGCTCGTTCTATAGTATTCCACCATGATACCCAGTAAGAATACACAAAATTAATTTCTAAAATTTGATACATAATACATTACCCAAATACAAGGGGAGCCCCCCCAAGGAATTCATAGTAATGAATCTAAGTGGGATCCAATGGTTCACTCAAGGTATTCCATAACATCGACCCTCAATGAATCTAAGGGTGTCATGCCCAGAAATTAATCTGAGTCCCATATTGAAATCCAAGGCTTTCTCATGAAATTACATACTAATCAATTTATATATAATCCATGGAATACCTCCTAGTAATTCCTATCATATTATCAAAATAATGTAAAAATTCAATCCATTTTATCAATTAATTCATTTTTTCTTTCCACATAAGCCTCCTTAATTCATTGGGAAACTAATTACCTTAGTGCACATTACCATCCTATAATCAATGCTAATTAATAATTTATAAACACATTACCCATTTTATTATCTTCCCATATTCACTTTTCACCTTTTCATATTTAAAAACATTCCCACATTTCTAAGGCTTAACTAAATAGGGCGTCATTCACAAACAATAAGGGAAATCCCTTTTAAGTTACTTAATATATATCTATTAATCCAACACCATCCTTTAATATTTTACTTTAAAACATTTTACCTATGTCCCCCTTCATAGACAATTCTACCAACTGATTACATTGGACCAAAACTAAGGTCAAAATCCAAGTGGGTCATCTGGTTGGTACCTCCCTATATAAAATGTATCTAACACATTTAAAAAGGAGTTTAACAAAGGTAAGGACCTAAGGGTAGGGTCCAACTAATTTCTAAGTTCATCACTCAGGGACCTAGTGAGACTACACAACCAATGAATTAAAAATATTAACAAGACTATGAGTTAATTATAGGGACCACCTACTTTGTGTATAAAGCCTGTATGATTCAAATCTATTCGAGAAACCTGAATCTCAAACTCTTCCAAGTCCAATGACCAATTCTCAAACTACCTAAGGGATTATATCACATCTAAACAACAAAAAATAGTTAATTATAATTGAATTTTAATTAATTAACAAGTTAAAACTAATGTAAAAAATGCAAAGAAACTTTTCCTAAATGGAAAAAAAATAACTTAGTGATTTTTTCATACCCAAACCAAGAACAAAAATCCTCTGAAGTCTTGTACCAAGATTCGAACACAATACCAAGATAAATACCCATCATTTGGAACTTAAACCATAAGATAAAATATTTAAATTATCCCGGAAGCCTTGAAAACTCACCCATCCGCATACCTCCAATAAAATGATTGGCTACAAAGTGGAAGAATCATCTCAATACACACTCTTTCTTGGAAGTAAGGAATTTCCATCATCTTAAGAATATCACACTATCCTCTGGTGGAATCTGCACTAAAATACCTAATTACGTTAACTAATAAATTAAGCGAAAATAGAGAGGGAATGAAACATATTGTAAGTCTTTTCATAAAATCACTAATGTTTTAGATAGAAGGAGATTCAAACCCTGAATGAAATAAATCCACCAAGTTTGATAAATAAGAGGAAATACCCAAAGGGATGCTGTTACTAGAGAGTCGGGGGGAGAAATCCTGGTTAAGGCACAAGGGTTGTCCCTAGTGAATTTATCTGGATTCCCCCCCCCCCCCGAATTAATATCATCCTATGTGGCCACCGAATGGCTGGTAACCTTCATCAGGTAGCTGCTCTAAGTCCACTGGCCACCTAGTAAGCCCAGGCAGTAAGTAGGGCATTACCCTTTTCCACAGGCCAACCATTGGCTCTATACTATCAAGTTAGTGGTGATATAGTAGTATGTTTTCACCTTAGATATTTCTCTATTTCTTCCCATTACTTTTATCCCCCAATCGACCCTAACTCCAAGTCTATAAGCACACCTTTATGGAGTCCAAACTTTTGGGACGCTCTTTGAAACATCGATTCTCAGAATGACCAACCCAGAAACTGAAATCTCAATGTTCTCTTGGAAATTCAAACCCATATGTATATTATAGACATTATAAACTCCCCACCATATCTATTTTATTCCCTAAGATGTCTTGGTGGTTGTCCAAATGGATTTTTTCCTATATTAGTGACTAATTACACTCACTTGTAGTGTTCGAATCTTGAATTCTCAACATTCCTGCAAAGTAAAACTTCAATTCCATGTGATTAAAATTAGGAACACAAACCATTTCATAAATTCAAAAGTGAAACACTGAGATAGCTCTCAATCATTCCTATCTAGCCCAAGACACTTGAGGTGTCCTTATCTGACCAAACAAACATCTTATAGTTCTACCCACTATAAAACATATCTAGAAGAAGGAAATTCTAAGCTATAAAACTCATTCCATTATAATTTCATAACTAAACTTGATCCTAGTGTTCTGATGATTCCCCACAATGTGGTTCCCAAACAACCACACCCAACATTCAAAAAAACACAAATCTATTATCATTATTCACTATTACTCTCAAATTCTAAAAACATTTGGATGAGCCTCCTTCATTCAAGTATCATTTTGATAAGCTTCCCATTATCCTAAAAAAATTATTGGTTGATATTTGAAATAAACCCATTATGCTTAGAATAATTTACCCACTATAGTTTCTATACCACTACATCCAACTACATGTGATAGAAAAATTCAAACCTTATATGACCTACGTTTCCCTAAAACACTTAGTCTCTATTATATATGTGCCATTAACCCACCCAATCATGATGTCGTAAACTCCTTGGCATCTCAGGATCATTTAGTCACACCCACTGAAGCCTATACCCAACATCTGGTGACATTCCATGGTTGGACCATCAACTTTCCATTATTACTACCGATTCATACCATGATTACTAATTATCCACTAAAAATATCCTACTCAAGTTATCTAAAGACATCCCAAGCCTAAGGCTGACACTCAAACCCCAAATAATACTAGTTATGAGTCTAAAACCTACATTCATCAAGGAATACATTTACTTTAACCTCATTTATACACTAAAGTCAAAATTTCATGATGGTATCCCATTGATCAAACCCATACTCCCCCTGATCCCCCTTGCATGAGGGTTTCATCATAAAGTTCAACATCCCACTCCCCACCATATAAGCATAATTATCATCACATTATCGAACCATTATCTAATTCCCATAGCCTTCTCTCACCCCTGAGTGCCATTACGAAAGGTATACCAACACCCACTCCTATATCATGGGAACTTCACCCATGATACATGTTTTCAAACCTTCCAAAGGTGAGGTTCACATTTTTAAACCACCAATAGTGTACTCCACACCATCTGGATCATCCCTTACTACTCCAAGAGTGTTAACCCTTATGGTCTCATCGAAACCACATGTGTTTCGATCCTCTCAAACCAAGCTTCCACATTGATCATATTAACCTTTGATGCTTCCATTGAGGATTCACCCAGATCGTATGTGTCATCGTACTCAATCCATCCATGGTTTCTATTTACACCGCTATGACATAACCATTCTTACCAAGAGGCCTCGAGCCTCCATATCCACAAGTCTCCAATCGAATCCACACTAGTCCTCATCCCATGCACATGGATGATGATTCATCAAGAATCACGAGCTTACACTCTCATACCACCCAACCATGATCCAAATAGAACTGTGTATCTCCAATTCATTCTTGCCTCCTAGATTACATTGGAACACAGTGACTTCACGTTCCCATGAAACCTAACATGACTAAACTCCTTGGAGTCATGTCTCATTAAAACTTGGCTCAAAAGCCTTGGGCATTATCCATGCCACATCTACATGTCATCCCTACCAAGAGAATATGACCCTTTGATCCTTCCAAAACCAGAGGAAACTCACCCATCCAAATCCATTTTAGCAGTCACTCAAAATCAAAGAATCATTTAGGAATTCTACTAGAGTTCATTTACAATCTCATCATGCTTCTAAAGTCACATCTTAATCCAATAAGGATAACAACATAATCAGTCCTTCCCTCAAAAACCATAAACACTATAGAGTCACAAAATCTTAGTGTGCTTCAAATTTTAAGAAAACTAGGCATTTTTTCATGCCTCCCACCAATCCACATACAAGGATATCCTTATCCATATGCACCACACACTCAAAACACCTCATAGTTACCAGGTTTATCCCACCATTACTATTTTTTCCAAGGTGTTTCGTATTCCTAAAGCCACACATTCCTGATCACCTCCCATACCATGGTTTCTAACAAATCATTTAACCACACCTTATTATCCCAAAGTCTACCAACCATAATACTCATCGACCAAGCTAATAAAAATCATTAAAGGGACCTAATAGGTCCAAGCATCTGAATGGTCCTAACCCTTTTGGAAACTAGCTATAAAATAAATAGCACTAGAATACAATTACTTATTCCCAACCTCCTAAAGAAATCTAACATGCTTGTAACACATACTCGGTAACACCCTTCATGTACCAATATTATACGTCAAATTATCCATATATGCCTCACACAACTAAAGGGACTCATATGGCCATCCAATGCCTCTCACAGGTCACCCTTGAAGGCCACTAAGCACCAAATTCCAAAATTAGAGCCACATTTAATAATGTCATTGGGATCTCCTACCATGATTACACAACACATACCATAAGGTTCACAACTTTCTTGATGACACTCTCCCAACTCAAGGCCACTCGGCACCTACCAACCAAAAACCCACTACAGGATCTCATCATAGGTTCAGATCCAACCCATCCTATCTATAACAACCCAGCTCTTTATTTCATACTTAAACATGATTTATTACATAAAAACTTCACTTGATACAACATACAAGATTGAGAGGTCTAGTGTATTGGGGTCTTAGGAACATTACATAACAAATTAAAACATATAAGGTAACATATTATTGAAAATTTCCTTTACATGACCACTACATTCCCTCGTACTTAGCATTGCATGGGATAACCTGGGGACATGCATAAGAAAAAGGGTGAGCAATAAAGCCCAGTAAGGAAGTAAACAATTAATAACATGAATATTACATTACATGTTAGGAAATATTAATATCAACGGAGCACAAGAGAAACATGAACATAAAGTCATGATAAATCATGATAATCATAACATGGAAATGTGGCAACAATACTTAACATGGAATTAGCATGAGCCGAGGCTCATTGCGCATGGAGCATGAGTAAAGCCGCATTGCACATGACGCAAGAGTAAACCCTCATTGAACTTTAATTAGAATGATTAAACACTAATTGAACATGAAGTATAGTGATACTATACTTTACCCAATGAAAAAGAGTGCTATTAGGGTGCACCCTTCTTAAACATTTCATTTCATGCATAAGTGTGCCACATGGATCATACAATGTGGAATCAATCATCATCATTTATTCCACAATAAAGGGATGTGAAATAAATACCTGAATATTCATAATCAATAAGTAAATGTTCATAATGTTGAATACTCTTGATAGATAAATGGGCCTGATATTCACTACACAATGAGAAAGGCTTGGAAAATCATAGTGCAATTTCGGCAGCCAAACGGCGTGAAATAAGAACTCATAAAAAATGGTTGATGAGAGAGAAAGGGGTGTATCATAATATTTTCATGAAATGGAAATTAATGGGGTAATATATATACATTTCCAAACAAGCTTAATGGAATTTATATGCATAATACAAAATAATTACTTAGATGAAAATGAGGAGAGAGAAATCCCTCATGGAATTTCGGCATGGTAACTGGTGTACATGGGAGGAATTAATGAGAGAGAAATGGGTCTCCTATAATCCAAAAATAAAGAGGTCAGTATGGGGGAGGTGAAAAATCATACCCCAACATTTACAATTGAAAACAAAATGGCATAACAACTTAAAGAAAATTGGAAGAAAATGAAAAAGAATGAAATCCCTTACTTGGAAGTGCAATCCCAAAAGCTTGGGAGAGGCTTTAGAGAGGCTTCTTGGGAGATTGGGGAACCTTGGGAGGATTCTAGAGAGAGGATGGCAGGGTTTTTTCTAACTCCAAAGTCTTTGAGTTAAGATTAAGTGGGATCTTGGGTGGGTTTATATAGGAAATGAGAGGGAATTCTTTATTATTTAGGTTTGGGACACCTCACATTAAACTAATCAAAACCAAAAACCATCCCACAGTTTTTCCCCAGGTTTTTTTTCAAAGGGGAGTGGAAAATAATAATTTATAAGTAAAATGACTGAACTTATTAAAATAATAGGGTTGTTTATATGGAGGTGAGTCACACTCTCATGGAAAACAATTTAAAAAGGCAAAATGTTTTATAAGTCTTGGAGGGTCCACTAAAGCTTTGTAAAATAAATCAGACAAATATAAAATCACATTATTTAATTTTTAAAACATATATTGGCCAAAAATATTGTTTATATTATTTTATTATATCACTATTTATTCATTATGATGTCATAAAACACATTATATATTTAAACGATATTTAATTTTTAGCCAAAAATTTGTCTCTCTCATAAAATTATGAAAAATTCACCATTGGATAATTTTGAAATCCTAATTCCAAAAATAATATTCATTTCTCTAAATAATTTTCGAAATATGTGAATTTTTACTTTTAAAATAAAAACTAACATTTATCGAAAATTAATGGGTTTTGACAACAATAGCTTTCAAACCTTAATAAAAATTACAATTGTATTCAGAAAATTTGTATGATCATTTATATTTAATAAAAATTAATTTATTAATAATATTTTTATTAAAATATTATTTGATTCAAAATCCATTAATTCATCAAATTATATTTCTTAGTTGAATATTAACTAAAAATATTATTTGTGCTTTAAAAACAATTTATAAAGTAACAATAATAAAATGAATGAACATTATTTATAAAAAAATGTATAAATTCATAGTGCTCTGGTCTTCTTACATAACCCCTTATAACACCCACATAAGACTGAAGGGTAAGGTGTGTGATGGTGACAGACTCTTGGGGTGGCTCGGATAACATCGCTTGGGTGGTAATATCTATTAACTTCCACATCTCCCATAGTCAGTTTCGCTCAATCATAACGTGTTAAATCTCAGATTGGGCTTGGTCAATAGTGAATCCAAATGAAGTCACATCCTTTCTGAGCTCTGAGAAATGGGCTTCGTGTGGGGAAAGTCTACTGGATGAGGCTATCACTTCCTTTGTCTGAGTAAATTGGATTTGTTAAAGCCCTATATTTATACTAATCATATGATCACTATTCAACGACTATATTAGAAATGGTCACAATTCTTAATGGTATTTTAAAATCTAGAAACATAAAACTAATGAATTTAAAATTTTATATAACCATAATAATACATTAAATTATATCAAGAGGAAGTTTCATTAATGAAATTTTGGGTCGTTACAATCTTCCCCCCTTAAGAAATTTCATCCTCGAAATTTTCTTTTCCCACACTAAAACATATGTGGGTAACTTTGCTTCATCACTTCCTCCGATTCCCACATTGTTTCTTCAAACATGTGGTTTCACCACTACACCTTGATGAGGGACATTGTCTTATTTCATAGAACTTTTTCTCTGAAATCTATGTTTCACTAGTTTCTCCTCGTAAGAAAGATCATCCTATTGTTGTACTACCACTGAAGAGAGTACATGTGAAGGGTCTGGTATATAATTCATTAAGAGTTATACATAGAAGACATCATGTACATTGAACATGGTAGGTGGAAGTTCTAGCCGATAGGAAACAGCCCCAACACGATCAAGAATCTTAAAGGGGCCTATGTACCTAGGACTTAACTTCCCTTTCTTTCCAAACCTCATGACCTTCTTCCATGGAGATATGCATAGAATTACCATTTCTCTAACTTTAAACTCAAGGTCTCATCGACGCTTATCTGTATAACTCTTATGTCGACTCTAGGCTACCTTGATATATTGTTGAATGGTTTTTACCTTCTCCGCCATTTCTTCGACCATTTATGGTCCTAGTAGCTTATGCTCACTAACTTCATCCCAACATGTCAGTGTTATTCACCTCTTCTCATAAAGGGCTTCATAAGGTTTCATTCTAATTCTCGAGGGGAAACTGTTATTGTAGGATAATTAAACTAGTGGAATATTTTGGTCCTACCCTCCTTTGAAGTCCATAGAACATGATCTTAACATATCCTCCAATACTTTAATATTTCACTCAGATTGGACATTAGTTTGAGGATGATAGGTCGTACTGAAGTTTAGTTCAGTATATAGAGCATGTTGAAGACTCTTCCAAAACATAGAAGTGAATCTTGGATCTTGATCAGATACAATAGATTGTGGTACTCCATGTAGCCTTAACACTTCCTTAATATATATTTGTTCCTGTTGATCCAATGAGAAATCCTCTTGAATTGCAATGAATTAGGCATACTTTGTAAGGCGATACACAAAAACCCATATTGCATTGTTGCCTTTGGATGTCTTCGGAAGTCCACTGACAAAGTCCATGGGGATGTTCTCCCATTTCCATGCCTGTATGGGCAATGGTTGCATCATCCCCTTAGACTTATGACTCTCTACCTTCACTTGCTGAAACACCAGGCACTTTGATGTATACTTAGTGATCTCATTCGTCATATTATCCCACCAATAATTCTCTCAGAAATCTCAATACATCTTTGTATTTCCTGGGTGAATAGATAAATTTTAACTATGTGCATCATCCAAAAGTTCCTTCTTCAGCTTCAGACTTGATGGAACACATAGTCTTTTCCCAAATCTCACAATTTCTTCTTCATTAACATTGAATTCTGAGGATTTCCCTTTTCTGATAGCTTCCACTTTCTTCTGAATTCCCACATCATCCTTTTTATCACCCTATAATTTTTTCTAAAAGAGACGGTTGAGAAATCATTTGTGAAAGGATTTATGATATTCCCTTTTCTATGATTCTCATGTCCATATTCATCAAATCTAAGAATATTGTATCCTTTTCAATTCTAATCAATGATAGAATCATTGGGTCCCTTCTAATTAGATCATTTTCCACCTTGTTCACTTTCCCATGGTGGTAATGGATTAAGCAGTCATAGTCTTTAATCAGCTCTAACTATCTTTGTTGAAACATGTTCAACTCTTTCTATGTGAATATATACTTGAGGATTTTGTGGTCTGTATATATTTCAAACTTCTCCCCAAAGAGATAATTATGCCAAATTTTATAAGTGAAGATCATCGCAGCCTACTCCAAATCATGTGTTGGATAATTCTGCTCATGAACTTTCAATTTCCTTGAAGCATATGCAATGACTTTGTCATATTTCATCAAAACACATCCCAGGACCTTCTTTGAAGCATCACTGAATACCACAAAAACTTTTCCACTTGTGGGTAATGTGAGCACGGGTGTAGTGATAAGACTCATTTTCAACTCCTTGAAGCTTTCTTCGCATTCATCACTCTGAGAAAACTTTACTCCCTTTTGAGTTAGCTTGGTAAGAGGGTTGGACAATCGTGAGAAATTTATCACAAATCATCGATAATTTCCAGCTAACCACATGAATCTATGGATATCCATTACCGATGTTAGCCTCGGTCATCCCTTTATTGCATTGGTATTGGAGGGATCCACAGATATCTCATTTCTTGTGATGATATGGCCCAATAATGAGACCTCCTCCAACCAGAATTGACACTTGTTGTACTTTTCATAGAGCTTCTCCTTTCACAAGGTCTCTAGTACAGTTCTAAGATACTTCTCAAGGTCTTCTTTAGTTTTGGAGTATATTATAATATCATCTATAAAGACTACAACAAATTTTTCAAGGTAATCTATAAAGACTCTATTCATCAAGTCCATGAAGATTGTTGGATCATTAGTGATTCTTAAAGGTGTTACAATGAATTCATAGTGCCTATATCTTGTACGAAAATCATTCTGGGGGATATCTTTCTTCTGCACCCTTACTTGATAATATCTCGACCACAAATCTACCTTGGAGAAGTATTTTTCTCCATGCAGCTGATCGAATAAGTCATCAATTCATGGTAGAGGATGTTTTTTCTTTATCATTATTTTGTTAAGATCATTATAATCAATGCAATGGCCCGTCGACCCATCCTTCTTCTTAATGAAGAGGACTGGTGCACCTCATGGTGAAGCCCTTGGGTGTATAAACCCTTTATCCAGATTCTCCTATATTTTTTTCTTCAGCTCCTCAAGCTCCACAACATCCATTCTATATGGAGTCTTGGATATTGGAAATGCCCCAGGTATAAGATCAATTGATAATTCAACATCTCTTCTAGGAGTAAGACTAGGAAATTCCTTGGGAAACACTATAGTGAATTCCCTCAAAATAGGCATGTATTCAAGGATGGTTTCCTACTTAGACTCAGTCATCTGAGAAAGATACACATGCTCATAGGGTGCTAATATCCACGCTTGAGATGATGGAGCTAAAGAAGATTCATCTTCCTCCTTGCACTTGTACATAATTGGGGGTCAATTCTCCATATGGAGAGTGATTTCCCTCCCACGACAATTTATGTTAGCTCTATATAAGGAAATTCAATCCATGCTAATAATTGAATCAAATTCCACTAGAGGTAGTATAACAAGGCTCTTCAGGAAGTTCAATCCATTGATTAAGATAGGGGGGGAGTTATATTCATGGGATGAAATGATTTCCCCATTTTACATACTCACTAACATCTTTACTTCCATGATTAGTGATGGTGTTGGGATTGTTCTACTAAACTTTCAGGATTTAAAAGAATGCGTAGAACCTAAATCAAAAATTACTTCCACTATTCTTGAATGAATAAATAGTGTACCTATCACCACTTCATTGTCGTTGTTCACGTCAGTAGTAGTGATGGAAAAAGATCTCCCTTGCTGCCTTGGAGGTTATTGGTTGCCTCCAAAAACCCCTTTCTTAGGGCACTGATTTGCAAGATGCCATGGTTCTTTGCAATTGAAGCAATGAAAATGATTTGAGAGTCGAACGGAGCATTCCTCTCCTCTATTGTAGTCAAAGGTTTTTCTTTTCAGCAGTTAATGGCTATTTTCCCTTCTCTTCCACACATAAAGCATTTCCTCATCCCCTTTAGGCAATTTATGGGGTGCTTCTTTCCACACCTTTGGCAAGTGGGGTGCTATATTTTCGTATCACCGTTGGATTTATCCATCGGACCACCAGAATTGAAGTCCACCTTAAGTTTCTTATCCCCATGATACCCATGAGGTTCGCTGATCTCCATTTCAACCTTGAGGGCACATCTGAAAATTTCCTCATAGTTGTTGAAGCTGCAGATCACCAGGTATTTCCGCAAGATAGGTTTCATCCCACCAAAGAAGCAGACAACCTTAAATTTGGGGGTAATGACAAAGCAAGAAGCATATCATGCAAGAATTGTGAATTTTTCCTTATATTCTCTAATAGATCCATCATCCTTTTGCTTGATGGCAAGGAATTCCCTTTCCATCTTAAGTCGGAGGGTGAGCGTAAAATATTTATCAAAAAACATCCTCTAGAAATCCTTCCATTCCAATACCTTAATCTTCTCTTCAGGCTTCATATTTTTGATAGATGTCCACCATTGATCAGCTTCACCATCTATAAGATAAGCATCCATAAGAACATTCTCTTTTTCAGAACATTGAAGGATATATAAGATCTTTTCAATGGAGTTGATCCATTGTTCAGTGATTGAGGGATCAGATGATCCATTAAAAGTAGGAGGCATTTGTCTTATGAAGATATCGATAGCGACGTGTTATTTCTTTAGGGGGGGGGGTTGAAAGTTCTTATTGACCCATGTTTCTATTCAATTTTTTATTTAACTGAGAGATTATCATGGCAAGGTTAGTGATTCCCGCTCCCATCGGACTGGGAATCTCATTAGAATAGTCATCACATTGGTCTTCACATCGGTTTTTAGCCTGATTTCTCCTATTACTAGCCATTGGATGGAATAAAAGGAAACATAGGGGTAACACATAAAGGGTAATCCAAAAATAGATGACTTATAAATAGATTTTATTTCCTCAACTTATGAATCTATAGGCTTTAATCTATGTTATCCATGGTAAACTTTCAAACATATATTCTTAGAGGAAATTTTTTTTATTCCCTTAATAATGATTTATACTAAGCTTGTGAATTTACCAATGTATATCCCTCAAGAGTGTCATAACCAAGAGTGTAGAAAGGCCCATTTTTGTGTACTATGATACCCCAGGTCCAGCCCAAAACTCCTTGTCGGGGTTTTCACCCCTAAGTACATTTGTGTCAAAGTCGCCTCTACCTGCTCGTATCCAAACAGGGATGTATTTTCTAGATAAACCACTTACTCAATACTCACCAAAACGTAGGGATGTTTTTATTATACTTAGTCTTATCACTAAGTATTTTAGGAGGGTTTTCTAATCCTAATCCCAAAAAATAACTAAACTTATCCTATGATACCAACTATAACAACCTTGATCTTTATTTCATACTTAAACATGATTTATTACATAAAACCTTCACTTGATACAACATAGAATATTTATAGGTCTAGTGTATTTGGGGCTTAGGAACATTACATAACAACTTAAAAAATAGAATGCAACATCTTATGAAAACTTCATTTACATGACCACTACATTTCCTCAGACTTAGCATTGCATGGGATAACATGAGGACATGCATAAGAAAAGGGTGAGCTATAAAGCCCAATAAGGGAGTAAAAAAGGAATAAAATGAATATTACAATACATGTTAGGAAATAGGCATATCAATGGAGCATAAGAGAAACATGAACATAAAGTCATGATAAAGCATGATAATCATAACAAGTAAATGTGGAAACAACACCTAACATGAAATTTTCATGATCCAAGGCTCATTGCACATGGAGCATGAATAAACTTTCATTGCACATGAAGCATGATAAAACCCTTGTTGCACTAAAATTATCATGATTCAACACTCCTTGCACATGATGTATCATGATACTATACTTTACCTAATGTATTGGAGCACTATTAGGGAACACCCTTCTTAAACATTTCATTTCATGCATAAGTGTACCACAGGGATCATACAATGTGGAATCAATAATCACCATTTATTCCATGATAAAGGGATGTGGAATACATACATGAATATTTATAATAAATAAGTAAATTTTCATAAAGGTGAAAACCCTTGATAGATAAATGGGCATGGTATTCACTACACAATGACATTGGCTTGGAAAGTTGTAGTGCAATTTTGGCAACATAACGGCGTGAAATAAGAACTCATAAGAAATGATTGATGAGAGAGAAAGGAGTGTATCATCATATTTACATGAAATTTATAGTAACAGGGTCATATAGATACATTTCCCAACAAATGTAGTGTAATTTAGATTCATAATACAAAATAATTACTTTGAAGTAAATGAGGATAGAGAAATCCTTCATGGAATTTCGGCATGGTAACGGGTGTATGTGGGAGGAATTAATGAGAGAGAAAGGGGTATACCATCATCCAAACATAAAGCGGGAAGTATGGGGAGCAGTTAAATCATACCCCAACAGTAGTAATTGAAAACAAAAGGGCATAACAACTTAATGAAAATCAGATAAAATTAGAAAGGAAGAAATCCCTTACTTGGAAGTGTGATCCCAAAAGCTTGGGAGAAATTTAAGAGAGAATTCATGGGAGCTTGGGACACCTTGGGAGGATTACAGATAGATGATGGAAGGGGTTGGTCTAACTCCAAATACTTTGAGTGAATAGGAAGTGGGAACTTGGGTGGGTTTATATAGGAAAGGAGAGGGAATTATTTATTATTTAGGTTTGGGACACCTCACATTAAATTAATCAAAACCACAAACCATCCCATGGTTTTTACCCATGGTATTTGACAAAGGGTAGTGGAAAACAATATTTTATGAGTCCAGTGGCTGAACTTTTTAAAATAATATGGTTTCTTATGTGGAGGTGAGTCACACTCTCAAGGAAAACAATTTAAAAAGGCAAAATGTTTTATAAGCCTTGGAGGGTCCACTAAAGCTTTGTAAAATAAATAAAACAAATATAAAATCACATTATTTTAAGTTTAAAACATATATTGGCTGAACATAATGTTTATAGTATTTTATTATATCACTATTGGGTCATTATGATGTCATAAACACATTATATATTTAAATGGTATTTAATTTTTACCCAAAAATTCGACTGTCTCAGAAAATTTGGAAAAATTCACCATTGGATAATTTTGACATCCTGATTACAAAAAAAATAATCATTTTATCTAAATATTTTTCTAAATATGTGAATTCTTACTTTTAAAATAAAAAGTTACATTTATCAAAAATTCATAGGTTTTGAAAAAAAATAGCTTTCAAACTTCAATAAAAATTACAATTTTAATCATAAAAATTATACGATCATTTATATTTAATAAAAATCAATATATTAATAATATTTTATGAAAATATTATTTAATTAAAAAATCCATTAATTCATCAAAATATATTTCTTAATTTAATATTAACTAAAAATACTATTTGTGCTTTATAAACTATTTGCAAATTAACAATAATAAAATGAACGCACATTATTTATAAAAAAATAATGTACATAGTCATAGTGCAAGTGTTTTGTTACATAACCCATTATAACACCCTTATAAGACCAAAGGGTAAGGTGTGCGATGGTGATAGACTCTTTGGGTGGCTCGGATAACATTTCTCGGGTAGTAATCTCTATTAACTTCCACTTCTCCCATAGTCAGTTTCACTCAAGATTAACATGTTCAAGATCAGCTTTGGATTGGTCAAGAGAAAAGTCCAATGATGCCACCTCCCTTCTGAGACCTGAAAAATGGGCTTCTAATGAGGGAAACTCTATTGGATGAGGCCATCGCTTCCTTTGTCTGAATAAATTGCATTTTTTAATGCCCTATATTTATACTAATCATGTAATCACTGTTTAATGGCTATATTAGCAACGGTCACAATTCTTAATGGTATTTTAAAATCTAGAAACATAAAACCATTGAATTTCACATTTTATATAACCATAATAATACATTTAATTAGATAAAGAGGAATTTTCATTAATGAAAGTTTGGTTCATTACACTACTCATTCCTAGGTCAGGCACAAACTACTATTGTCACAAGCAATCAAAACACCTCAATAAGAATTCCACGTATTGGAATATCTATCTATACCTTCCACCTATTATCAAGGTTAGTTCAGACACACCATGACCTACACCAGATTATGTTTCTATCAAAGCAAGTTCTCAACCACTAGGGTAGCACATAACCTGGCTGATCTCACAGCCCCAACTACCCATATATGGGGTTGAACACTAGTCACTAACCAGGTATAAAACATATATATTAGGTTCAGAAATTTTACTCTTCCATTATATATTTACCAGTACATCTAGAACAAGGCTTGGATAAATGAAATTTCAAGTAAAAATTATAGAGGAAAACATTTTATAGTTTTTAATTTTCATTTTATTTAGATAACTCCGCATATTAGTCAAGGAAAAATTTTCTATAGTTTCATTTTATATAATTAATTTACTCAAATTTCTCACCACTCAGGCTTAGTTAAATATGATTTCAATTACAAATAGAGTAAAATTATCTTTAAGTTGTAGTTTGAATTTTAATTAACTGAAACCTCAAAATAATCAAACTAAAATAAAAACATAATAGGTATTTTATTCATTTAGAGGATCATTTAAGTAAGATGAAACTCTACTATTATACAGAAACACTGTATGTATGGCTATAAACACTTTGAATAGCTGACCTAGGTTACAGTCCAAGTAATAAAGAAACCAATCACAGGTAATCATATTAATGACATGTGAGTCCTATATTCCTAATATGATTCATGAACACACACTCTCTTGAAATACTAGATCAACAGATAAAATCCCACAAATTTGTAACCTCATAATCAAGTGTATCACTCAAGGTGAAATTAGATCAACTGTAAAAATGAATGGAATGAAAAATAACAATGTCCTCAGAAATAGAAGCTTACTTCACACGTGGGGTGTCCAGTACTAGGTACAAGTTATATACAATGTCCCAACACATTCCTATTATCCTATCTACCTTTCCCAAATAATAATATAAAATAAAATGATCTAATGCAATTTTATAACACCACATTTCTATAGACCACTAATAAGTTCATGGGTCGGCATTCACTACATAGCCTCGAGGTTTTCTCCTCATATGCTGGAGGCTGCTAACTAGTTGTTTTGGGTAAGGTAGTATGATGGATCGATTATAACCATATATCAGAGCAAAAACAATAGCACAAATAGTAATAAAATAGGTACAGCATTAGATAATCCATAGGTAGAAAATATAGATAAGTGTTGAAAAATAATCAAGTGATTCATGTGATAACAGATGAGACTATCTAAAACATACCAGAAATTCATACAATAATAAACATATACAACATCTTGAAAACCAGAATATTAGACTAGGAAAAACCTGAATGGTCCTGAGTCTTATCCGACCCCAAATCCCGTGCTTGATCCTAAAAACCCCGTAATCAACAACATCATACTCTTTATAATATTTGAACATGCAATGAAATAGTGATAACTACTTGGGTACCAAAATTCCTTGGAGGCCCGAGCAGAGTGTGAATATAAATCAGTAGGCCACTACCAATGGAATCCCTAAAATAACCATTCCATCTCCAACTACATGCAAAATGGAAATAAATATATATTTATGTGGTTTAATATTATGAATAAAATACAATAAAACAACCACCTATTTCTAGGATCCGCGGTGACACTTGTCATCAGTCTAATACATTCTTCGGTCATTTCGAGTAATTCTATGATCATGGTATACATTGCAGATCAACTAGTTCCAATACAACTAAGGAAAATTTAGTCATAATAATTCTAGGTTACCCATGTGGATCCATTGGGCATTCTCTCTCAATAAGTCCTTTAGGGAATCCAAGGGGTATGACCCTTAGAATTCCACTATACCATGTATGTCGGTCCAAAATCAAAGAACCATCCTTGGCATAAATAAGAATGGATTGACTAGAATCCATAGATTATGATTGAGGCATTCCAACCAAATAGATCAAGCTAAATCTAGGGAGCTCATCCCGTGAAATTCAACCAGGGTACCCAGTAAGAATCTGTGTCATTAATTAATGGCATTTGATACATAAGATGTTACCTTAATCTAAGGGGGATCCATCCTAGGGCATTCACAGTAAAAAATCTAAGAGAAATCCAATAGTTTTCTCAATTAATTCCATGGAATCATCCCTCAATGAATATGAGTATGTCATCCCACCCGAAAATTCATCTAATACCCTTATTGAAATCTAGATCTTGGTCATGATATTCCACACCAATCATGTTTATACAAGATCCATGGAATATCTCTAATGCATTCCTAGTATATTATCAAAATAAATAGAAATCTAATTCCATTCAATTAATTAATTTAGTCATGATTTTCCACATATTCCTCATTAATTCACTGGGAAACCAAGTCCCTTAGTCCCCATTTACCATACTACAATTAATGAAAATTAATCATTTTCAAATACATTACCCATTTTATTATCTTTTCTAGTTCAATTTTAATATCTCAATAGTTACCAAGATTCCCACATTTCCAAGGATTGAATAAATAGGTTGTTATTCACAATATATAAGGGAAAAAATTTCTAGGTTTCTTACTAGATCTCTATTTATTCAATTATAATATTTAATAGTTTACTTTAAAACATGTTTCTTATATACCCCTTCATGGACGATTCTACCAAAAGGTTACATTAGGAAGAAACTAAGGTCTAAATCTAATTGGATAATCCCATTGGGACCTCACTACATAAAGGGTCTCAAACATATTTAAAATAGAGTTTAACAAAGGAAAGTACATAAGGGGAAGGTATAATAATTTCTAAGTTCATTACTCAAGGATATAGCGAGACCAAAAAAACCTATGCATTTAAAATATTAATATGGATATGAGTTAATTAGAGGGTCTGCATACCTCATGTAGCCTTTTCGGTTAAACTCTGTCTAGGAAACCCACTCCTCATGCTCATCGAATACAGATGGACAAAAATCAACCCACCTAAGGCCTTATCTCACATCCATATAAGCAACCTTTATTAATTATAATCAAACTGTATTTAATTAACAACTTAAAAGTAAATTATCAAGGTAAACCACATCATGAAAACACTCATTGGGTGCTTCTTTTTCACCTATACCAAGACCAGGAGTCCCCCCAAGGACCATGTCAAGATTCAGACACTGACTTGATTAAAATCCATATCAATAAAAATAAAAACCATGATTCAAAACATTTAACTTATCCCCAAACCCTTGAAAAACTCACATGTCAATATACATCCTACAAAATGAATGGCGATAGTGTATTGAAATCATCACGGGACACCATATCAGAAGGTATAAAATAATTTCTCTCATATTGAGATAATTCCACCATTCTTTAATGGAATAATTTTCTAAATAAATAATTGTAAAACTAATAAATTATTATAAAATGGATGGGGAATAAAATAGAGTGGTATCCATATCATAAACTCTCCAACACTTCATATAGAAAGAGATTCATATCCCAGATAAAATAAATCCACCAAGGTGGATAAAAAATAGGAAAACACCAATGGGGCGTTGCTAATGGTGAGTTAGGGGGAATCTAAACTGATACATAAGGGGGTTTTACCTAATGAAATTACCAGGCTTCCCCTATTTAAAATTTGATAAGGAGGCCACTAGCTGGCCGGTAGCCTCCAACGGATTGATGCTCTTAGGCCACTAGCCAGCTAGTGAACCCATACAAAAACTAAGGCCTCTTCCCTTTATACTAGTTATCTAGTGGTTCTATACCAGCTATCCAGTAGTGTTATTGTAACATGATATATCTATAGATATTCCTATGGTGATTCCCACTAATTCTGACTACCAACTGACCCTTATTCCAATCCTAAAAACACCCATTTAAGGGGTCCAAACTTTCAGGAACTTATTTGAAATATCATCTTTATAAACAACCCACCCAACAGTTGAATGTTCAAAAATATCCTAGAAATTATAACTCATCCACACAACTGGTACATTACAGATTTCTTGAATAGAGTTGTATAAAAAATTAGAAACTCCAATCAACTGTTCAAAAAAATGGGTAGGGAAAGAATCAAAAATTTAACTTGGGATTAACTATTTAAGTGTAATATGATTATAGTAACCCTTCAACCCCTATAATATCATGATCTCCACATTGAAATGCTTTGAAATGTTAGTGAAATAACTATTAGGCACCTTGACGGTCTTCAAAATGATAGAAATGTTTCTCTCTCTTTTTTACTCTTTGTATACTATATAGTTGTCATGTATGCCCTATTAACCTCACCTAAATGTAAATATAAATGTTTTATTAATCAAATTTCTTTTGAATCACATTGATAATTTACACTATCCTTTTATTTCCCCTAGTGGCCCAAAAATGGTGCATAGTATATTATCACACATTTGACACAATGTGTATCATATCCAATTTTTTAGTTAAAATATTATCTTTCTATGAAGTAAATTTGAATAAAATAAATCTCTTATTCCAGTTATGACAACATTTTCTATTTTTAGTTGTAACGGATAGCAATGTAAGTGCCAATAAATCATAAAAATCATACATTGTGTAAATTTTTTCTTTGTCAAGTTGTGATAGAATTTAAACCTCGAACATTATTTTCAATTTTGGGTAGTGAACTCTATTACCATTAAACAACACTATCATTTCTAAAATTTTTCAATGGAAGAAGAATGTGTATGTGTCCATTATATTCCCTTTTTCTATAGTACTTAATCCATGTTGATTTATTACTTTTATTAAAAAAGGTAAGGAAAATTATCCTTTTGAACTCCAACCTGATAAGTTAGTGTATGTTAGGAAGACATTAATTTCCATTAAAAAGTGGACCAAAGTCTAAAAATTTCATTTGTTATCAAATAAAAATTAATTGCACTAGCTACTTAAAATTCTTACAGTTCATCAATCAACAGATGTATATAAACATTGATTTTTTTCACCAGGTCCTCTAGGTCCATCAACAAGAGTGGAAAGTAAAAAATCATTGTTGCTTCATATACATACATGGGGGAAGGTTATATGGAACCAACTCCACTATCCACATACTAATTTTTTCACCAACCATTGACTTGAATGGGTTAAATCCATCTATTTTCAATACTAGTCAAACATTATGAATATCCTGGGAAAATTTTTAAGTGTCTTTTATTAGACTCTTTCCATGCCAAAGAATCTATTGGGTGAGTTAAATTATCATATTATTTATTTCTATATTAATTTTATGTGATTAGTTTATCAATTTTAGTTGACATTTATAATCTCTTAAACCTATACTTTAGGAGGAAATAATGCATCTACTTTGAAGTGATCCATTTCTCTTGATTCAATAGTCTACTACGAAGAATATGACTACCTTGATTAATCTCATTGTCCTTCCACTAGATTAATAACAAATAAAATAAGTACTAAGTTGAAAATTCTATTTTCTAAACAATATATAGTTTTCGTCCACACATCAATGATCTCATATGTGAAAACAATGTTATCGGTCAACTTGGGATCTTGGTAGTATGACTCCAAAATCTTCACTACAGTAAATAATACCTTCTACAAAAGTACTAACAATATATTAAAGGAGGTGTTTATCCATTAATTCAAGGACTTAAGCTATAAATGTTCAAAAACTAATAACAATTAACTGAATCTGGTGTATTTGATATATAATTCAGTATGGGCATCATTAATAATTTCAATGAATTTTAGTTCTTCTCTATCTATATAAGAACTAAGATTACTCCATCAAATATCATCATTCAAGATCTTACACTTTTCAGGATAAAACTAATGTATCATTCAATTGAGTATTATGTTTATCAAATCAACTAGTATTATATCAACATCAATTTGAATACTTTCTGATCATATATAGGGAAAAATCTTACCCATGATGTGTCCATGTCTTATAGTTTTTTTTAACTATTCCAAAATAGATGTTTCCTAATGGAATTTCAGTTTAATAGGTATATTTTTGCATATTTTTTTAATGGGAAACTAATCAAATTACTTTTAAATCCACTCATGAAATCAATAAATTTCTTAATCCCCCCAAAATATTCATCAAAAAATCTATTTGGTAGTTTTTTTTGGAATTTATTCATATTTGTATCTATATAAAACAAATAATTGAAATATATAAACAATAATTATTAATATTTATGAAATACTACAAAATAAAAAATTATGTAACACTCAATACATTCTTAAATTGTCATTAGTATAAAACTTAAATAATTTTTGGGAAACTTATCATGATAGATAATAATTATTAAAAATATCCAAAAATATATATCTTATAAGAATATTGTTCTATGTTACAAAAAATAGGTATAAATGTATATTAAAAATAGTATTATGGAAAATATATATTTTTATATAAAAAGTATAAATGTATAATTATTTGAAAATACTATAATTAATATTATTTAATATACACACAGGCACATAAGTGTTTATAAAATTATTACATAAAAGCATTTAAATGTTTATGCTCAATCTGCTTTGGTTCAAAGCAATGAATTTACGGCTGCAACTCAGGCTGATTCTGGAAATGCTTCTATTCAGACATCTTTCAATGCTATTGAATGTGACACTGATTTTCAGGTTCATGTACAATCTGAGCCTCAAGTTGAGGATGAAATATTGAAGCATGATTATGTGCTGGAGCACTCACCTTCTGACTTGAGTGGGTGTTTTAAAACCTGTGAAGCTACTGCTTCACCTGGACTTTCTGAAAAGGCTGACTTTTCTACTCTTTCTATGGCTCCATCAATCTCTGAACCTTCTGTAGTGGCTGTTGAAGACTCAATCACTCCGACTAATGAAGTGGTGGAAAACACCTCGGTCACTCCAGCGGGGAAGGTGAGTAACACCTTGAAAGAATCATCTCTTTTCTCTACACTTGATGTGCAGGAGACAGAACAGAAAATAGATAAACCAAGAAAAGGTCACCAAAAAGAGGGAGATGATGAAGGTACTTGGCAACAAGTCAGAACCAGAAGTCAAAAAAGGGTAGGAAAGGAGGCCTTGAAGATGAAGG
Organism: Viscum album; assembly: GCA_963277665.1. Taxonomy (NCBI): domain Eukaryota; kingdom Viridiplantae; phylum Streptophyta; class Magnoliopsida; order Santalales; family Viscaceae; genus Viscum; species Viscum album. Next base: position 1,120,880,538 of record OY728155.1, read on the forward strand.
AGGAGGTGCAAGCTGACAGCTCGGATGAAGATGTAGAATCATTGCTACAACAAGCCAAGGAGCTTGAAAGCCACTTTACGAGAGGAAGAGGTCGAAGGCATATCAGTGCCAAAACATGGAACGAATGGAGAGAGAAAGAAAGATTAATTGCTGACAAGATAAGGAAAAAGATTGGTTCACAGGGACAGGGAACTTGATGTA